>CM052097.1:9284692-9304594 GCA_028453745.1 Agapostemon virescens
TTTCATTAGGCATTATCATTAAATCCAAGGGCATCCGTTACAATTTACACTACTTCCACAATTTTACTTTATTAAAGAATTGCTGAGATAATAGCAATCTTCTTGGCCCCTCAGCAGTGGCCATATTGGCAATTTTGGACACATTACTTCACAATCGTAGAAATTGCAATGGTTTTCATTAGGTATCGTCATTGAATCCCAGTGCATCCGTTACAGTTTACACTAGTTCGGAAACATTGTCCGACTCGTTGCAGTGCAAGGGGTTGAAAGGTGATTCGTAGATTTAGTTTTTGACATACCAGGTATGTAAACATAAAACCGGAATTTTTGTAAAATTTTTATCCATAATACAATTATTTTTATCTAATAATTATCGTTTTAATAAACCTTTTGAGCATCGTATCGGAATAGAATTTCTTAATGACGTGGTTTGACGCTAATTAAAGGGTTTCCCAATAAGGGCGGGTCGATGTTGAAATGGAATAAACCAAGCTGTGTGTGAGGTATTAACAAAATTTTTATTTTATTTGGAAGGCCCACGTATGCCATTATGAATGGAGTATGACATCGTTGAAATATTCGCCACTGCTTCGTATGGTGGCACGGATCTTTGAGGTCAAATTTTCAATGACTCTGCCACATAGATGCTGCTGAATTTGAGCGATGGCCTGGGCTATGTTGACTTTGAGGGCATCGGTCGATTGCAGCTTATTGGCATAGACCTGCGACTTCAGAAAAGTCTAGAAGAAAAAGTCTAGCGGGGTCAAATCACACAATCTAGGTGGTCAATTCACGTCACCTCCGCGAGAGGAGCGGAGGACCATTTCAAGACCATGCCCTGAAATCGTTCATGCAGAATGTCCATCGTGTCATTCGCTGCGCGGCTCGTAGCGCCGTCCTGCTGGAACCATATGTTGTCCACGTCCATATTGTTCGATTCTGGTCAAAAGAAATTGGTTATAATCGATCTGTTGCGCTCGTCGTTGACGGTGACAGCCTCGCCAACGTCGTTTTGGAAAAAGTACGGACCAATGACGCCGCCGGCTCAAAATCCACAGCAAACAGTAACTTTTGGTGGATGCATTGCCACCTGGTGAACCTCGCGTGGGTTAGCGTCGTCCCATATACGCCAATTTTGCTTGTTAACATAGCCATTCATCCAAAAATGCGCCTCGTCGCTAAAGATGATTTTTCGGCCAAAATTGAGTTCCCCTTCCAAACGCTCCGAAGCCCAGTCAGGAAACAAACGGCATTGTCTATGGTCTCTTTGAATACTGGGTTAGTTGGATCTCGTACGAGTGCAGGCCCAAGTCCAGACGCAAAATTCGCCAAGTTGCAAAAAGCCATCTTCTTGTGCACGACGAGGAATTGACTGCCTCGGATTCTCCTGCACACTTTTACGGACAGCGGCGATGTTCTTAGCCAATCTGGCGTTCTTTTGACGTACGGGTGTTGGCTGATCGTTTACCGAACCGGTCGTCTCGAATTTGGCCACCAAACGTTGAAAAGTCGACTTTGAAAGGTCACCGCGTCTGCCATAAAACGGGCGCAACGTTTGCACTAACGGACACTCATTTTGATAATAAACTTTTATCATTTGGACGTGGTGCTCAATTGTGTAACTTGCCATGGTGATTTGTACAAACAACAGATTTGACAGACGCCACCAAAACAACATGGCCGCCACAGACAGTCAACCTCGACCTGTCCCTATTGCGAAATGCTTTATATTGACAGCTCTTGCTACGTATGGTCGAATTCCGGTTTCACATTTACAAACCTGGTAGCGTAGCCAATACGAATCCGGTTGACAGGCTACCGGCAGATGATGCGTCAGCTATTATCTTTCGAGTAATTTTGACAGACGTCGCCAAAACAACATGGCCGCCACAGACAGTCAACCTCGACCTGTCCCTATTGCGAAACGCTTTATATTGACAGCTACGTATGACCAAATTCCGGTTTCACATTTACAGACCTGGTAGCGTAGCCAATACGAATCCGATTGACAGGCTACCGGCATACGATGCGTCAGCTATTATCTTTCGAGTAATTTATTCGGATAACACCGACGCCTGGTCTATTGATGCCGGATGCCTATTCTTCGCGACGGATAAAGCAGAACTTGATAAAGCGGTGCACGCGGACCGCGTGTCACGGCGTTGCGTTGCGCGTCGCGTTCAATTTGCGAAATTGCATGGTGGAAGTGTCGTTAAGGACATTGCACGTCGGAAGTATCCGGGAAATTGCGAACGGTGGTTTTTGTTGCAGAAGGGAGACATTATCGACGTGGTACAAATGAACAAGAGCGGTCTGTGGAAGGGTATCTTGCACAACAGGATAGGCCACTTCAAGTTCATAAACGTTGAGATACTGAACGACAGGGTTCCAAGGCGTGGAGAACCTGAAGGGCGAGGGAAGTGGGGCCTGAGGTACAGACAGAAGCCCGGTTCCGTTCAAGAGCTCTTGCAGAGAATGAATCTTCAGGTAGAGAGCAATATCTTGCTACGACTCGAACAAACTGATTCCCATTTGCATTGCTTCGAATGCAAAGCAGGGAGTTCGCTTTTATACGGACTCTGTTTTTTTTTCTCTTTTTCCGTTCCGTTGTTTTTTTTCGTTTTCTTCTCTCTCTCTCTCTCTCTCTCTCTCTCTCTTTTTAACGTTCGCCTGGTCCCCTTTTCTTTTCATGCGTACACCTCCGCCGGTGCACATATCTTTTATATCGCGTATAAATCACAGTTACATCATAAATCCTGGCCGAGTCCCTTTCTCGTCAACCTCTTTCCCGCCTATGCCTTTTTGTTTAGCGGTGTCTGAATCGATCCCATTGATACACTCGAAACTCGCCGTTGCGAGAACTTACACCGGGCTGTTTCTTTTTTAAAACTGCTTCCGAGGCTGCGATTTATTTAACTCTCGCGAGACTTACGCCGAACGCGATCGAATCAGTTTATCAGTTCGCGTAAATAAAATCTGCGAATCTCGCGTAAATAGCGGGCGGATATATTTTCGATGTACGCGTTTATTCGCGATCCTTTCTTCGTGAATTACTAAATCATTTGTGCCCATAATTATGAAAGTGGTCCATGTCAAAATTTAAAAAACATGAGTTTATCAGTTATTTCACACCACATTATTTTAAACTAAATTTATTCAATGTAATTTTTACGATATCGTCAAAAATGAACCATTAGATAGTGGTTGTAATGTCAACATTATATGGAATTCATTAAATGTTGATTATGAAAGTGGTCTAAGTAAAAAATTTAAAGAAATCATATAAACATAACTTGAAAATGGCGCGTGGCCCTCTGTATATGGAGGATATAACTAATCAAAAACACGTAATAGCTTGCAGTGATGCTTGTTCAGGCCAAAATCGTAACATTAAAGTAGCACTGACATGGATGAAAATTGCTCAGTCATCAAATAATAATATTGAAACAGTACACCACAAATTTTTGGTATCGGGTCATTCCTTTCTACCGAATGACCGTGATTTTATGTTGATAGAAATGAAAATAAAAAAAGCAAATTACTTATACAACCCTGAGCATTATTATGAATTGATAGAAAAGTGTAGAAGAAGAAATACATTTTCGATAAAACGAATGTCGCAGTCGGATTTTATTTCAACGAAATCACTAGAAGAGTCAATAACAAGAAGAGTAAAAAATACCGCGGGCGAAACTGTCTCTTGGCTGCAAATTCAATGGTTGAGATTCTTGAAAAATGAACCTTATAAAATGTTCTATAAAACTTCTTTAGATGATTCTAAATTCCACGTTTTGGATCTTCCACCTAAAAGAGGAAGACCAAAAATATACGGAAATATTAAATTATTTCCATTGTACACTAGCACTAGACCAGTAACGGAAGAAAAACATGAAGATATTATGCGTTTACTACCATACATCCCTCCAGTTTTTCAGGAACATTTTAAGAATCTTAAAAACTCGAAATGATAAAAATGGATTAATTTTTAAAAACAATTAATAAATGTTCATGAATTATTTCATTAAAGTTATTGTTTCAAGTAAAACTCATAGTTCTTTATTGCTTTATGTCATTTATAGGACATTCAGTTAATTTTGAAAATGATCTAAGTCAGTTCAAACTTTAAAAACAACATTTTCGTATGAAATTCACACAAAATTTCATATTCATAATAAATTCTATTAATCAAGACTAATAAAATTATAAATTAAAATATTGCAAAATTGTAAAAATATTTTTTAATTTATTCAAATGCAATTCATTAAATATCTCGAAACCAAAAATACATGACTTACACTACTTTCGTAATTATGGGCACATTTAGAAACAATTAGAATACGTTCCATTCTGCAAAGTAATCTCCGCCATTGTCTATAAACTCTCGTCTATCTTACAGTACAGTGGATAAATTTAATTGATAGACTATTTCTTATGCTATTATTTACATATGATTGAAACATATTCTACTCTCAGAAATCATTTCCAATATGGTGATCGAAAGATTTGAATTCAATTTTATTGCGTCAATTTTCTTCGCTGAGAACTATTAATCGATTATTATGTATTTGTCATTAGTTGCACGGACGCGGTATTTACTTGCATAGAATACTAAAATTGACTAAAGCATTAATGCGAGTAATATAAAATATTTTGTTTTCACCGCGTAATCACACGTCGAACAATAGACGGAAAGTTTTCAACAAATGCTGTAGAATAGTAATAAAAATACAATGGTTTTCTACGGTGTGTGTTCGAATGAAGAGAAACGAAAGACAAAGGGGGCGTTTGTATGAATGGAATGAGATAAAATTTTATATTTTCATATTAATCTCGCTTTATCTCGTGTAAAATATAATAGTATTCGCGAGGCACGACAAAAAGGGGTAAAGGGTATTACGTGAAACACTGCACAATTCCGATAAGTCTAACTTGAAAACATTGTTCATATACTACGTTAAAAATTTGAACGTTTATTATCTGCCATATCAAAGAAATTGTCAAACTTTCACTCTATCAAAAGTAGAATAATTGTCGGAGCATTGCCATTGCTGTGGTAAATGTTTAGAAATGTTTTTATCGTTAAATCATGCACAGTCGTGCAAACAAATATTCGAACCATTGAATCGCATTCCATCACGATCAAAAGATTTCGTGTTGCTGTTTCGCGAAAAAGATCGGGGAAATAAAAATTGATCGCGGCACTTTACAAAACAAAAGCCGGAATAAGAACAGGACAGTTTACCGGCGAGAGTGTATCGACTACGATTGTAACATAAAATCGAATAATGCGTCTTCGTAGGAACACATTCCCGTATTTGTCTTGAACGGGTACGAGGATCTGGAACTCTTCCGAGAAATAGAGCCTGCGGATCTCGATTATCTACGTATACACCAGCCAGAACATCGTGCGAAGATACTTACAGCTGTACAACTGCTGCACGATCTTCAATGTAAGTATTTAAACTGACTCGATAATCGACGTAACCGTAAAAAACTGAGACTAAGCGATTACTTCTGTTTCACTTTTTAATTACACTTTCTTTAACACTTTGACTGCCATGTCGCCCATATATGGGTGACAGAATTATTTGTCCATGTGTCATCCATTATGTGTCAGACATTTGAAGTTTTCAATTGTTGCTGCATTAAATGAATTACTTTGATTTTGTGGAATTTTTGAGAACGTTGGTTGGGCAGTTGAAGTGTTAAAGGCTAACCATATCGAGCACAACATGCCACTCTTACGGGTGATTTTATAAAAATTGCACGACCAAATTTATTTAGATTTCCCGAAATTTTTATAACAATATGTGCTGGAATAAAAGAATTTATTTAACAAACTTTTCATGCAAGTGTTTTTGTAATTTGAATAATTTTGAAGGAACAAATGTGAAATCGATTATTTAAATGGCTGTGGTATGGTTGGTGTAAAGAGAGACGACAGAAGAATTGGCTAGTTGCGTTTACATTCCAATATGCAGGGTGACGAGCCTAATTCGAGCAGCTCAAATATTTCACTTATTGCTGATAATTAGGCCGCATGATCTTTATGCGAGAGAAAAATTGTTTACTACTTAGCGGACGAGAATTTTGGAGAATTGTAAGATCACCTTTCCTTGGATATTTAAATCGTGTTTGAATATACTGTTCTTTCATTACAAACGTAATGGAACTATTACAGAAACTGTGTGCATAGTCTTATGTCAGCATTGTGCTCAAAGAGTTAAGTTAATTGTAAATGAACAGAAGTTACAAACGAATGAATTTCTTGTTGTGAAAATTTTCATAAATAGAAAGTATTGTAAAAGTATCCCTAAAATGTTCTAGTTAAAATTTATTTTCATATTCGGCATGTTTGTCGCAAATGCAAAAAACTCGTTGTCTAATCATAATCTATCATCAATAATAAATTAGATCTTGAAGTGCTAATTAACAGATGTTAACAGAAACTGACCCTTAAGGAAAGGGTTAAGCAATAAATGAATGCTCTGCGTGCCTCGCAAGAAGTCCCGTGATGGGACTACGGTGTCGAATAGTCAGAGTAGAAGTAACACGCTACGTTTCGCACGCATTTTCGGTTCTAGCGAAATATTAGCTAAATCGACTACGCATATTAAGGTATATGCACTAATAAGTAACCAGTTAAGAGTAATATCACGATACAATTATCAATAATTTGTCGCCTTGTAGTATAATTAATAAAATAACGATTAGCATTGCAACTTCTTTTATTTTAACCTAATTTATTCTTTATTTGAATATTTTTGGAAATTATTTCTATTGGATTTTGTATTATTTTAAATTTATATTCAAAAAAGTATATTCTATTACATACTTTATAATTTCAACAGTTTCATCAGTTTTAATTTTATTTAGATTATTTAATCATGATAGTCTTTCATTTGCAAATTTAACATTAATTTTAATATTAATTTTACATGCAGTTGTCAATGAAAAATTAATAAAATGTTGTAATTGTGATCGAAGAAAATGTACCAATAAGTGACCACGGAATAGCTAGCTGGTAATACCTAAATAAGGTATATGTAGGTAAACCTGGATATAAAATAAGAAAACAATTTGCCTTTATCCACAATATTCTTTAAGTTAATTTCCTTAAGTAAATGTTCCTTAGTTAATGTCCTTTTATATAAAGTTTATTACTATTAGTGATTTTGTAAATGCAAACATAGTGATGTAAAAATTGTTTTGAGTAATAGAACGTTTAACAAGTTAAATGCTACGTATCAAGTTTACACAACAATATATAATTCATGTATACATAATTCATGTAATATTAAAAAATATTCACACTATTTCAATAGATTTAATTGATACAGAACACAAATGGAGTAAGAAAGCCTTTCGCTTGTGCACAGTTGCAAATTTCCATTTAAAGTTTAATAAAAAGCGACATTAAAAGCTAAACAAAATTGCTCCCCGTTTAACGTGTTAAGTTATCGGTATTACAGTGAAAAAAAATAGTACGGCACACACGGCGTAGTATGAAAAATCACTCTGCTCCAGAAAGACATGTAGCAACACACATTTTACATGAATTATAACCTTATCATTTCTAATCGCAGGTACAAAAAATCTTCAGGCTTACTCTATGTATATACCTACATTTATTAACCTTTTGCACTCCGAGTCATTCCGGACGTTACCTGTGAGCTACTCAGCGCCATTTTGTGATCCATTTTGTGATCACTTTTGAATCAAGTATCATAATGATATTTGATTTCTACGAATTTGTAGACATCAATGAAGATATATATGTAAAAAAGATTAACATTTTATTTCTTATAATATTCATTATAAGATTTCCCCAATATGCACTGCAGGCTGATTAGTGCGTTTTTCACATTAATAAGTGGCTTGACATCTTCCGCCTGGTGTGTTTCTGTCAGAACAAACAATATGGGTCCGTTTTTTTTCTTCCACATTCGGAATATGTAGTTTATTTTTCAGTCTACTGTCTGCCGAAGAAGTGGATGGATGTGTTCTCGGTTCCCGAAAATCACCTCTCAATCGATTTATGAGTTATCGTAATAATCGACCTATATTTTGAATTGATTTCTTATGTCATTTCAACAAAAACTTTCAGGGAAATATGCATTTCATAGAATTAGTTGATTCCCCATAATCACTGATAAACTTCAATGTCCCCTTCGAGGGGCCAACGGAGTGCAAAGGGTTAAAAATGTCTAACTAAAATCTCCTTCCGTTAGCATTTATTCGAAATCGGTCACTTACTGGTGCACCTACCCTAAGTAGCGTGTAGTATCAAAACCTAAACTGGACGCGGGCGCATGAATGGTAGGAATAGGCGAAGCGAGCGAATGCACGCCATTTTGTCTCCGTACCATCTCGCGAGACTTCTTCCGAGGCACGAACAATACAGATTGTAGGGAAATGCGCGATGTTTAACGCTTTGTAAAAATGATTACTATATAATTTATCATACGAACCAACATGGTGTGTCGCTACACATCGGTGTTTGTTCTGTTCGAACAGCCGGAAGTGAGGGAGATTTAGCGTCGAGCTCTGAGGGCGACGAGGTCAGTCGACTGGTCTTAACCTCTGGCCAAACATCCGGCCACTGTTCACCGTTTAATCGTCGCCAGTTCCCGCGGGACTCCGGTTGCTATGACGCTCACAAGAATCCGACCAGCCGGCGAACGGTCAGCCCGGAATCGACGGGCACCAAGCTGTCCAGGGAGAACAATCTGGACGTAACCACGGCCTCGAAGAACATCGGCGGCTCCAGCACCGAGGGTGGCAGCGCGTCCGACGGCAAAGACGATTTCCACCCTAACATCCCCATCACCGGGACCGTGGCCGGCCAGAAAGACGGGCATTTCGACAAGTCGCCGTTGCTGCGCAGCGGCAACATCCGCTACATTGCGAAGAGAGGAAACTTCGGCGAGTCGGTGGTGATCGAAGACGACGGTGGCCAGAAGCTGGGCAACATGGTTAAATACGTGGTCGGCAGCAGCGACATCGGCCTCGAGGGGTCAGGGTCCGTTGCTGGCCTAGGACAACGAGGATGCGTCAGCGAAAAGTCCAGCGATTCGGGTGTCAGCTCATCCAGCATCAGCTCCGCTCCGCCGCCTAGGGACAAGGCTCTCGCCAGCGTCGCCTCAGACTCGCCCACTAAGAACTTCGGCAACTTCACCAAGTCTTCGCCCACCTCTCAGCCGACCAACAGCAAAGGTCAAAACGGCGACGCTAGTTACCCGTGATAAGCGCCATGGGAGACATGATTTATGATCCGATGCTGTAGGGTAGACGACGGTACTGTGGAACAACTGAAAACTTGCTAAAAGTTCCGAGGAATTTCGCTTCCTCACTGACGAGACACCTGTGCGAACAAACAGAGCGATTTATACATGATTTTGTTAGCTCAGCGAAGATGGACGACTGCCGTTGCATACGTGCAGCCTTGAGTCCTGTTAGTTGTCGCATATTGAGACGTTGCCTACCGGTGATTTGCTACCAATCTCGTCAAAGACCTGCAGCCTTGATTCCTTGATAGTCATCGCGAATTAAGACGTTAGCTATCGGTGATCGTTTAAATACGTTTTAATGTTACTCTCAGCTAAGATGCGACAGCTAAGGATGTTTGTCTCGGTACATTTATTAAACGTTTTCTGGGAAAGAGGCTGTAACTCGGGCATTTTTTAAGATTTCACGGCAAAGAGATTGCTGCAATTTCTATGATATATGTACTTTCGGATAAGCCACTCGTTTGAAGAAAGGGTCCATTAATTTTTACGGAAGTGAATTCCTAAATATCACCGTTTTTCTAAGATCGTTAGGGATAGCCCTTTGTCTTCCTTTCGGTACAATATTCGACAACTCGGATTCACTTTTTCAGAAACACTTTTTTCTTTGTCAAGCATTTGAAATCTTGCGCGAGATTCGTTTAGCTGTACGTTAAAGGTTTACATGGTAGCTAGTACCCTAATTAACATATTCAATTCTTAGATTACATTTTTTTTTTATAAAAAGAATACATAGGCGGATATTTATATTCGGAGAAGCAGTGAACTTTTCTACGAGGTAGATGAATTTTATGTTTTCGTAGTTGATCGATTAACGCGACGTGAAAATGAATTGTGTGCTGTTTTAGCAAGAAGTATCGAACGCGATTATCTATTGCTTACGGGAAACGAATGCGCACGAATTGTTTTTAAAGTTTATTGCTTCTTTTGTTTATCGAGATTCCGTGATGTTCCATACTGCCTACATTTACCCTACCAGATTTCTAACAGAATCGTCATTTCTGACTTTCTTGGGGGCAACGCACGACTTTACAGGTTGCTTGCGTACGACGTCGATGGGATTGTTCTGCTGTGTCGTAAGTACTCTACATTTAGCAGGGTATAGTCTCTAAATTTGATGCGAGTCCACCCGAATGGCGGGCTGACTTTGAACGGGAAATGCTTCTCGGGACGATGATCGAAATTTGAAACGGGCTCGACAATACCAAAGTACAGCTTCGATGCTCCTGTCAGTCATCAGGGAAGAATACGAGACGCGACACGAAAAAAACAGACTTCAACTTCTTTCACTAAATAAACAGAAAATCAACCGGGATCGAGTAGTTTCCTTTCAAGCTGACAAAGCTTGTCGGATTTTAACACAATTTTTAGAACATATTACGCGTGGATAATCTAATTATTAAAGTCATCCTGTGAAAAATATATTGATCGTCTCTGCGACTGGATTATGCTGTTCGCAGTGATACTAAACGTATGTTTGAAATTAAATGCTTCATAAAATATGTCATAAACAAAGATTCAGTGCAGTTAGAATTTCAGATAAAAATTGATTCTGTAAGTCTGGCTCTAATAATGTGATCGTCCATAGAACAACTCCTTTGTTGCTGTTATAAAGGGATGAAATTTATCCGTAACAAAATCTAGAATTTTCATAAAATGATTTTAAACGTGTAAAAAACATTAAAAAGAAATCTTAATTTTTTAGTTAATTTAAGTTTGTTTAGATGGTGGTAATGAGGTCAAAGGACAACTCGAAACCACAGACTTATCACAGAGGATGCTTTCTTGGTTCGTGATTGAAATTGTCATTGCTATCCAAAAGCTTGTTTAAAAAGTCCTTAGCTTTGTATTATAGGTTTTTAAAAAGTATTCATGTAGCTAGTTTCCACGAAAAGGAAAATTCGAAATCTTTTAGATGTTTGGATTCACTCTTCCATGGATTGACATCAAGAAGAAAGGTGGGGATGTTTTATACTTTTATTCATATTCACAATAAAAACTTTTTTAAAATTTATAGATAGATTAAAATCTTTTGAAACGACTGTTGTCACTTTTTAACCCCTTGCATTGTAACATCGTATCAGACTCGTGAATAAAAATGGTTTGGTGTAATTTATAACGAAAATGCACTAAGATGATTGGAGAATAACAATATATTATTTTCAACGTGTTAAAACGTGTACATGATTTAAAAAAGAATTGAATGTGCATCTGACACTTATCTCTTACAATCGAATTTTTATTTCGCACAAGGAACGCGTATACAATTATTAATATTCTTTACCCCTTGTCATATTACGACGAGTCAGACTCGTGGTGAAGATTTTAAACGAAGTCTAACAAATATAAATATTATACTTGTAATCAATATTTAAGTATTTGAGTAGATGTAACAGTATGGAAGATATAAATTGTCTTTTCTCTTCTGTAACATTTTTAGGGACGAAGATGTTATTATAACTTTAGTTACAAAGAAACTGGTATGGCAAGGGGTTAATCTCTTGCCATATTAGAACGAATCAGACTCGTGTTGAAAATTTTAAATGGAGTCCAACAAAGTATTGAGCCTTTATTTTTAGACGAAATCAAATTTTATTAATTTGTAAAAAATATTTAAGCATTGAACTAAACGTAACAGTACCATAAATATGAATTATCTTTTCACTTTTGTAACATTTTCACTGACGAAAACATTATAATAGCTTTAGTTACAAATAAAATGGTATGCCAAGGGGTTAAACCAAAATAATATTTCATTTCGTTGTGAATAAATCACCATTGGAGAATACGTGGGTATAAAACAAATACAAACATTCTTTTTCCAAGAAAAATATAAACGACAGCAAATTACAAATCAATCTAACTGTAAAATAAATCTTAGAGCAAGGGGTTAAAATCGAATAATGACACCGAGAGAAGGAATGAAATTGTTTTATAGATTATACATTTTATTTGTACACACAGTTCCTACATTCATCGAATTTCCCATGTTTCCTCGCGAGTGCAGCGATCGATTTCCCCGAAATTGTTGCCGAACATCTTTGATAGTTGTCTATCCATCTCGCAAAGTCTCGTTCTTCTCGTGTCGCAGCTCGTAACTCGATCATCGCAGATTAAGAAGCGGGTGGTAACGATCGAAGGACAGTGTTCGAAACGATTGGGAAGAGAATTCGTGAAACAAAGCGGGGCAACGCGTTTCCCGCGAGAGAGAGAAAGAGAGAGAAAGAGAGAAAGAGTGTATGTGTGTGAGTGTGTCGTGTATCCTCCTGTATCAGTTTTCTATCCGAAATCCGAGCATGGTTGCCCGCATCCGACAGATCCTGTAAATATCACGGAACAGAGGTTTCGTTTGCTTCAATTTCGGCTCATATAAATAGAGAATTGTATCTTTCAAAATACATCGGATCGAAAGAAATAACGAGGTGCCTTGGTACCCTTTGTTGCCTTAACGATCCTTTCTCCTCGTTGCTCTATAATCAAAGGTATGCTGCCACCGAGCGGCGTTTCTTCTTATTCTTTTATATATATATATTTTTCTTCTTCGTTTTATTTTTTTTTTTATTTTTGTTCTACCATTTGTGAGACTTCCGACTTCGTTTCTCCCGCCTCGATTTCAACATCGGTAGGTGGCCGAGGGGGATGGATGTACTTCATTATCCCTGTTCTGATTTTTGTTCAAACTCCCGCTAAGCGGAGATACCTTCGGGAAGAGGTTCGAAGGTGTAAGAAGCAAAATTTAAGCGGTTTTAACGAGGAGAGCGAGCAAAGTTTCTCGACGTCCGTGCGAAAATGCCCGGATGGAGATTTTTCGGGCGAGAAGCGACGAGGCGACCCGCGCGGCTCAAAACGAACGCGGATCAAACAAATCGAAATCCGTGAACGTCGCTGCCGATCGTTTTCGCGATCCCGTCTATCGTTTTCGACACGCTCGTCTGATTCATAACATTCATAGTTAATAATAATTAATAATCTTAACGGTAACAGTAACAGATAGTAATAATTATTAAGGAATATTATGTGATATAGTAGCAATATACGCCCCCTCTAACAATATAGATAGATCAAGCAAAGGCCTGTAACGGAAAGCCCTTTTTCGCAGTTTACCGCATTAGGATAAGCTAGAGGCGAAACAATAAGTGGAAAGAGGCGAGGGGCAACGGTTTCACGATATTCCGATTTTAGCGTACACCGAGGCGTCATGGCACTCGATTGGACGATTTTCTCGTGAACCGCCGGTGTAGAATGTTAGCAGAGGGCCTGAATTTTGTTCGATCGACGAAAGGACTGATTTTTCAATTAGCCACCGTTTAGGTTCAAGACTGCCAAGCTTTTCTACGGGATCGAAATATTCTTAATCATTAGACGATTAAGCTATCTACGTTTTCTCTTGATGTATACCGATCACGAAAATACGTACGACGAGCGAATCGAGCGTTTAGCGCGAACCTGTTCTTGCGGATAAGTGCGGACAGTTAGTTTGATAAGTGCGTGTTCTATGGTTTCAGATATCCACGCAAGCTCCGAGTATATTTTGTTTGCTAGTCGCTGAACGTTCTTCTCCTTGCATTAATGTGACAGCGCGCGCGCGCGATGCTTGCTACAGAGTTGGGTAAAATAGTGACGAGAGATATCCGTATTGACTTGCTCGTTGAGGAAAAGTATCTATCTTCGGATACTGTTCGAAAGCTTTTCAATCCGGAGTCGATTATGCTTTTATTGGACCACAGAGTTCTTTTAGATGGATTTTTACCGCGCCATTTTGTAGGAAGGTCAGACATATCGTTTTTCTACCGAAGAAGATAAATGGAGAGTAAAATTTAATTACCTGCTCGTTGAGACATTCAGTTTTTAATTCTTTTTACACTTGCTGTCTCAGAAACGTATAAAAGCTGATGTTTAATTGTCGTCAGTTGTTGGTAGACTGTAGATCTTTATGCAAAGTGAAAATTGACAGGTTGCAAGGAACGGAAGTGGAACATGAACATGTGTTTCTTCTTTTAATACGTTTATAAATTTACGTTTACGTTTTTAAATTCATCAAATGTTAATACAGCTTTCTCTTTTGTTTATCCACTTTTTAATGCATAACAGTAGCAATTTGATTATTAGAAATGATAAAATGATTACCGGTCGAAAATGGTAAAAAGATGCTTCTTGATGGTTGCAAGGAACCGAAGTACAACATGAACATATGTTTCTTCTTTTAATACGTTTTTAAATTTACGTTTTTAAATTCTTCAAATGTTAATACAGCTTTCCCTTTCGTTTAGTCGTTTTTTAATGCATAACATTAGCATTTTGATTATTAGAAATGATAGAATGATTATCGGTCGAAAATAGTAAAAAGATGTTTCTTGATTGATTGTAAGGATCGAAAGCTGAATGAAAATGTATTTATTTTTTAATATGTTTATCAGTTAGAAATTATAGAAAAATGTTTTTAAATTCTTCACATGTTAATACAGCTTTTTCTTTCATTTATACCTTTTTAAATGCATAACATTAGCAATTTGATTATTAGAAACGTAACAGTGTATTTATAAATCTGTTTCTCTAAGAAAAGCTAATATTGAGGTTAGTGTAACAGTTGATCAACAGCATCCAACATTGTCAAACATGTTGAACATTTCCACAAGAAAGCAGTCTACATTTTCATGCTTGAGTTTTTTACAGAATAACATATTGCCAATCTAGAAGTTTCTCCAAATTGTTTTAACAGAAAAAGTGTATATTATTATTAATAGACAAGATTACCAACAAAATAATACATCTTCAAACATATTAACTGATCGCAGGAGAAGATAACTCGCGTTTTAATACTCGAGTTTGAAGAACAGGATCTTGCATATCAGTATCCGATTAAACAACGTTTTTTCCAGTGAGTATTTTAATTTTTAATTGTAACCTCGACTTCGATACAAAACTAAAGAATATCTATCTCTCGACTGAAATCTACAAATACGTTTCCATACGGCTGTACGTGTAAACACGAATGTTTCATCGCATATCAAATAACGAGGAACAGCGTAAACGGTTTTCATTGGCAATCGCGTAAACGTATAAAAAGAAGCGATTTCCTTTCAAACACGCATCCTCAGCAGGCATTACTTTATCCAATTCTGTGCGTCCGAATCATTTTCATCTGATTTCTCTAGCGTGAACGTCTCATTTCAGAGAGCTGCATAAAACTAGTACACGATCGACAATCCCCATCGTCGATGCAACCCAGTTCTTCGACACGATGGTAACCCATGTACATGTGTATATTCTACAATGCCACGACGAACGTTGAAAGTTAACAAAGTTTTTGTATGTACATAACAACGCGCATAGAAAACCTAAACGATGTTTTATATTGACCCGAATCTTTGCCAAAACATTAGACTTATACAGATCTTATAAATATACATAATACGATTATTATATCACACCGTTGGATCTTATGTACATCTTTTGTATAGTGTATAATGGTAGACGGATTTATGATGACGCGAGCATAACCGGAATCGGGAATGAGAATTTCTGCGAGAGACAAAGAGCAAGCGAGCGAGCGAGCGAGCGAGCAAGAAAGAAAGAGAGAGAAAGAGAAAGCGAGAGAAGGAGAAAGAAAGAAGAAGAAAGCAAAAGCAGAGAGAAAGTAGAAACAAATATGTTGAGAGGGGACGATGTAATTGTCAAAAGATAATTCGAGCACTCCGGATCATTGCATTCATTGTAAATAGAGATTACACGTGTGTAACCAGTTCGAAAGAGCGACAAATTCGATATCATGATCGAACACACCGGAGATTGAGGAGCGGGTGTTAGAGACTTTATAGAATTTAAGATGCATGTTCTATCCTCATTATTACCGATCCGTTCGAGGCAAGGGGACGTATTTTTGCTTCGTTCCCGAGAGAAGTTTTTCGTTCGCGCTCTTTCGTACAGTTATCGAGCATAGTTGAGAAAACGGAGCGCTCGCTGTAAGGTTCGATAAATCGTTTCTCGATGATCTACGACTCGTCGCGGGAGCCGAATATCTACGATCCGATTGATACAGGGCTGCTTCCATAACTACGATCCTCTTACTAGGTCTTTCTTCGACAAGGTCGCGTACACGTCATCTTGATTTCGAGACGCGTTTTAGGTGATAAGAATACAAGCTCCGTTCGCTGTAATAACGATGGCTGGTGCTCTCTCGTCGGCGGGCACCGATAAACCGAACAATGACTGTACTCGAAAGGTTTCGACAGTTCTAGCGAAAATAAATTAGCGAAAATGTTTATTATATAATATACACGAATTAACGATAACGCTATAGCTTATCCGTTCCATCGAGAGTAACATTACGCGTAGAGGATGCGTCGGGCGAACGGTGAGAGATCAAGTGTGTGTTGCGTGTGTGTATGCATGTGCGAGAGAGTGACTGTGAATGAAACGGAGAGAAAGAGAACAAGAGAGATAGAGAGAAAGAGGGGGAGGAAGGAGAGAGCAGAAGAGAAAGAGGGAAAAACGTGTGAAAAAAAAAAATGTTAATTGATAACGAGTTTATAAAGAGTACGTATAGACACGATAGTGATTTTATTAGCTGGGGAAGTAAGTCGCATTCGATGTAAAAAAAAAAAAGTAAATCAAATTCGTTCTAACGGTAGACACACTCACACGTACACGCACGTATACACGTACACGCCCACACCCACAGGCACACAGGAAACATCTGTAATCGAAGTGACACGCGGAAAAAGTGACGATTTTTGAGATCAACGTTTCTCGGCGGGCGTCTAACCCCCGTGCGTCTGAATTTTTCGTTTTCAAGCGCGGACGATGATCTTGATCTTGATCTTGATTTGCTAGGCGGATTACAACTGTCGCGAGCAGAAATCTTACGAAACATAGCGTCTAGAGGGTAGCTAAATCGCTAGTGAAACACGATTAAGTATCTACTTAGCGGTCTAGTCTATCTCTTCTTCCGATGTTTACAATTCGATGCAAGATACGATGTACATAAGAAGAATAATTAAACAGAAACAGTTGTAGGAGGAGCGAGGGGCGGGACGGCGGCGACGACCACGATACCGCACGTCACCGTACATTTTTATAAGCTGATTTTGTATTTATTAATTAATTACGGGATTTACAGAGGTCACGAATTTTTTCATTCTTATCGTCTCTCGGTTCTCGTATGATTTCCAACGATAAGTGCTAATTTATTGACGGCGAATTCAAATAAACGGCGAAAGAAATAACTGGTTGTTGTTCTTCTTGCCCTGAATCTCTTCCAGCTCCGCAGTTTTCTGTTTTTAGATGCCGCATGTCCAGGAGATTTTGCAAGAGGACTGTTTGGAAAACACAATGTTTCGTGTATCACGTAGAATCTAACAAGCTTACGTTTATTATTGAAAATCACTTTCCGCAGACTATCTATTTTGCTGTTATTCGTATAAAATCGATTCATTGCTCTGTATCTATTCAAACATTCTAAAAGAATTCATCAAGGTTTCCTGTTTTAGTTTTAATTTTGATTTTTAGTCACTGCTGATTCAAGTAAATTCATCGTGTATACAGCTTTTAATGATAAGAATAATTTTTATTATCAGTTTTAATGAAAGGAATCGTTGCTGTTGGTGGGACCACTCATAAAAAGGTAAGAGCAAAGAAAAACTTGTATAAATTCAATGTCTTTTTAACCAGTTAACTGTGGCGTCCTCGTTTGAGAGCGCGCACTTGAGAGCCATGACGAGTATACTTGTCAATCACAGAGTAAGTTGTGCTCGTAAGATATTGGATCAAAAAGATGGGTTTATAATGGGTTTATAATTAGATGGGTTTTATAAACATAAAATTGACAATTTTATTATTAATATTTACTTATTTGGTTAACATGCACATATATTGCATACATATTAAACTAAAAACGGTCGGCGTCACGCATTTGTCCCATGACTGACCATACCTGAAGGAACCCTATTATAATTCAACTTTCTGACTTTTGCCTTTGCCCCTTTTAGGCTAACATCTAAAAAACGTTATCATCGGCAATAAATAAATTCATTATGCGAACTGGTAAGCTGTTTCGGCCAGTGCATACGGGGACGCACGAGTTCATCTCAAATTATTTATATTTTTTATTTGCTTGTTTTATTCCGCCATGGCCTGAAAATATTCTAAACATCTTGAAATTTGAGAATATGTTTTGTTTTTCTAAAAAATTACAATTTAAATAGCCAATGGTCACTACTTTATACGCATGACGAGTATACTCGTCGATACACAAAATCGTGCCACTTCTCCATGACGAGTATACTCGTCAATCACAGTTAACTGGTTAAACAAATTAGTTTATAAGATTATCAGAATCTGATTAATACCGAGGAAGATATTCTAAACAAACCAGAGACTTGATCTTATTATTTTAATATTAATTGTAAACAGTTATATTGATTTTAGAATTCTGTTTGTTGTTTGTAAAATTATAAAGTTTTTCTAAGATATTGTACATATTTATAATAGTAGGAAGGTTGTATAAAATTGAACAAAATCAGACGTCAGACAAAAGAGTCGAAGATACTGTGGCCAAAGCAAAGGTTGAAGATGAGTTCAATTTTATCTAGGTTTGTTAAAAATTTTTAGATGTCCGGTAAGAAGGTGACAGAATGACATCGCTTAACAATTATTCAGCGCGCGCGAATAATTTGTTAAAAATAACTCTATCGAGTTTAATTCATTCGTTCGCTTCAAGCTTTAACTTAATAATGATCGAAGATTTAGGAGTGGTGTTAATGCTTTTACAAAACACAAAACTTGTTTAAAAATAAATTTTAGACTTTAATAGGCGTGGCGTATGCGCATAAAGGAAGGTTTGAGGTAGGTTTTGGCTTTTGTAACATGTCAATAGCGTTGACAGTCTGGTCGGAGCAGGCCCTCAAAGATTTGCCACTTTTCGAGGAAGTATCCCCAAGGGGAAAAAATGGCGGACAATGAAAATAGTTTTAAGTCACCAATTCTTTTATAATTCTGGGTACACGTACCTGGACGTTTAGGCAATGTGCATGCCAATTTTTAGGTCAATTGGGATCCAATTGCGATCGTGGCGCGACTTTGAAATTTCACGTTATTAAAATCGCAAAAAATGATAAAATCGCCTTGATAAAATGAATTTTTCTGAAGTAAATCGTATACGATTTTCAACACTTAAAATTATGGTTACAAATGAGCCAGTGTGAATTGAATGGAAGTTGTCTCAGTAATGGTTAAATTTGGAATCTCAGTAACTGCAGAAAAATATGTATTGGGTTGTCCAGAAAGTTCGTGCCGATTTTGACTGAGATTGAAATACAGCGTATTTAAGTTTTGGTACATCTTTATTAAAAATAAAAATAAATCGACACGAACATTCCGGACAACCCAATAAAATTTATATTAAATATGGTGCAGACTAGCACGCCAATTAGGGTTAAAGATGTGTTTTCTTTGCGCCCAATTGCAAGATTTCTTATGTAGGGGAGGTTTCGGTAATTTATGATAGTGGAAAAGTACAAATACCTTGGCGAAAATATACCAAGTACCTAAATTAAATCTACAGGAAATTTTGTATACTTTGTAGTACAGTCCGCGACAATAGAATAGCACACCTTCT
>CM052097.1:9304994-9327495 GCA_028453745.1 Agapostemon virescens
AGCGCTATTTGGTGTTCAACACTTATGTGTACCTGTCTACATATTCAAAATTATATTTTTATACTTTAATAAATAAGAATTAACAAATTTTACGGGGTGTGCTATTCTATTGTCGCTGTATTGACTATATATCTAAATGTTGTTACGACGTAACACCAACCATAACCTCGCAGCATTACGATGAGCGAAAGAGAGGCATCGAAACAAATGGCAGAGGCCTCCCCAGAAGAGAAACTGCTAGAGAGAGCAGAAGGATGGTGTTCCCAAAAAAATGTGACGAAGCTAAACGTAATATACGTTGATAATATAAATATATTTAAAAAATAAAAATCGAATAAAAATAGAAAATAATATAATAGAAAAATAAAAATTAAACACGTATGGAGATTCGCAAAAATTAAAAAGCTCCATGAATCGAATAAGTTGTAGATCTGCTAAATCTTCCCTAAATCCGGGAAGAACATTCTTCTAGTCCCACTATGGCGGATCCCTCTTTTTCCTAAGATCCTACAGTACGATGAATAAGAACTCGTTGGCGCAAGAACTGAGTTGCAAAAGGAATTTAAGCCGGTCGAACGAACTTTCGGAACTGCAATAACATGTATTTAGCGATGCATGTAAATGCATCCGTTGAGAGTCTTCGTAAAGGTAACGACACGTACGTGCCCATTCGTAGCACCTATTTCGAGGCCAGCCAAAGACCAAGTTACCTTTAGTACAGTAGATTATGACGGTAATAACTCGGCGAGTATCTTTCCTCGCTGGCGGCACCGACCACGTGAGTAAATTCGTTGCCCGTTTAGGTTGAAATCTAATTTAACTTTTAAAGTCACTGCACGAAATTACAATGATTTGTGGCGATTCGAGGTTTCTTCGCGAGTTTGCCAACTTCGTCCGGTTTGATGTTCTTATCGCGCTACTCTAAACGGTTCGAAAGTACGCCCGGCTTTAAGGAGCTTCGACAATTTATTACGCAAAACAAGATTTACAATGAAAAATTCTGCATTTTTTACATGGGCATCGAATAAACAAGGTTCCTCGATTGATAGAACAATATACAATGCAGAAAATATCGATTTTGCAATGTTTTATCACAAAAATTAGCACGAGCAGTGACTGTTTAAAAATAAATTTGTACGTTAATATATTCGCTGCATTCAATCTTGTTGATATCTAAAGAATACAAGAAGGTTGATAGATAAATGTATGCCATAGATTTGAAATTTTCGATCGCTGTTTCATTATATGAAACTACGCAGATTTAAAGATTGAAGCTTCCTCCTTACAACTACATCTTAAATATTGTAGTACGACTTCTTGTATAATATAAATTATACTATGAGGGCTTTAAACGACCTAACTTGTTCCTGGTTTTTCCGCTATAAAATGTTTAAGGAGTCGTTGTAAAGTGGAGAAATTAATCTTCAAATCTGTGATAGTTTCACTTACGAGAAACATGTTCGAAAGTTTTTGGAGACGTTTAAACTTGCAGCATTTTTTAGAAAAAATTGGAGTTTCAACTGTTAAAGGTTTTCTCTTTAAAATGAGTTCAAGCTTATAGCTGCACTCTTAGTTTTTACAAAATTATCATTTTCCAAATATCGATAATTTAAAAAATTGGAAACATTTATAGTATTTTTGAATCCAAAATTAACGACACGCACAAAGATATTCATTAAATTCCTTTAATTCCTTTTTAAATTTGTTCAACTGCATCTCATTAGGTTTCCAAAGATTAAACGAATTTCAAAATTCTAGTTTAATCGCGTGTAATTGTTTTACCTAAAAGCTGTAACTAAAAAGTCTATGTTCTCTATAAATATTTCTGAGCCACTGAATTAAAATATATATTTTCTAATAGCGTAATACATATAAACAGAAGTAGTAGAGATAGTACAGGGATTAAATGCTGTATATTTTTAAATTCAAATTTTCAAGGTGCGGAGGATCATCAAACTGTAATAGTTACAGAAATTTTTATAACTGACGTTCGTCACGTAATTGTTAGCAAACGCTGATCGCAGAGACCGGTGTAAATTCACTTTTCACTCCCACGCCGGCAAGACGTCTCGATGTTTCCGCGAAATACTCGAGACACGAAAACTCGAGAATGATACTTGGCTGTGGCATCGGTAATTACATCCGATCCACGTTAATTAGTGCCCCGTGGATTTTAATTCTTGGTCGTGTGCCAGCATGTAACACATCCGACAGTGTGCTTTGTCCGTGCCGGGTAATTTGCGGCTTTAATTAGGAAGTTCGGGTAAGCGTTTGATTCCAAGCAGAATCGATGCGAAGAATTTCGGTCCGAGAATTAAATTAATAATCGATCATGTTTGTACATTGATCAAATGCAAATTCATATTGATCGTCATTGATTAACGTCCAAAGACATATGCAAAGCATTCTGCAGCTTGTAGTACTGTCACATTTCAAATTTTATGAAAATTCCGTTAACATGTAATTTTGTGTAATAAATAACAAATAGCAGATGGTTGAAGATAAAATGATTGTTCTACGATTAAATACTGTGTTTTCTATGCATGAAAACATTATTTTCATTGAAAATAAAACTTAGTATAGACGGCTTCTCATCTCACATTTAATTGATCCACGAGTTGTTGCATTTGGGCGTCATCTTAATCCAACAATGCTTGCAATTCGCTGTCTTCAGACTTTCTCGATAGTCTGCCACGTTCTTCGTTTCTTACGTGAATATCGCCACTTTTGAATTTTTTAAACCACTCAAAACACTGTGATTTACCAAGACCATGTTCACCGGAAGTATCTGTCTAGGTACTTACGCGTGAATAAACTGCATGTATTTTAGTTTGCGCTAGATTTTTATGGAAATTATTTGTTTCTTCGCAGATACCAGTAATTAATTCTTCCGAGAAAAATACCTTAAACGCAACCAAAGGAGTGGATATTTCCGATAAGTGTACCCTTATCCCCGAAATTGATTCATCAAAATTATATAATTTTGGTACAAAATTTTTCTTAGACCATGAAAAGTTTTCTGCCGTATCAGGTGTCGAATTAACATTTTCCTATAGACCTTCATCCTCTTCAGAAGATGAGCTAAATATTCGAAGACGTCTTCTTCTATGCTCATACAATGGAACTGACTCTTCGGTTTCCAAAGCTATGAAAGAAGGTTTGATCATGTTTGTTCTAACATCCAACCTATTGCGTTGATATTTACCGCTTGTGTCACTGTTTATTTTTAATATCTTGGTCTTCTTGTAAAGCTCCTCGGAATCCGAAGACGAATTCCACATCCTTTTTCTTTCAAATATTTTAATTTCAACTGTTTCAATTTCATATTTGTAATCCATGTCACTATCACTTTTACTAAAGTATTCAAGCTCATTCTTAGACATTTTAGGGGTAATTAAAAATGAAGTTTTAAAACGCAAAGAACAAATTTCCAGAAAGTAGCAGCACTTAACCTGAAAAGTCTTTGGTAGCGATATGTTAACTAATGCACAATGAATGCACGTACAAATTTAATGAACAATACTGATAAACGATTGTACAAATGCACATTTAAACGCTTATTGTCTTTTTATATCTATATAGACTTACAAGCACCAGTCACATATATCTGTTCATAGATTTATTTTCCCAGATTTAATGGTTTTGTGAGAACTCACATATGCGTTCGTAGCCAAAATCGAATGGTTGTGCGAGAACGCATACATGTGTTTATAGCGCGTAAAGGGTTAAGGCGCTATTCGCGTCTTAAAAATTTTAATACAATGGTAACTAAATTTAACGTATAACAAGTATACTCGTCGTGACATAAGACACTGCCAATCCTCCATGACGAGTATACTCGTCAAACACAGCTAACTGGTTAAATAAAGAACCTTATAATTAAATATTTCTACAATAAAATATCTGGAAGGGATCATTTGACCTGCTGTAGTAGATTCAGTGTGTAGTAGATTCAAAATGGGAGAACAACGGTCTAGGTAAATTCGAATGCCTCGGCGAGGAAGCAAGATTTCAAAGTCGGTCTAATAGGGATGGCTGTCGGCGTAGTTACAGGAGGTAGAAATTTGTCGAGATGAGTTTTTGTTCGACTTATAATTGAGGCAAGACTACTTTATGCGGATGTAGCTTGTTAATGCGAGACAAAGGGAGGAGAGACCACTGCCGCATAACAGTTTCTCTGGGAAACACGGAATAGCCGCCATTGATTACCGAGCCGTGACAAGAGTTTTTGAAACTGATTACAGTCCAAATACGTCCGAAAGAAAATTTAGAAATAGATCCGCGAGGATGGTGCTCGACCGGGGTGAAACGACCTCCCAAGCGATTGTTGAAGACACTCGTTCCGTCGAGAGAAGGCCGATTTTAATTAAAAGAGACCGCCGATAATGAGCACTGAATATCGCCCAAATAATTATCAATTGTCGCGTTTTACATCGACTCCGCTGAATAAAATATACGAAATTCCCGATCTTTCCAGAGAACCGAGTCCGGCATTATTAAAAATATTTTAAACTTTTAATAAGTGAACTCGATTCGTAAGAATTGTTTCTTTAACGATGTCATTAAAGAATTATTTACAGCTGTGAACCTTTCAACTAAATCTTAGAACATCAAGCTTAAAATTATTAGACTGCCGATTTGATGTGGATGCACATCGATGTGGAAACTAGGCGACAAACAGGTTTTAAATAAAAATTGGTTTCCTTCATCAATCATACGAGCAGGCTAAAAATACAATAAGACACTTCGTATTTTATTTATTCATTTTTCTCGTGACTGCATGGAATGCGCAATCGTCTGTCAAAAAACTGTACACGTAAGAATTTCAATAGAAGTACAATCACCTTGGATAATCAGAAGCATTTGTCATTCTTGGGTTGACAGTACTTTGTACTCGTGCAACAGTACGTTGTATTTGCATAAAAAATTCAGAAAATGTTTATTGGTGTCGCACGAACGAAATAGGACGTTCGCAAAGGGAGCAATTAATGAAAATGTTCAATATTGAAAAGGCAGAGGGGAAGATTCAAATAAGAAGCGTGAGAAAACATCGAGAAAACTTCTCTAATAGATTCCCGCGTTTGACGTTCGTTTCTTTGAGTGTAACTGCGGCGGTCTTGCAGAAGTTTCATGGAACGATGCGGGAGCAGGTGTTAAAAGAAGAAGCACGTGTTGATTGTGGAAAAAAGGACCTGCAGCGGAAAAGAAAAAGACGAAAAGCCTGATAAACTGGACGCGAGCCCGTTGATTGCGCTTCCGACTCTTTCATCATTCCACTTGATGTATTAGAGCTACTAATTTGGCGGAAATTAACCCCAACGAATGGAAGTTATCGCGCTCCTTCTCAACCGACGCTATTCGTTACCGTCTCGCATTAAGGGAAAAGAAACAATCACAGGTAGTTCATGTTCGCACTAACAAGTGAGTTGCTTCTTACTTTAGCACGTTCGGGCCACAAGTTTTAAAGCGAGCCAAATCTCAGCCGAAATAAATAAGATCGTTTCAAATACTGTGAGCTAAAGTAAAACCTCGGTTACTCAACACTTTGCAGTCCAAGCAATTTTAAATCCTAACTCGGAACATTTTTCTGTCCTAGAATAATTCCATTGCACGTGGTTCATTTCCTTACGTGCATATCAACTTTGTTACTGTTAATCGTACGGCGATGCTTCAATTTTTACTAACTCCTTAATTACAAACATTTGTAATGTATAAATTATTTTCAATAATAGTCCGACAAGTTTCAGTGTCGCCTCTAAGGAGCCATCGAAGTGCTATGGGTTAACACTAGGTGTACCGGACGCGTCAAAATAGCGCGTCCTAATATTTTTTATTTATAATTATTCAGATTGTAAATATGCATCCGTGAAGAATGAGTCAACAAATCTTTTCTTTAGGTATATATTATTTAAAAAATTATTAAAAACTTTGAGACACATTTTCTTTATTTTTATAAAGCAATATAAAATAGTCGCTTTCAGTGCTCCGTAAACCTAATGTCAACCCCATATTATGACGAGTCAGATTCGAGTTGAAGATTTTAAATAAAGTCTAACAAATATATATGTTATGCCTTTATTTTTAGATGAAATTAAATATTGTTAATTTGTAATCAATGTTGGAGATATTCAGGCTGATTGCGCCATCTCTGTATATTAAATTCAATTACATTATGTTTAGCACTAGGCGTAAATATAATAGGTCATGTAGCGCTTGTTCCTTCTTCTTCCGCGAGCGGTCAAATAAGTAACACGTGTGCGAAGTCTCTATACAAAATTGCTATAACTTATTTTCTGTTTCTATCTACTGCGCAAATATATCGGAGAAGAAATAAATTAAGTTTCTCTGAAAGACAAAAGAAGACTCAATTTTTTTGTAAATGAAAGCATAAACGAGCATACATTGCTTTATTTCAACAATCAATATTGAAGCATTGGAGTAGATATAGCAGTATAAAATACGTAAATTATTTTCCCTTTTTTATAACACTTTTAGTGATGAAGATATTATAATAAATGTAGTTGCAAAGAAAGTGGTATGGCAAGGGGTTAACACTAAATCTACAGAACGTTAAAGTTGACTAACGTATATTTTCTTCTAAAAACTTTTTAATGTCAATGTTACGAAACATTAAGACCATTTACATTAATAAACCAATTGTTTTCTGTACATTAAAACACGATTCTTGTGAGCCGTTTAATATTTAAACATTAAACCCTTGTGTTTGCCAGGTGTAATTAATCTAATTCATATTCAATAGTATAATTGATTCTATAAAATTTAAATATGGAAATATTGAGAATAAATTTGTGAAATTACTGGATTGAAATTACAGGCTGATAAATCTTTTTTTCGATAATAGATTCATTCTAGTAAATTCGAATATGAAAATGTCGAAAATAAATTTGCAGATGCCTTTCAATAATATTCTAAAACCTTTCTGTAAAATTTGAGTGTACAAGTATTACGAATATACGATAATGCAAGATTAAAATACGGACTATTAAATCGTTGTTTAACGATACTAGGATGCATACTAATATTTTCAATTTGCCAATATTGAGAATGTAAGAATCTATCTTTGGAGAATGATTCCAGAAATTAATTTTTATAGGTTTACATATTGTTTAAAAAATAGTTAAAAATTTGTATTAACACATTCTCGATATTTTTATAAAGTAATATAAAATAATCGCTTTTAGTGCTCCGCAAACCTAGTATTATTTAGCCCTTTGAAAACGAGTAACGTCATATTGGCGACATCAGGTCCGTATATTTAATCTTTAATGTTACAAAAAATATAATTTAATTATTGCATTATCATGAGGTCAGTATACATTTTTATTTTCACTCAGAACTTGAAACTTTAATACAAGATTTAACATTTTGGAGAAAATATTTCAAATATTTTAAAAGAGCCTCGTCCACAAAGGGTTAATAGTTTAGAATGTGGTCAGCCTCGAGGTTCAAATATCATAAATTTAAAAAATTGCTCATTTAATACTAGAACTACCAAACAAAGTTACTGTTTCCTAAGGTTTTCCTTCTCAATTACCGGAGTTATAAAAATGTTTCCATCAGAAGTCTTCAGACGTACTTCTTTAGTGAAGAACATGTTACAATAAAAATTGTATGAAGTTCGAATAGGTGCAGTCTCGTTACTACTACAAAACAACGTATATCGTTGGATATATTATTCGGTAGTTTCAGTGTCGAGTGAAACGTATGATTGAAATATCGTTCTTGCAAATCTTATGAGAATTGAATAATTTCTCCGTTAATGGTTCTGTTAATTGGCCCGGAGGTTAGAGTGCACGCGAAGTACTGCGTAAAACCAGTGTCGACTTGACAAGGATCGGTGTAATTTTATTAGCAGGATTATATTTTTAACGGATGGCGGACGAGGCAAGACTTGGCGACACCCTTGGAAAAGGCAGCTTTTAAAACTCCACATAAATCCATCTGACACATTCATTCATTTTAAATGGCGCAAAAGACCGCAAGACATCGCAATCCATTTAGCTCGGCTCACTTTCTGGAATTACGGTGAAAGAATGTGGGCACTTGTTTGTGTACACAATGGGAGAAAAGTGAGAATACTTTTGGCAAAAAGCGAATAAGGATCCTTTACACTTTGGACCCTGCATATGGTTTAACAATGACGTCGCCGGCAAATGCAAAAATATTTTATACCCATAGAAAATGAATATTACTAGATTTTATCTGTATATTTATTATAGAAAAGAAGATATTGAACGAATTTCAAAAACTTTTCACTCGCATCCGCAGAGATAATTAAAGTTTTCCACGATTTGATGTCAAAGGTAATAACAGTAATAGGCAATAATAATACTAATATTACTGGAATTCCGCAATTTTGTTATAACTTTTTAATAAGGCTCTATGCGACCTATGTCTACATGACATTTTTTTCATATTTAGTGCTATAGAATATACCGAAAAAGTTTAATTCTTAAATCCTAGGACACCCTGTATATAGATTCAGCATTTTCAGTATAGAAATCCACAGTCTAATAATAATCAATTAGCATGAAAATTCTTGA
This sequence comes from Agapostemon virescens, assembly GCA_028453745.1. NCBI lineage: Eukaryota > Metazoa > Arthropoda > Insecta > Hymenoptera > Halictidae > Agapostemon > Agapostemon virescens. The sequence continues at coordinate 9,313,559 of CM052097.1, forward strand.
AATTAATTGAAGAAAGCGTTAAAGTCGAATCGCGAGAAAATCGTACGCTTGCGGATCGACTCAGCAGTAGCTTCGTTTTTCTTCTTTGTGTTGCACCTTCGTTCTCCTCAATCTTTCTTACACTTTTCCTAGTCAATGAAAACGTGGTTACTGTGGAAAGCATCTTCCTTTCAGAGCTAAAGTTTTTAAGTTGCAGTTGAACAGGAACTGGAAACGAAACAGACAGTTCCGGTCGATTGATGTTGCTCCATTCTTATCAAACTTCATCGCCGAAGGTTAAGTGCCGTTTCTTTTTTCCTTGCAACCCTCAATGCGACGTCTATCGTTCGTATTGAACTATTTATTCGTAATTCATAGATAATAAATGCATTGTTATTAACTTTTACAGTTCATTTATCCACTTTAGCATAAATGAGCCGTTTATTTTGAAAGTGGCCTAGGTCCATTTATACTTAAATTGAGATACTTAAGGGTTTGTGTTTCAATGCAATTAAAAATATACGTACAGAATACTAATGAGTCATACTGCTTAAGTGTATCTAAAGGTGTTAAATTTATAGTTCCTATTGAAATTATGACAATTATTAAGTGAATAATATGCGTTTTCTTACCAAGAATGGAGTTAGGCCACTTTCAAAATTAACAACCAGATTAGTTATAAAATTTGAAGGAACCCAAGTCCATTCAACATAATTTAAGATGCTCCAAATTGAAAAAAAACAATACTCATTTTATTTTACATATCTTTATAACACTTCAAAAACATAATTTATGAGATTCAAAACATTTTTTACAAACATAAATTACAAAACAATTTACTACTCATCTACATTTTGTGTGTGTGTGAAAGGGATTTGAAGAAATCATGATGTTCCGGTGGTATATATCGTAATAGGTCAATTATGTCCTTGAATTTTGCTGTTGTAATTTGTCTCATATTTTTTATATACAGTGGTGTCAATACAATATTTTCGAACATTCTTGGTCTACCCCGACGTGGTAATAAATTCAGGACTTTAAAATTTTCGTTCTCATTCAATGATGTCTTATAGAAAATTTTATACGGTTCATTTCTGACAAAACGCATCCAACATATTCTTAACCAGTTTACTGAATCTCCGTTAGAATTCTTTACCCTTTTAAAAATCTTTGTTTTGGAAAACTTTTGAAGGTACAATATTTCCGGTTTGAGTACAATATATTTTTCCTGAATTCCGTTTAATCTTTCACACTTTTTGGAAGTATGTTTCATCAATTTTTTCTCCATAGTTATCTGTATCTTCATCCCCTGAAGACGAATATTGTTCTATAATTCTCTTTCTTTTTCGATTTTCTTTGAAATCATTAGTTACTAATTCTTCTTCACTATCTGAACTAAATGGTCTTGTCGTTTTGTTCTTCCCCATGGGTGAAATAATTTCTAAAATTTAATATTACATTTTAAGTTTTATATTTAATTGTAAGTACATAATATGTATATTGCGTAAATTTTGTTTAACTGCATTAATTAAACGTACTGATTATTCAACTAATGCAATTGTCCAAAAACCGAGGTTAACTTGTTAAATACTAATTAAGTAAAATTACCTTTATCACTGCCTTCAGACATTATCAATGATAAATATCTTAATTTAAGTATAAATGGACTTAGGCCACTCTCAAAATAAACGGCTCAAATGTACAACATTGCAAACGAATCAATGGACTCTCCAAAGTTATTTCAAAAGCATAAGTCATAGAAGAATGTTCTGCGACCAAAAAAGAATTCTTTTCTTAATCACTTGATAATTTGCTTCGCTTTAAATATTCTTTAACATCCACAGTGTATTTGCAAAAAGTTAACACTAACTATACCATGATCGGACAAATGACCGGTTTCATAGTTTTCATTTTATAATCATTGAAAGTACATATAAAATATTGAGAGATCTGAATAAATTCAGTCCTACCATTTTTATAGAAGATTCTTTACTAGTTCTATTACCATTCGATGCAAATAGTGTTAAACAAATGTTATTTACTAAGATAAATATAGCGGTTTGACCATCATCCACCTCTTACGTAATTTCGATATATTTTTTATATAAGCGATGATGTGTATTCTACCATTTGTAGAACCTTGGTGTGTCAATCTAACACATACAATTTTTACGTTTCTTTAAATTCATTGACAGCTGTTTTGTAATTGTTACGCGACAACTACGCATTAATTGTGCAAGCTCTTTCGAGTAGACATGCATAGCTTTGAGCATCAAAAGTTCACGATGACTCGAAGAAGAGAAGTAGAGGAGTTACGTATTCCCTTCGTTCTGCTCTTCGTCGCGAAGCGAAGTTAAGAACAATAAGATCGAGACCCAGCAAAATGAAACACGTTTTAATATAATTGAGAAACGCGAATGTGCGAGCAACATATCGTGTGTTTATTACTTTATTCACAATAGAAAAGAATTAGGAAAAAGTGAAATGAATTCATTGTGAAAAATTCAATTCGTTTCGTAACGTTTAAAGTTTTATCATTGCGTCAATTTGACGCACGAAGGACACATTGAGAGAGAGAGAGACGGATGAGGATTAAATAACTACGTGGTTGGGTTAAAAGCGATTTATCAGGATACTATGAATATCTAATTGTTGCACAGAGTGCTTTAAACCACTCCCACCAAGCGTACCGTTGCATTCACAGTTTCTATACTTCGCCGGTAGTGCAGCCCCTTCTATCAAAGCGTTTAGCGGGCCGGCCATTTTTTACTTCGCCGCCCGCAACGAGCGAAAATACGTTGCCTCCAGCGCGTTTTTCACTTTAAAGAAAAATGAAGAAAATCACAGGGTGCCAAATCTCGAGACTGCTGCGAGCACTGGAACCTTTTCCGAAATGCGAAAAAACGCGGTGAAAAGGACAAATTTTCACTCCGCGCATGAAACGAAGAAAAAACGGCGGACTCGGTGAATACCTTGACAGAAAATCGACTTCAACACTGCTGTAGTGAACATTAAACGTATACACATCAGGTGGAAATATATTACTTTCGAATCACAGAATATACTGTTTACTTTCATTGATCCCTTCTTCATTCGTCGTTGTTCAACGTTGTTAGATATTTCTTGAAACAATTAGAGTGCAATTTTGATAAAAAGTCGAATTCAACCCTGCTGCAGAGTGCATAGAATGTATAGGCTGCATTTTTAGCAAATGCAAATATCTTATCTTCGATTCACAGAATATACTGTTTACTTTCATTGATCTCTTCTTCATTTGTCGTCGTTCAACGTTGCTAGATATTTCTTGAAACAGTTCGAGTGCAATTTTGATAGAAAGCGACTTCAAGGTTGCTGTAGAGTGCATAGTACGCATAGGCAGCATTTCTAGCAGATGCAAATATCTTATTTTCGATTCACAGAATATACTGTTTATTACTCTTATTGACATATTCTTCATTCGACGTAGCTTAACGTTGCCGGGTATTTGTTGAAAGAGTTCGACTGTAATCTAGATAGAGAATCGATTTCATCACTCAGTATAAAGCATAAAAGGCGTATACAGCAGTTGCAGTAGATGTGCATATTATATAGGATCTACAAAATATATTAGGCTGTTGCATATGAAATATCCGAGTTTAGAATGGAAATGGTATAAAACGTTTCCGTCAAGAAATATCACTGGTGTACGGGTTTATTATATATATATATATCACGTTGAGCTACAATATAGCTGATCCCTTCGATCCAATTTTCGCTTTAAATTCAAATGTCTAATTTTGCGTGTAAGTAAATTTTATTTCAATGGCAACTAAGGCGATTACAATGCATTATTCTTATATGAGTGTAAAAGTAATATAGTGGAGCTAACATTATGCGAATTTAGGTCAATATGTGGTAATTAATCAAGGTGCTAGGGATGTTAGGGAATAGGAAAAGAAACTAGAAAACGAAGATGACAAACTTGAAAATGAAGAATATGAGTGATAAAAAAAATCAATTTTTACTGTAATACAATCAAGAAACATTTTACTAATTTTGGAAATTTTATTCACCCACGTTTGTCATAAATGCATAAGATAGTCAATATTAAATATCGAAATAGTTATTTAATAATCTTATTAAAATACAAGCATAGAGAGAAACCAACAATAAATTTTTACATCTTGCGATCGTCATCTAGTAATGTCAGCAAGCAAGAGTTACAATTAATTGGCCACAAATTTGACACAATATGCATAAACTTGTATGTATGGCGGCGGTTAAAATATTTGTGAGGAAGTAATTTTATACTCCAAGCAATTTTAATTCCTTAACTCGAGATCATTTTTATCCCAGAATAATTCCATTGTACGCGGTTCATTTCCTTTCGTGCATATCAAATTTGTACCTATTAATCAATACGCGCAACATTTCAATGTATGCTTCCTAAATACAAATAATAAATAGCGATTGCAAATAATAATAATAATAGCAAATAGCGAATAATAATAGAGCCATTGGAGTGCTAAGAGTTAACAATATTCGCGTTCAAGCATTATTAGATTGTTTTAGTAATTAATTAGATGGCATGTTCGTCAAAGGATTTGTTGTCGACATTGTTGAAAAAAAATTATAAATATTAAACAGGAATACTGAATTCATCGATAAGTCATCAAGTTCCGCCGAACTACGTTGGGGTGGAGAGCGCTGAAGTGGGACCGTCGAAGTGAGAGCGTCGCGCTTGGTTGAGCATGTGCGGACGTACGCACTGGGGCCTGACGAGCCTAGTTACGCGCGGCGAGCGGGCTCAGCCAGACCAGTCAGGCCGGGGACTCGGGCAGGAACGGTTGGGCCCTGGTACTGGGTTGGCCTTGGAATGTCTTTGGGGTTCAACAGTGGTCATCCCAGTCTATCTTCCGCCACCTTAGCAACCATTGCCCACTACCCTCCACTACCAACTACCACTAGTTATAACACTTAACTGGATCTTGTTCTATCTGTAGCCAGGTAATGTTCTCCAACCATTGACCATCATCCTCCCCCACCACAATTTTTTTTTTTCGTGTCCGCACTCACTAAAAGCCCACCTTACCCGGGACTGTTCATAGACTACCCCTCTATTTCTCCACTTTCCAATGATTCCGCTTCTTTGAGCTACTTTCATTCAGTTAATAATACAAATATAAAGTTTCAATTTTAGAACACGTGTACATTCAGCGAAACCTTTTAATTTTTATTTCTCGATTTCTAACTAGAATTATCTTTGAAGCTTTCATAAGTTCCAGTACTCGGAATTGATCATTTTTAACATTATTGGTTTTAATATCGATTGTCAGCGTGTTGTTTGGACGTTTCTTCCCAACCATCGCTCTCCGTGATGGATCCCTGGTTGTCGACATAGATCTGCTTGCGACTTGTGCGTCATTGAGAAGGATGTCCGAGGGACTTGTTCACTCGTGTAAAATTCCTAAGCTGTAATCCTACACAAGCCGTGGCATTCGTGTTCACGTCAGGTAGTCGGGGGATTGTTCAGGGTGTCATTTAAACGTTTCTTCTTGGCCATCGCTCTCCGTGACGGATCGCCGGTTGCTGACCCTGGTATGTTTAGGACTTGCAAGCATTGTACGCGTCGCATCACCCTCGGCACAGAGCCTTCCGCTCTGATTCTCTCTTGTTTCTCTCTTTGAAAGAATCAGAGCCTTGTGCCTGATTCGCCTTTCGTTCCTCGTGGATCGGAGACTTCTTCTTCGAGTCACATCCTTTGTCCGTAATAATTACTCGACATATCTGCGAAATTTGATTGGGAGGAATCCCGACTTCCTTCTGACTCCTTTTTGGGTCTCTTGTGAAGCAACCTCCTCGTGGTGAGACCTGGGCAATCGATATTATTTGCTACTTCTAACTAGCGAATAATATCGAGCTAATAGCTTTACACTTAGGTTTAGTATGCGATTTCGTAGTATTTTATCCAAATCCGTTCATTTACGAAACTTTGAATTCTCCTGTTCTACAATGTTTATATTTCTTCATGAAAATTGTTCTTCCACCGATTCGAGATCCCTCAGGGGCTCGCTCACGGTTTGAGCCCGTGAGTGAGTACGGGGAGTAGCGAGCCCGGGGTCCCGAAGCGCTTATAGGACGTTGCGTACTCAATTACTTAAATTTGTTCTACTTTGTTTATGGTTGGTTTTAACATCGTTGGTTATAACATTGTTGGTTACAACATTGTTGGTCGTAACATTGTTGGTAATAATATCGTTGGTTATATCGTCTGTTTCATTGTTTCTTCGAATTCTCTGTATTCATGATTAGTCAGTTCATTTAAATGCACCGAAGAGAGAAGAGAGAAGAAAGAAGAAAGAAGAAAGAAGACAGCGTGCGTCTCGAAGACTAAGTTAAGTTTAGTTAGCGAGTTAGATTAATGTGCGTGCGTTAGCCGATAATATTGTAAAGCGTCCTTGTAAATATGTCGAGTGATTATTGCCTTAGCTTCACTTTTTTCCGACTCGTGTTCGGACTCTGGCACATATTTTTGTTGTGTCGGCCTTGTTTGCAAATTTTGAACCGTTCAGGGTTGGTGCCGGCGCGAAGTCATTGAGAGGGATGTCCGAGGGACTTGTTCACTCGTGTAAAATTTCTAACGTAATCCTACCCAAGCCGTGGCATACGTGTTCACGTCAGGTAGTCGGGGGATTTTATCGTTTGGACGTTTCTTCTTGGCCATCGCTCTCCGTGACGGATCGCCGGTTGCTGACCCTGGGCTGTTTAGGACTTGCGAGCATTGTACGCGTCGCGTCACCCTCGAACCAGAGCCTTCCGCTCTGGTTCGCACTTGTTTCTCTCTTTGAAAGAATCAGTGCCTTCTGCCTGATTCACCTTTGGTTCCTTGTGGATCGGAGACTTCTTCTTCGAGTCACATCCTTTGTCCGTAATAATTACTCGACATATCTGCAAAATTTAGTTGATAATAATATAAGTCTTCGTTGTAAGAAAGGGAGCCAGAAGGAATCCCGACTTCCTTCTGACTTCCTTTCGGGTCTCTTGTGAAGCAACCTCCTCGTGGTGAGACCTGGGCAATTGATATTATTCTCTACTTCTACGTAGCGAATAATATCGAGCTAATAGCTTCACACTTAGGTTTAGTATACGATTTTGTCGTACTTTATTCACGCTTATTCATTTACGAAGCGTTGAATCTCTAGTTTTCCAAAATTTATATTTCTTATTGAAAATTGTTCTTCCTCCGATTCGAAATCCCTCAGGGGCTCACTCACGGATGGGGCCGTGATGATTCAATTGATGAGTCTCTAAAATATTTTTTCAGAAATGAGAGAGAGGACGAGTTCAACCTCCGGGATTCCCCAAGGACTCATCTTGTCGTCTCATCACCTTGGAGGTTTCAATCGGAAAAGCCGAGGACAAAATGTCTTGGACTTTCCACTACGTGCCGGAAGCTGCCTAGTCCTCCACTGGAACTTCCGGTACTGCGGAGCAGATCACAGGAGAATTTGAAAATTATCAGCCGATGCAGAGAATGGAAATTGTACGAGTTCGAGAAAATGCGACCCTGGGAAAGCCGGGAATACGATTTTGAATGCTTCGAGCATCTGCCGAAAGCTGACCAGTCCTCCACTGGCGGTTTCGGTGTCGCAGAAACGGTCAGAGTCGAGTTTAAAGAATGTCCGAGCCCCTGCAGAGACCGGAAACTGGTCGCATTCGAGTGTATGTGCCGAGATCGAAGTTAAAAGAACGTTGTGCGGTAAAAAGTTCAAGTTAATGGACGTGGAAAGTTCCTCGCGTATTGTGCAACGAGAAACCTGATTCACGGCGAGACTGAGACATGTACCAGATGGTTATCTTAGGCGACTGTGTGGAGGCGACGTTAAAATCTTTTGTCACTGTAGAGATTTCGTAAATTTAATTAAGTACATGTATATGAATACATAAATAAAATTTGTGTGAAAGAGCAGAGAGTTGCGGTAGATATAATATTAGACAGTATTGTTTATATAGTAAATATTATTACATGTACTGCACCTGCGCAGAAGTAAAAGACTTTGAAGAAAAATGTGTGATGGAGCTCTGTTTTATTTATTTCATTCCAATCCAAATCCTGTTACATATCCCCTCCTAGGCATATACAAATATTTCTAAAAGAAATAAAAAAGAATAGAATCATAGTATAGTCATAAAACATATTTCTGAGATTTTTTTCATTACTTTGAGTTCGAAGATAAGTTGATCCGAATATTGTACAATATAGGAGTCGCGAAAATGAGAAATGTTCTAAACATTTTCAATGGCTGATTTATCGTTGGTCTATACCACTGAATTTTCGCGGGTCCTCCTTTAACATTATATTCTCCTAATACAAATTGCGAATTTTCGAAATTTTGTGCGACCTCTTTTGCTATCATATGCCCCTAGTAGAAATACGAAAATTCGGACAAGTTTTCAAAATCGTCGAAAATTCGCGCTTTATATTAGGAGACTATAATCGTAAAGGTGGTCTCGCAAAATTTTAAAATTTTGTGCGACTTCTTTTGCTATCATGTGCTCCTAGTAGAAATGCGAAAATCCGGACAATTTTTCAAAATCGTCGAAAATTCGCGCTTTATATTAGGAGACTATAATCGTAAAGGAGGTTTCGCGAAAATTTAAAATTTGGTGCGACCTCTTTTGCTATCATGTGCTCCTAGTAGAAATACGGAAATCCCGACAATTTTTCGAAATCTTTGAAAATTTGCGCTTTGTATTATGAGACTATAATCGTAAAGGAGGTCGCTCAAAATTTTAAATTTTCACGAGACCTTCTTTCAAATTATATTCTCCGAATACAAAGTCCGAATTTTTAAAGATTTCGCAAAATTTTGGGAACTTTCCGATTTCTACTAGGAGATTATGATGGCGCCAGAGGTGATGCAAAATTTTATATTTTTGCGAGACCTCCTTTCAAATTATATTCTCCTAATACAGAGCCCCAATTTCGAAGTTTTCGCAAAATTTTAAGGACTTTCGGATTTCTACTAGGAGAATATGATAACTCAAGAGGTCGCTCAAAATTTTAATTTTTTCGCGCGACCTCCTTTCAAATTATATTCTCCTAATACAGAGTCCCAATTTCGAAGATTTCGCAAAATTCTCGGGATTTAATAGCTACATTTGCATGTACATACCTGGAATAGTGGTTACAACGTTCAACGTAGCTTAAATAACTTGACTATAGATTTCAATGCATAACGAAAGTTGCTTCCAATTAAGTTCCTCTAGATTGCTGAAATTTCATATTGTGCGGCATAGGAAAGATCGTAACGGCGAAACAATACGGCCATAATTTTCATGGAGGCAATATCGTAAATTCTCAATGGAAAAATGTCGGGAAAGCAGTTCGAAATCATGAAACCGGAGAACGATATAAAATCGTCGGGGCCGTTGTATCTACGGGAAGAGGGTAGTCAGCCGACGAACGAAGAATTCCCGGCGGCACTCGAAATCACTGCGTTAATTCCGATGTGTCTGAAAGTGGCTGAGCCAGGCTTCCGATATGCGTGTTGCATACAGAGAAAAGGAAAAGATGTTCCGGTTGTATACGTGCATAAGGAAGCTGCCGGGAAGAGTGTTGATGGTTTCGGTATTGTTGGTGAATGGCGTCGGTAAGCGCGCAAGTGGTAGGAAGCGGCGAGACAGAGGGTCCTTCTCGTTTGAGCACTGTGGTGCTTGTGTCAGCGTTGCACCCCACCCACACCATACCTGTCTCACTACCCCTCCCACCACGAATAACCACTACAATTCATTGTTTAAGCGGAGACAATAAAGTGAACCGCCAGTCGACATACGTCGGTGCTCCCAATACGAGGTCCACTGACTTTTATTCAGTTTTATTATCTTTCGATCATACTTATTAGGTACTGGAACTTCTGAATTCGATGCGATGCCAATCGTTCGATCGCGGAAATCGTCAACCACAGAATATACTGTTTACTACCTTCATTGATCTATTTTTCATTCAACGTAGTTCAACGATATTTGTTGAAACAATTCGAGTGCAATTTTGACAGAAAGTCGACTTCAAGCCTGCTATAGAGTGCATAAAATGTATAGGCTTCATATTTAGCAAATGCGATTATCTTACCTACGATTCACAGAATATACTGTTTACTTTCATTGATCTCTTCTTCATTCGTTGTTGTTCAACGTTGCTAAATATTTGTTGAAACAGTTCAAGTGCAACTTTGATAGAAAGTGACTTCAAGGTTGCTGTAGAGAGCATAGTACACATAAGCAGCACTTTCAGTATATGCAAATATATTATTTTCGAATCACAAGCTGTAATCTTTACTACTTTCACTGATCTGTTGTTCATTCGTTTTTGTTTAACGTTGCTAGGTATTTGTTAAAACAATTCGAGTGCAATTTTGACAAAAAGTCAACTTCAAGGCTGCCGTAAAGAGCATAATACGCAAAATCATAAAATAATACGAAAATCGTTTCGACGAATCGGAAACGATGGTGTGGAAGGTTGTAAAATACAGATTTTGACATTGTTGAAATAAATAATTTGAAAAATCATCGTCAAGGTAATTATTGAGGATCTTTAATTTTAGAATAAAAATTGAACTCAATCGCCTTGCAGAGAAAAAGTGACTCTTTATTAATGTAAGTGAAATACAAAAGAACAGGATATTCGTTAAAACGTTAAAAACATCATTATACATTGCATGGCCAAATGTTCAGCGATCCCCTGGCGTTTATGGGTTGACCTGAGCCTAAGTCAAGCAGAGAGTCGAGCAAGCTGAAAACGTGAAATTCAAAATATAAGCTATTCGTAATAGTAATATGTAAACTTATTAAGCTACGTGTCGTTTAAACTAATCATATGTCAGTTACTTTGAACAGTAAATATAATTTGATTACAATTGTTACATTATTTGAATTTGAAATAAGTTATTTCAAATAGTTATCTCTTGTTCTCGTTTCAAATAAAATTGAGTCAAGTTTGTAATTAACTAGTGAGAATATAGATTATAAAACGTCACTATTTACAAGGGAATATTTCACTAATTATTGTTAATGTACGGAATAAAGATCACTCGAATGAAATGATATAAACGATTAACTATAAGAGAGAAAATAATGTTCTACTTTTAGGATTGGCCTATTTCGAAATAACACAAAATCCCTCAGATGTCAAACGTTATCAGGGGCCAGGAGAAGGATTTTGTTTGCCGGGTAGCAACTTTTAGAGTTCAGGAAAGTCCATTTCTACTGTGGCTAACTTTCCAATCGATGTTTGCCGTGATAGGTGACCCCACGCTCTTTTTCTACTGAACGAACTTATTTCATCGGTTGCTTTCTAAAAATGGATAAAATGTTTCCCAAGTAAAACGAATTTATCGAAATCCTGGGCAATAATCGTTAATATGTAGCACATACAGGGTGATTCATTCGAAAATTCAGTTTTTTCTGTGCAATTAAAGTCATTTGTATAAATTGACGATTGCAGATTAACACTTTAACTGCCGAACTGACAACGTCAAAAATTCCACAAAAGCAAAGTAATTTATTTAATAAAGCAACAATGTCAAAATTCAAAATGTATAACGAACTTTCAACCTTATTCTATTCTCCAGATATCAACTAAATTGACTGCAACGAATATATTAATGTAAAAATATACTTTTAAACATGGACAAATAATTCTGTCACCCATATGTGGGTGACATAGCAGTCAAATTGTTAACACTAGAACTACCAAACAATAAATCCAACGATATACATTGCTTTGTAATAATAACGAGACTGCATCTATTAAAAACTTCATATAATTCTTATTGTAACACGTACGTTATTACAGAAGTACATTCAAAAATTTCTGATGAAAACATTTCTATAATTTCAATAATTGCGAAAGAAAACACTAGAGACCAGTCAAAATGACTGGTTTGGTAGTTCTAGTGTTAAATCAACAAACATTTTAATAACACCTTAGATATGCCAAATATTTCTTACTTTTTTCGTCAAGCACTGATGTTTGTAAATGACAAATACACATTTGTAAAACAGTAAGTACTTCTTTTTATAATGCAGTGATCTGATTAATCACCGTAAGTGTATATTTTTCCCGTTGCATTTTCCAGACGACATTGAACCTTTGTCATATTCTAACGGGTCAAACTCGCGTCGAAGATTGTCTAACAAACATAAATATTGTTCCTCTCTTTGTAGACGAAATTAAATTTTACTCTTGTATAATCAATATTGATACATTGCAGAAAATTTATCAGTATAAAAGACATAAACTGTTTTTTCTCTTCTGTACAACATTTTTAGTGATGAAACTATTAAAACTCCTTTAGTTAGAAAGAAGATAATATGGCAAGAGGTTAATATACACTGATGGATTCCAATAACATTAATCTTACCGCTAAAATGGAAAGGCTACGTAAAATTAACTTCCAACAAGCTGCGTACTAAATCATTTTTACATCGTTGCAACTTACAGCGATATTTATGTGAACCTCCCAGCATAATAAATAAAATACAAACTTTTTTCATGAATTTTCGCCAAGAACGTGGAAAATTGATAAATTACATTGTTCGTAAAAATTGGACACCGTAGATGCTACAATGTAAGAATCGCCAATATACCGGGTAGTTCACGAGAAACAGGCCACCTAAATAGCTCCGTTAGGATTATAGATAGAATCAAATATTACAGAGAAAAGTTGTATTGTTAAAGAGGGCAAATATGATGATATAAAAAAATGTTCCGATTGTAATTGTTTTCAAGGTATTTTGAAGATCATCGATGATTTTTAAATAACACCATATATTTTGAACTACATAGTGTTATAGCTGATGACAAGACGAGTTGAATGATGCGGTACACTATGGTGCTGTTTAAAAATGATCGATGTCTTTCAAAAGACTTCAAAAACGACTACAATTAGAATATTCTTTCTATGCCGCCATATTTGCCACCTTCAACAGTGCAATATTTCTCTCTAACATTTTTTTCTATCTTTAATCTTAACGGAACTATTTAAGTAGCCTGTTTCTCGCGAACTGCCCGGTATAAAACAAATGATCAACGTCACGATGAAATTTATTTCGAAATTAACTTTCGCGAGACGTTTTCGTCGACGGAGTACGAATTTATCTGAAGTGCAGAAAATCTTCGTACGCGGACGAATTACGTACGCACATCGGGCGACAGGTTTTCTAGCTCAAACACCGTTCGCTGCATGGAAGGAGCAGGTTCTAGCCGGTGAAACTGGCTGTACCTGAAAGTGTAATGAATAATAAGTGGACTAGCTTGAAGCTGTCGAGAGATTTTATCGAGCCCACTGTCAACATCCAACTAATATCGCGTACAACGTGGCGAATTAATTGGAACTGCCCCGAGGTCTAAGCAGTATTTTCAGGGGTTTAAATCGCGTTCACATGACACCGGCTGTGTTTCCATGCACTATAACCCTCGGCCACGGATATACCTCCCATAGACTTTGAGGAGGAGTCGTGATAAGCGACGGCCCAGAAGAAACTTCGCAGACCGTACCTTCAGGGAGTAGGACGAGCAACCCATGTAATTTCTCACTTTTCGTTTGTCTCCCTCTCGCCAACCGACTTGTACGACCCTGATGCTCGAACGGTGAAAAAATTCTTTGGTTTTGCAACATTTTAAACCGTGTAACTTTCAAGTCACATTTTAATTTATCGACATTTTACCAAATAATCATAGCTTTTTTCATGAGATGGCGCATAAATCTTAATTCTATAACGTTGCCAAGACAACCAATATTAATATTTATGACCGTTGCTAGGCTCATTAATCTGAAATAACAAAATAAATGCTGTGCAAACTGTCTGCAGTAAAAATAAGCGAAACAATTTGATCCAATTCATATTATTTGTGCTTTTCTCAGTGATTAACAAACTAAAAATTGTGCACATAATAGCTCTGGGTTCGTATATCAATA
>CM052097.1:9327595-9400927 GCA_028453745.1 Agapostemon virescens
TGAAAACAGGAGAAAGCACAAGCTTTATCCTGTTTTCAGATTTATACATCATATACCCAAAATATGAATGCAAAATCAGATAGAAATAACAGAGGAATTAGAATTAGACGCATTAACGGTAATAGATGCGATGATTCCTTATTAGATTCCGAGTCCGATGAAGATGTAATAGTATTTCCCCGACGACGGATAAATGTCATTGACAGTGACGAAGAATTTAGTACTCGATCCTCGTCAGATGGGAAAGATGCAGGACCACAAAGAATTGTTTGGAACCACTATCCTAGACGAATAATAATAGTTGTTATCGCCCTTGGAAAGGAGATTGCCCTAATGTCCCCGAAGCACCCCATTCTCCTGTGACCTATTTTCGAAAACAATTTGACAAGGAAACTATAAGCAATATAGTTGACTATACCAATATGTGTGCACTGCAATGTGATCCAACAAAGAGATTTCAAAAATAAAATGTTTAACTTCAAGTGCAAATTGTTTTATGGAATTTCACGCTTAAGCTTTTATGCACAGAAGTGCAAACTTTATAGGCCGTTGTAACCTGAAAGTCACATAGTGAATATATTGCAATAAAATTGTTTAAACGGAAAAATTTTTTTTCATTTGCATATATAGGTTTATAATTTCTGATTTTTCGTTCCCCCAATTTTTTTGGATTGAAAACAAAAATTCGGCCCATAGAGGTTAAAGATGTCTTTGTCGAAATTTTAACGCGACTTCAAGGTGTTCGCTAAACTTCAAGTGTATTATCTGAAGGAACATTCTTCAAGCTTTACTCCAAGCTCTCTTGACTTTAACAGTTTCTACGGGGAACGTGTAGGAAAAGGGATTTGGAATCTGTCGATTTTTGGAAATTGTGTTGCTGAAATTTCAACGTAAAGTCAAGATATGTGTTGAAGTTAGCATTTTTCTAGCTTTCATTTCAATGCTGTGTACTTTAAAGATTCCTGCGAAAACATATAAAAATTGTGATTTGAAAATATTCGATTATTGGGAATCATTTTTTCGAATCTGCGACGTGATTTCGTCGCCACATGACATTCCCTGCGTGACTATTTTACAGTGCATTTTCTACTTTTGATTTGAGTGCTGAAACGCTCAGAAATTTCATCGGAAACATGTTGAAAACGTAATGTGAACATTTTTATGTTAATCTTCTTTAGGATTAATACTAGAATGGCGTAACAGTAAATTATACTAACAATGTTCACACTGTTCTACAATAATTAAAAGGTTGAAATTATTCAAAGTTTGTTTAACTTTTATGTTAATATGTGTTTTAATGAAAAGTTTATGTAAAATGTTTTCGCGGGAACAATCTTATAATTTTAATAACTGTTAAATAAGAAATCTCGTCCCGTCGTTTTAATGTTAAGCGTCAAATTCAAATCAGCCATTGATTTATTTTTGCAATTCAAACTTTAAGTTTATAGACCAACGAGACGTGTAAACGCAACCGTGTAGCCGTAAACGTAAAGCCGCAACGAAGATGTTTGTTCCAATATAAACTGAGTTGCTACGCTCTGATTAAACACGTTGAAGATTGTTTATTTCTTAGTTGCTTAATTCTTGCTCTGTTTATATGAACGTTGTAAAATATGCACATTTTGCTAATTAACAAATTAATTGGGTGATATAAAACTTACATGACAGTTATTGCTTTACCATCTGTCTCAATGCTACGCAAGCAAGTTGAATAATAATGTCAAAAATTAATTCCACTAGTAATTATTAAATTAGATTACCGGGTGATGTGACTTAATATGGTAGTCAGGAACTAAACTATTTTTGAAGAATCGCTTCTTTCGGCACCCCGAATACCATTTCAGCGTTTATGAAGTCAGACTTCGGATCGTTTCGGTCGTCAATGTTCCCACAAACGATTTAACGATTACGGTTATCGTCCACGTCTTTGATTGTGGCCAAAAACGAATTTGAGACGTTGATCGACACATGTCCGACAGGGAATTTTATCACGGATGATCTAGCAAAGGTATTACGACTTTTGATCGTATACGAATTTTATTGCAGGTGCTCTGACAACGAAGGAAATTACGTAGTTCAGACAGGATCTGAAATTTCTCATGATTTCGAGAAACTCGGTATCGACGTCGAAACCAAGAACGTTTAAATTCAGAAACTGTAAAATCATAAACTTCTCTCTTCCTTTAGCGAAATATCAAAATGATTTTGGTTAATATTTGGTTTCAAAAATATTTTCATTAATATTTTCAATCACTTTCGTGAATTTATATTTTCCCTTAGATTTATTCATTCGCATTTACTTTCATTTTCATTCATTTATGATTACGTCTCATCTGTAGCGATTCAATAATTCGATCAGTAGTGTTTTAAAAATTGAGTTTGTCAGAATTTAAAGATTTTCTTAGCAATACAGGCTTATGTCTGTGTCAATACACCATGTCCATACTGTATCGAGAAATGGCAAGTAAATGTTAGAAACAAATCAACAGAAATATGAACTTTTTAATAGTGAAACTATTTTTCGTGGCACATCCTCTCTGAGATCAGAAGTAATTATCTCAAATTTAATTTTATGTGTTTTATTTAACAAGTATTAAAATTGTTATTTGCGTTAATATTTTAGAAAGCGAATGGTGACGCCATCGGACGACGGTGCTTGCAAGTTTCTTCGCCGAGTTTCAAAAAGCTTGCAAACTTTAAGACAAAATGTTATAACTTCTTTATAAGTGCTTAATTGTGATATGAAAACAGGCAGCTAAAAAATTAATGCAGTTAGGAAACTACCCATTTCGCGTGAAAATTGCTGCCAAAATACTGCAGCATTGAAACTCTATTACGACGAATCGATTTTTGCAAGTTAATTAAACCGAATATGTTTTATTCATAATTCCATGCATCGAGTGAACGCATCAAATTACTACAGGAAATTAAAATGTGCTATGGTATCTAGGAACAGAAGACTAACTTTTATTTAAAAAGTTTAATTGAATTTGTAGCAAACGACAGCCGCTTCGGCAAAAGAAAAGGCTGTTCGATAAGTGGTCGCGGCGGAGGAAAATGAAACGCTACGAGACATCAACGATCGACCGAATCGCGTAATTGTATTCATCGTTTATAAAATGCACCGATACATGTTCTCGTTTCTATTTGGCGTTATGCACCAAATAGCCCTCCAACGACAAATCGATTTCGCCAGAGCCAAAATTTATGTTTATCACAGAAGTATCGGAATCGCGTCCTCTTGCGTGCTTTATAACATCTATCATTCGTTGGAGTAAGATTCACGATCGTTAGTTGCGCATTAAGACCCTCGAAGTCATCCACTCTTCGCGATTTAAGAAACATCACCATTTTTAGAAGTTCTCACAGATTTACTAATATTTCATCAAACGATATTTTTCAGATTTCTTATTTTATAATTATTATAAATATTATTTTATAATATTTTCTATTATTCTATTATATTAATACACGCTCATCTTCTACTGAACGAACTTATTTGATCGGTTGCTTTTTAAAAATGGATAAAATGTTTCCCAAGTAAAACGAATTTATCAAAATCCTGGGTAATAATCGTTAGTATGTAGCACATACAGGATGATTCATTTTAAAATTAATTTTTTTTCTGTGTAACCAAACCCATTTATATAAATTGGCGATTGCAGATTAAATCAACAAACATTTTAACCCGTTGCACTCGAAGCTTTATTAACTCGATAACCAAGACGTTTTTTCAGATCTAGGCCATTTTCATTTTGCACGATTTACTTCATTTTATGGATATGGAGTTTTGTAACATTACCCGTCCTTACAATGACTAAATTTTTACAAATTTCTTAAATATAAGCATAGTGGTGTAGACATTGTTTTAAATAGTTGTGTGGCAACTCTCCGTGGAGCCTCAGAGTCACTTCTCGAGTGCTAAGAGTTAATAAAACTCTAGATATGCCAAATATTTCTTATATTCTTCATCAAGCACTGATGTTTGTAAATCACAAATGCATATTTTGAAAACAGTAAGTATTTTATAAACAGCAAATACTCCTTTGTATAATGCGGCAGTAATTTGACCTGATTGATCACCGTAAGTATTCATCTTTCCTTTTGCATATTCCAGTTGAAAAAAAATGTTTACTGAAATTATGAAATTGCTTTCATAGAACACGATATATTTCATCTTATGCATACGAAATTTATTTACTATTACTTATCCTTGCAGCGATTAAATTTTTACGAATTTCTTTGACACAAGTATAGCGACGTAAAGATTGTTTTAAACAGTGCCGCAGCTATTTTTAGTGGTGCCTGAGAGTCACCGATCAAGTGCAAAGGGTTAACTTAACAATGATCGAATATTTAGGAGTGGTGCTAATGGTTTTACAAAACACAAAACTTGTTTGGAAATAAGAGTTAAGCCTTAACCTCTTAGACACGATGCGCCACTATAGTGACTTCAGCACACTCAATTCTATTATTAATTATTAAAGCAAATTATTATAGTTAAAATATGTGCATCATACCTTTACAAAAATTATACAATTTCATTAAAACATTATTAATGTTAAAGTATATGCATCACATATTTAAGAAAAATTATAATTTAATTATCAAAATCTTCATTTCAAAATTATTAAAGTTACAGTATATGCATCATATATTTAATGAAAATGATAACTTATTTATCAGAAACTTAATTCCAAAGTTGTTAAAGATAAAGTATATGCATCACATATTTAAGAAAAATTATAAAATTTCGTTAAAAAACTATTAAAGTTAAAATATATGCATCACATCTTTAAGATAAATTATACAACTACATACAAAAATTATTAGAGTTAAAGTATATGGATTATATCTTTAAAAAAAAATTATAATTCAGTTATCAAAAACTTTATTCCAATGTACTCTGTCATTCAGGAAAATAGTTCCGCGCAATATTCAGCCGTGCCTAAGAGATTAACCAGTTAACTGTGATTGACGAGTATACTCGTCACGGAGAAGTGGCACGATTTTGTGTATTGACGAATATACTCGTCATGCGTATAAAGTAGTGACCATTGGCTATTTAAATTGTAATTTTTGAGAAAAACAAAACATATTCTCAAATTTCAAAATGTTTAGAATATTTTGAGGCCATGGCGGAATAAAACAAGCAAATAAAAAATATAAATAATTTGAGATGAACTCATGCGTCCCCCTATGCACCGGCTGAAACAGCTTACCAATTCGCATAACGAATTTATTTATGTGCGATGATAACGTTTTTTAGATATTAGCCTAAAAGGGGCAAAGGCAAAAGTCAGAAAGTTGATTTGTAATAGGGTTCCTTCAGGTATGGTTAGTCATGGGACAAATGCGTGATTTAGTTTCTATTGCGTTTTTAGTTTAATATGTATGTAATATATGTGTATGTTAACCAAATAAGTAAATATTAGTAATAAAATTGTCAATTTTATAAAATAAACCCATCTTTTTGATCCAATATCTTACCAACACAACTTACTCTGTGATTGACGAGTATACTCGTCATGGCTCGATTCTGGCGACACAAAACAGTGCGTGCTCTCAAACGAGGGCGCCACAGTTAACTGGTTAAGAGACTCGTCTACGAGTTTAACATATAAAATTATTGTTGCAAATGAGCGTGAAATTAATTGATGAAATGAGTGTAAAATTATTGTTACAAATGAATTTGTAATTTTAGTAAGTGCGGAAAAATATGTGGAATTTATATAAAATATGATGCAGACTAGCAAGCCAATCAGGGTTCTGGGTTTTCCTTGCACCTGGTTTCAAGATATAGAGATATAGATAGATAGAGAGGTTTCGACGGTTTATGACAGTGGAAAAGTAGAAATGCCTTGGCGAAAATATACCGGGTGTCTAAATTAAATCTACGAGAAATTGTGTATGTTTTGTAGTATATCTAAATGTTGTTACGACGTAACATATGGGGTGTATTTGTATTCTTTGTCTTACTACGCTCCGATTGGCGACAATGCGAGTTTTTGACTTTGTAAAATCGTAAAACTTGGATCGATATTTTGTTACTTCCTCTACATTATTTAATATTTATTTATTCACATACACACTTCGCGTCGACATCGATGTCGAATGTGTTACCATTTCAGCTGTACCGACAGATTTTTAGTATTTCTGCCTGTAGACTCGTCACCGTTTTTTCGTTGGTCAACGATTGACTCGTCGAAGCGGATGAATAAATTTACATTGATCTACATTAATGCAATACACTCGAGTTCGCGACAGCTCAGTGGTTGTGATGTGAGGTCATATTGTGACATATCAGTCACAATCTGTAATTACTATTCAATTTTATGGTAGAAATTCGTGCATACTTGTACCAGCTGCGACAATGTTTATTCGAATAGTTGCAACGCAACAACCTACAATAATTTGCTATAGTAAATCGAGTTTAAAATAAAATATGTTCCCGTAAGAATTTGTGAATATTTGAGAACTCAAATTAAAGCTGGAGAATAATGTTTTGTGATACGGGTATCTAGATTTAAAAAAAGTTATGAATACCTAACGAGGAATTGATAAAACCACGTCGCCGATTTGGCCATTCGATTTGGCCATTGTCACCATTTTGAGAAGATTCGTCGCGTCGATGTCAGAATATATTCTCGTAAGAATTTTTAAAGGTGTCAGGACGTAAATTAACGTTGGGAAATCGCAATTTATGTCGCTTTCATAAAACTTTTGTAAATAAGTACAATAGAAAATATGACACAATGTCGGAAAATCGACAAAATCCCAATCGTCTATTCAACCATTTACTCTATTTTGAGGGGATTGTTCGAGTTAATGTAAGCGAAGCCGAAACATTCGATTTTACTATGTTATGTACAGTAAATTGGAGAATGCATTCTGATGTGAATTCTTCTATCTTTGGTGACTAAAATTTCATTGATGAATTTCCTACTTCCACTTGTTCCACATTAAATTTTTTAAACAAAAACTGTTCTTAGGACTAATACAAAACAATTTTCATAGCACGATTGTTTGAAGTGAATTCAGATGTCATACAAACACCATTCTACAATTTTCTATTACACTGACTCTTAAGACGTTGAATATCACGGGGGTCACCGGTGAGTGGCACACCATTACATCGTTTAAGGGGCGAAATCCAATTGAAAGCCAGAAATTTGCAAGATTTTGCGGAATTTTTTTCGATAGAAAGAAATGATTGTACATTTTTGAAACTTTGGAATCTATTAATATCTATATTAGAGTACAAAAATATATTTTTTTTAATGTATAAATTCTCAAAATGGACGTCTTATTTCTAGCACATTCCAACAGGTCCGCGCCGGAGGTGGAAATCGACGTGACATGTAGCGCCTGTTCTATCCTTTCGAGTCACTAAAAACAGAAATAATATATTATTCAAATCAATAGTTTCTAATTGTACCTAAATCCAAATTAAAAAATTGAGAATTGGAAGATTTATATGCGTTTGAAAAAAATATTCATTTTTTAGAGGTTTTCTTGTGTACTTTTTTTATATTTTTTGCAATAAAAAAGTACTTTTTACGCGTTTAAAGTCTTGATACGTGAAAACTGTATAATATTTACAACTTACCGGTTAATCGGCAATTCCAGGACCATATAATAGCCCTTCAACTTCCTCGAAAAACTCGTTCTGCTGAATTTGTTGTTCTCTTTGCCTTTTTCGTGTCTCCTTAGAGATTGAAAGGCTACGCCGTCCTTGTCTAACCAGCCGGTGCTCGTTCATTTTAGCAGCGTACTCCTTACACTGTCTTCCTATTATTAGTTGCAGCTCTGCCATAAGTTGCAACACTGCAGCGTGGCCCTCATTAAAAATTATAAGCGCAATTAAAGCGGCTATTTCTACAATTTTTGACCGTGAATTTAGGTGTTTAGGCGCGAATCGCCAGATTGGTGCATTGAAACTTTTGTTCACATTCTGGGTATGTCCGCCTAAACACCTTTTCAATATGTCTTCCTTACACATATCTTCATAAATAGGTAGAATATGTCTTTAAACTTTGAACGGTTATCAATAAATTAACAGCATTGCACATTAATGCAGTACTGACAAAATTAACCGGATTACAGCTTGAATGGGATACAATGCCACACCCACCATATTCTCCAGATCTGGCAGCTTCTTAGAGCGTTATTGAACAAAATTGTTAGTTACTAACAACTAAAGTTTTCACTTTGCACATTAATGCAGTACTGACAAAATTAACCGGATTATAGTGCGAAGTGAAAACTTTAGTTGTTAGTAACTAACAATTTTGTTCAATAACGCTCTAAGAAGCTGCCAGATCTGGAGAATATGGTGGGTGTGGCATTGTATCCCATTCAAGCTGTAAAAGCTTTTGGTTGAGTGACCAAACTTGTATGAGGTCTCGCATTACTTGGTGGATCACTACACCTTTTCTGTTGATTAATTCTGGCCTATTCTGTTGAAGTGCATCATTCAGTTTGTCCAGCTGACGACAGTAGACTTCCGAATTAATTGTTGTGTTATCCGGTAAAAGCTCAAAAAAGAAAACGATTCCTTTAAAATCCCACCAAACAGACAGCATCACCTTTTTTTGATGGATATTGGCTTTGGAAATGCTTTGAGCCGGTTCATCTTTTTTGCTCCATGATCTCTTGCGTTTGACATTGTTATATACAACCCACTTTTCGTCCCCAGTAATGATGCGCTTCAAAAATGGATCATTTTTGTGACATTTCAGAAGCGAATCACAGACGTCAACGCGACGACACAAATTTCTCTCCGTGAGAACATGGGGAACCCATATATCGAGCTTCGAGGTTAAACCCAGGCCTTTCAAGTGGTTATGAACAGTTGAATTTGATAAATTTAACCTCTCACCGATCTCGCGTGCTGTTATTCGCCGGTTTGCATCAACTAATGCCTTTATCGTGTCTTTATCAGCTTCAATCGTCCCTCCAAAACGTGGTGCATCTTCGACATCAAAATTGACGGATCGAAATTTTGCAAACCAGTTTTGGCACTGGCGTATTGTCAACACATCGGTTAATTTCTTTCTGGCTTGAACAGAATTTTTACCTTTTCTATAGTAAAAAAGTAAAATATGACGAAAATGCTGCTTATTGCTCTCCATATTTAAAAGGGCACCAACTAAAAATTGCTGCGTAGAATCAATTGGACTCTTTCACACAGAAACCTTGCTACATCAGCTCTCAAAACATATAATGATTATGCGGTTTAAGTGCAAAGTTGGGTGCAAAAAAATACAATTAAATCCTCTGTCGGGAAAAAACGAAATTACTTTCTGAACAACCCAATAGTATCAATTTCGGCGAAGGTCCCGCGAAAGAAGAACACGTTCGACACATTGGGCTAGTTTTATTAATTCAATTAACAACGTGTTTATAATATTCTTCATCTCTTCCTCTTATTTATAATTACATAATTGTAATGAACTTTATTGTTTTCTTTAGACCCGTCGTCTTTCAACATCTTAGCGTAACTCATTCAAAGTCGCGGACACACGCTTGCAGAAGCACAATAGGATCAATCTCGGTCATCATCAATATCATCATCATCATCATCATCATCATATCATCGTTATCATCATCATCATCATCATCATCATCATCATCAATATCATCATCCTCATCCTTGTCATCCTCATCACGATCATCATCGTCACCCTCGTCGTATCATTCTTATCCTTATCATCCTCATATCATCAGCAAACCTAATCGGAATCGTTAATCGTAACAGTCGTCGTCAGATAATCACTCAGCGCACCTAGTACTTAGTTTTTACTGGATATGGCAGCTACAACTTATAAGAAATATTACAAAATCACCGAAGATTCGTTCGTTCATCTTTGCGTTCACGAATGGTATCGTCACACTCACACTAAACACGATTCATACCGGGCACTGATCTCCCCATGGGTATTCTCATTTTTTTTCTTCTCATCTTTATCATCTATGGCGACGATTCTTGTCAGTTAACGATTTCAGACTTGTCTTCGCGCGAGTTGGACCTGTTCGGAACGTTGTCGGACAAGTAGTAAGTCGCGGCAGTTCCGTCTCGGGCATCGCCTAAATTACACATTTGTTTCCTCCTGATCGCTCTGTCATCACCATGACGTCTCCCTATTTTCTCTGTCTGTACGTCGACGTACATACAATCTCGTATTTAAACCGCATTGTTATTCTCGCTTCAACGAAGGATCAATGCACGCGCCCGCGCAATCTCTCTCTCTCTCTCTCTCTCTCTCTCTCTCTCTCTCTCGCTCGCTCTCTCTCTTTCTTTCTCTCGATCTCTAATTAAATACAGCGCGCGCGTGTTCGATTAGGAAGAACAGAGTAAAACGTGTCGTGTGAGTACACGCATCCGCGGGCCACGCGGAACAGTGTATGCTTGTATATTCGTGTGTGCGTATATTATTCGAGATCTTTACAAGTTAGTTGAGCTGTAATCGAACAATTTCTGAACAAAGCCGCGCGAGTGCCGATCGCAGCGTTTTCTTGGGATCGCGACTGCAAGAGATTCACACCATACCTCGTCCGTACAAGCATTCACTCCTTCGTTCTATGGGCTGCATATGCAAATTTCTCTCTAATTAGTCTTCTAGTAATTCAGTATTAATTAGTTACACAATTAATTTATTTAATCGCTTGTTTAATTAATTACCTAATCGTTAAATCTGTGTATCTCGTGGATCCGCGTTGTTTGCTTCTCTTCTTTTTTTTTTTCTTTTTGTTCTCTTATGTACGTAGAATAGTATTCTCGTGTGAGTCGTTATAGTTTATTTCTGTTTACACGTGTCCCTCTGTGTCTTTCGTGTACGTGTATGCCTGTATGTATGTATGTACGTATGTATGTTGTTTGTCTCTATGTGCGTGCGTTTGCATGTAACGTGTTCTACGATTCATTTGTTTCTCATCCCTTTTTTTTCCTCCCCGTTTTTCACTGTCGACACGAGACGGTGTTTCGTATTATTTCATTATAGCTGGTATATTCTATCTATTTATTTGAGTTTACGTGTTTATAAATATCGTATAGTAAACCGCGTTTTGTTACTTCGTCATTCATTTATGCGCTTTGTACAAGGGTGCAATGCGAACCGAGTGATATTCATTTTTTCGTCTTTTTTTTTTCTCCCCATCTCTTTTTCTTCTTTTTCTCGTTTTTCGTATATCTCGTTTACGGTCGACGGTGTGTACGTGTGTGTTTGAAGTGTGCGGAACGTAATCTCGCCACAAAACAAGTCCGATCGAAAACCGCGGCGGCCGCCACGTTCTCGAAGACGTCCGGGCCCGAAGCCGACGCTAAACTCGTTCGCAGCTCGAAACAGCGCGGCGTCGTTGATCGGTTCATCGATGGACATCTTGGTCGGGATTAGGTGCTATCTTAAGCAAGCAATTTGCTCCAGATTTTCGACGAATTTGCAATCAAATCCCGATCCATCACTTCCGCTTAATCAAACTCGACATTTGCTTGCAAAGCCTACCGACAGATTTTCACGCGCATCCAAGGCAAAAAGACTGAGCAGCAAACTTTGCTTTCGAAACGTTGTTGAGATCAATCCTTGCTCTGAGAGAGTGAATTTTCAGCGAAAGCTGAGCAAAAGCAGAGCAAAAGCTTTACTGACTCTAAATGCTGGCATACGATACTTTTGCTAGTCAATCTACCCTCTTTTCGCTAGAAAGTTTGCCTTCGTGAGTGCAAGATTTGCTCGACATTTGCTCGACAACCTCTTCGACGATTTCTTAGGGTCTGAGAGGTATCATCCATTTCTACTGCCAACGCGTCCTCTAAGAGCAAACCTGGACACTGATTGCTCAACTATCTCCGTCCCTCGCTAACTCGTGCGACTCAGAACGAAGTAGTCGAGTGTCAGCAGTTTGCGAGCAATCAGTTGTCCGGGTCTGTCGAAAGCTGCGGATACGCTAGCGAGTAACTAGCGAAATATCTTGAGTGACTAGCAAGTGGAATTCCCCGACAACGGTTGCTCTCAGAGATGCGAAACCGTGTGTAAATAATATTTGCAGACAAGTGTGCGAACTTGTGCAAGTTGCTCTTGCAAAAAAGTGTCGCCAGTCGCTTGCTAGAGCATTCGCACCTTCGGAACAAGGTTTGATCTGCTTCTAGACTTCCTTTCTTAACCCCTTGCCTTATCGTGATTATATTCTGCGGTTTCAGACTAAAACGTACTAGTTAATTTTGCATGACGCTCTGTGCACGCGATGGTCGGAAACGTGCCAACACGCGTTGCTTTAAAATCAATGGTGTCATGTTAACGAAACGTCGGTACATTAACACTTTGCCTGCCATGTCACCCACATGTGACAGAATTATTTGTCCATGTTAAAAATATATTTTTACATTAATATATTCGTTGCACTCAATGTAGTTGATGTCTGGAGATTGCAAGATGATTGAAAGTGACCATTCGTCATACATTTTGAATTTTGACATTGTTGCTTTATTAAATAAGTTACTTTGCTGTTGTGAAATTTTTCACGTTGCCAGTTTGGCAGTTAACCCTTAGCACTCCGAAGGCTCCTCTGAGACGCCATTAAAAATTGGCAGAATATTATTCAAAGCAATTTTTGCATTAAAATATTTGTATTTAAGAAGCTAGTAAAAATTGAAGTGTTGCACGTACGATTAATAGTAACAAATTTGACATGCGCGAAAGGAAACGTGGCACGTACAATGGAATTATTCTAGGACGAAAGAATGTCTCGAGTTAGGGATTCAAAATTGCTTGGAGTGCAAAGGGTTAAAGTGTTAACGAAAAGTTGAAGTGGTTGTTGAGTTGAGTTGTCGAGATCGACGACGTCCTTGGAGCGTAATTCTAAGGCAAGGGGTTAGCTCGAATGGTTAGTTCAGTATGCAAATTCCAAGTCGCCTAACTTTCGCGTCAAACTTGGAATTTATCGAGAAAATTTGTCGTGCAAACTCGTGGCGAGTTTGAGTTTCTTACGATGCGGATCTTCCAACGAAAATGAACAGCGTTTTTGCTCGCAATAGTGCATATGTTTTGGCAAACTTTGGAGAAGGTTTGGCAGACTGGGTGGGTTCGCGAACTGAAAGGAGAACAAGATTCGGGCGTCCCGGATCTGGCGATGAATCGAACGGAAGGGAAGCTCTCCGTGAGAAACGGCGGAAGAAAACGAAATTTTTCGAGCAGGACAGTGTCGGAATGGAATGGAATGGAATGGAATGGAATGGAATGGAATAGAATGGAATGGAATGGAATTGAAGCGAAACGAAAGGAGAAGAAACGATGCAAAGAAGAGTAGCGCTCGCACATATATTCGAACGTAGGCTGTCATCGATGACGGCGAGCCTCGTCGTAGACGTTTCGAAGTACTAGACGAAATCGGCGAAGATTCTCCTACTGCTTAAAATTACAAGTAAACGACTAGTTTGTCGATAGTCCAATATACCTTCAACTTGAACGGATTGACTATTTAACGGTGGGTTTAGACTATCGACCAGCGCTGTCCTAGTTTCTTCACTTCGTGTGTAAATAGTTTACAAGAGAGTACGATAGGAGGCAATAATAGGTTCTCTTTACGGATAGTCGATTGACAGATTTCTCGGATAAACGGTTCTCAAGTGTGTCTTCACTCGGTCGACATTCACGAACAGCTCGAACGACCGTTCCCTCGTCATTTTAAACCAACCAACCAACCCCCCCGCGCCCATCCCCCCGGTAATTTGTCATTATATTTCCCTGAATCTGCGTCCGATGGAGGAATTCGCGGGTGCTTCGCGGATTGTGCTCGTTCGATACTCTTTGGTAATACTTTTCACGGTTTCCGTCGCGTCGTTTTAGCTTCGCTGGTCGTGTCGGCTAACGAAGAACAAGCGACGTACGAAACTCCGTATGTGTGTAGGTGTGCGCGCACGCGATAATCGACGGCACCGGGAATGTCTTGAGAAGGAAATGCGAAATGAAAGAACGGAAGTCGGAGACAGACATAGAGAGAAGAAACGTGGAAAGAAAAAGGCGAGATCGGCCGTGGAGAGAGAAAGAGAGAAAGCTTTGTGATCGTCGACAGTCTTCGGGGGACGATGATCGTTTCATTCACGCACCGTGTCCGATCGTTGCCCGATCCTCTTTGTGATGCTCTTCGAGGGGATACGTTCGATCCGAGGAACGTTGATTATCTGAATCCTTTTATGTTCTCTTGCGTTTTGATTGTCGTGTTCTGCGCCCCGAGGCCGCGACACCTAGCTTTGTCTCTTTGCCTCTCTCCACCCGAACGATACACAGCGATGACAATATAGAGTAATTAATAATGTTGATTTAACAGCAGCAGCAGCGACGGCAGCGGCGGCAGCAACGGCAGCGGCGGCAGCAGCAGCAGCAGCAGCGACAGCAGCGTCAATGGAAAAAATTCTTCGTGAACACACGGCCAAAGTGATGCCCTCACGACATTATCGTGCTACACAGAGATCGGTCGCAGGATCGACGGTGAAATGTATCATTCGTTTGTTCGTTCGATTGGTCCGACGTGTATGTACGCGCCTGTCTGTCCCGAATTGGCCACGGTATTTGCGATATTCAGCGAGCACCGCGAATAGCTGCGGACCCGTGCAGGGAACGTCACCGTGCTCCCCGCGAAACGATTGCGATTTTTGAGATTCTCCGACCGGCCGTTCGGTGGATCGCGATCCGACGATCATAGCTTCACGTTCGACGAGCCGTTGCAGTCTGCGATGTTGATGTGACGGACTGGCGTGGT
Source organism: Agapostemon virescens (assembly GCA_028453745.1). Classification (NCBI taxonomy): domain Eukaryota; kingdom Metazoa; phylum Arthropoda; class Insecta; order Hymenoptera; family Halictidae; genus Agapostemon; species Agapostemon virescens. Next base: position 9,342,350 of record CM052097.1, read on the forward strand.
TCGCTGTCAGTAGACCCAGGACACTGGCACCCATTGCGGTGTCGTATGGACCCGTTCGATTGCGGCCTCCAGCTGCGCAATCGTGTCCTCGATGTCGTTGTTCACGATGGTCAAATCGAAGAAATGGCCGTACACCTGTTTCAACGAGTCCGATTCCTTCGCTAGTCTCTCCAGGCTCCCGTCACACTGCAACGAAACGAGTCTACATGTAAAGGGTGTCCCAAAATTAACGCAACATTTGAATTTGCCGCCATTTTTGCAGTAAATTGTTTGCAACCCTGAAAAAGAACAATTTGACAGCTGAGAGTTTAGGGTTAGTAAAAATGGAGCATTACACGATTCAACAACGTGTTTTCATTATTGAACAATATTTCAAAAATAATGAAAGTTTGGCGGCCGCAATTCGAAAATTTTATACAAAATATGGTCAAAATAGTGTTTTAACCGCGTCAACTGTGAAAAGATTAATTGAAAAATTCAGGGAGACTGGATCAGTTGGAGACGCTAAACACACCGGTCGTCCAAAAACTAGCCATTCAAATGTCAATATCGAAGCAGTGCGTGAGAGTGTTGATGAAAACCCAGGAACATCAATTCGGTGTCGTGGACAAGAATTGCAAATTTCAAGAAGCTCTCCACAGCGTATACTCACAAAAGATCTGTGTCTCCATGCTTACAAAATTCAATTAACACAAAAACTGAAGCCTAATGACCATGAACAGCGAAGGGAGTTCGTGGAATGGATTATTGAACATCAACAAGTGGATGCTGATTTTTCTAGCAAAATCATACTAAGCGATGAAGCAGATTTTCAACTTGATGGCTTCGTTAATCGAAATTGCCGTGTTTGAGTTTCGGAGAACCCACATGTGATTGTCGAACAACAAATTCACCCACAACGCGTCACTGTTTGGTGCGGATTTTGGGCTGGAGGCATCATTGGACCATACTTTTTTGAAAATGCGGCTGGTTAAGCAGTAACTGTTACTGGTGCTCGATATCGCGACATGATAAAACAGTTCTTTCTGCCGAAATTGGATGCTATTGATGTGGCCTATATGTGGTTTCAACAAGACGGTGCCACATGCCATACAGCCAGTGAAACAATTCAATTACTGCATGAGACATTTCCTGGTCGTGTACTCTCTCGTTTCGGTGGTCAGAATTGGCCCCTCTAGATCATGTGATTTAACACCATTAGATTTCTTCTTATGGGGTTATTTGAAGTCAAAGGTCTATGTGAACAAGCTCACAACCACCCGCGCATTACAAGAGGAAATTAAACGCTGCATCAACGAAATTCAGTCTCAATTATGCAGAAAGGTCGTGAAAAATTTCGACAAAAGAATGCGTATGTGCCAGCAAAGCCGTGGAGGCCATTTGCCCGATGTGTTATTCCATAAATAACCCTATCCTATGTACTTTATGATTCAATGAAAAAATAACAATCTAAAGACTAAAAATCGTGTTTTCTATTTGTTCGCGCCGAATGGTGATGCGAGAATTTGATCGGGATGGGTTACTTGTGAAATGGATCTGATCACCAGGATTAACTTTGTAGAAAACGAGTGGAACAAAACTTTATTTAAATATGTGAATTTAGTGAACTGTATAATGATAGGTGAGACTTAGCGCGATTTGAAATATTACAAGAGTATTCTTGTCTGAGAAACCGTAAGATCTGAATCGTAATTCAGTGCCATTAGAGAAGTGTATGACTTCGGTAACGTTTGCTAATCTTGCTAATCTGATTCGCGCTTGCCAAACACCGGTATTTAAGATCAGTCGTCAAATGGGTGTGACTGGAAGTGACCAATGAACACCAGATATTTTCCGGAAGGCCGTGACTATTTTGAAGGGCAGTCGCCGCCCACGCTGGTCGAAGAAAACGGTGAAATTGATGGTGAAAGAGAGAGACGTAACTTTCGGCAAGCCGCGTTGACGGAAAACAAGGGACAGGCCGCGCAGCGCAGGTAAGGCCCGTCCGGTAAAGCATGACAAAGAGTTTCTTGAAGCGGGCGAGGAAACGGCAATTTCGGAAGTAACCCTGGAGGTGCACGTGTAAACCAGCTGTTACTAATAAACCACTTCCCGAGTCCTAATCCCCGAGGCGAGGATTTTCACGTTCCCGGTTGCAAATAGCAAAGTCCCGTTCTTGGAGCATTTGTTCGCTAAATGTGCGAGACGGACACTTCTGTTACAAACTAATAAAGTGACCTTCGATGGTCACGCAGACACTATTTAATTCAAACTTTGCGTTAATTTTGGGACACCCTTTAGTACCGTCTACAGTGTGCTGCATAAATAACTCCAGTGATTATGTCTGCTAGTGACTATTTCCTCGCGATCGCGTAATCGAACGGAGTTGTTAGTTCCTGTTAGCGCTATTGCGTTTGTAAGACGCAAAACGGGTGGCGATTCTCGATATCTAAGAAGAGCTAAAAATCGCTGCGCGCCGCGGCTTACTTGACTGAATTGCTGGACGCCGCGACCTTCAATTGGTTGTCCTGACTTTAATTTTAAAGTGTCCACCTTTTTTACAATTGGAATCGAAAGGCAAAGAAATACAGAATATGGACATATTTTTTCCGATTTTTAAAAATGTGAGCATTTAGTTAAATTTTGAAAATAAAGTTATTTTTAATATTTTTTCGTTATAAAAATGACAATACGAATAAACTAAAATATTAGTTAAAAAGAGCCGTCTTTTACGATCAAAACTAAAAAAAAAAGTTTCTGCGGTTAATATCGGAGATAAAAATTTCTTTCCGAAGGTCGTTTTGTAAAACCCGCAAAGTTTGAGGTTCTGTATCTTTTAAAAAATTTCGAAAATAGAAGAATGATGACTTAAACACGCCCTATTTTCGCATAGACTCTAACATATTTCAATTTAAACAAAATCCCTGACTTGATGTACAAAAGTGATCCGCTTGGCGTGGAATGACCCATACGCATCATTTGGATGCCGCATATATACGACGCTCGTATCCACAGGTCGTCGAAAGGGTTAGAGATGCTTCCATTGAAAACAATTAAATACATCTGTCTATTCAAAAGTGTATTACAACCATATCGCACAAGTTCGAAATAAATTAAATTGTATCAATTTTATCGCTTTACACATATTAGCCATTTTAGTGCTCGGTGGGCTGGTGTCGTAATTCAAATGACGTGGTTTGCCCGTAACACGATCCTCACCTATGCCCGTGGGCATTGGCGCGCGCCCAGGCTTGCCTGAAGGCTTGCTGAACAGCACTGAGTCACTGGGGAAAGGAGGGTTGTAAATACGCCCAGCTACGTCCAATCCCGTTCACAAACGTCCATCTCTATAACTCTTTTTCCCCCATGACTTGTAAGAAGTTTGCCAATATCTCATCGACCTATAGTACTGTCCGTGCTTTACAAGAAGTCTCGCGGGACAGCGCAGAGGCGAAAGGGACCCTCGCTCGCTCTGCCTTTTTGCTGACGCTCCCGTAGTCCCAATGTTTAAGCTTCACGTCACACTTTACGTAGTATGCGTGACCGCTTTAGCCAATATTCTGTCAGAGTCGAAAATGTGTGTGAAATAAAGATTATACGCTGACAAATTCGCCATGTATTTTTTTCTGTTAAGGAGAATCAATTTTCACTCCCATTTAATTTAAAGTTCGCGCCCATAAATGATAGCGCCATGTTTAAAACATTTATAAATCGAGTACATGTTGTTTATATCGATTTATACTTTTGTTATTCTTTATTTTGTAGCCATTAATAAAAAACGTGTTAAATTCACGCTCCAGATTCAGATTTATTAATTTGCCTCCCGAGCTGCTCCGTTTCTACACTTTCAAGGAATTTCTTCCGATACACACGGAGTAGAACAATTCTAATTGAACGACGTCACCGCCATTCACTTTCCTGTACAGGACTGTGAGTGTCTGGCAAGAAAACACACGAAAGAAATGCGAAGCTGATTGGCCAGGCAGGAAGGACACGTATTCTCGTCTCTAGTGGCTCTATTGGCTAAAACGGTGTTACATACTGTGTTCCATGTGACGTGAAAGTATAATGATTGAGTTATCTTTGCCCCTGTGCTGGTAACAATTTTAATTCGGATCAAAACTTCGATTTTCTTCATTCTCATTGTTTGACAGATGATTTTCTATTTCACCTTCTAAACTTGCTTCCAGCAGCCTTTTTATCATTAGTGTTAATATTCCATTCCTTCCTGTCAATGGTCTCCCTTCTTGTATAGACGATAAGATATTTGTTTCTAATTGTTTATAGTCTATCAACTACCACTTTCAGTTTTATTTTATTATTCGCTATTTTTTGACTGATTGACAAAACCTCCATTTGGTTTTAAAATAGGATTTTTTGGCTCCATTTTGGTACAGCACAATTACTGAACATTTTATTAGTAGAGCGAGCTACCTGCATTGTGTAGCAAACATTCGAGTACAGAAGTACATTAACCCTTTGGGTACATTTGACAAGTGAGACTCGTCATCTGCTTACTTGGGCGAAGTTATGGTGGACGAGTCTGATTCGTCATCTGAATTTAAGAAGCAGGCGTTGATGTTTGCGGCACCCCCGCCAGTGGACGTTGATCGCAAACAATTGCCTCACGTTCATTTATGACAAATTTCGTTTAGAAATCGCTGAAGAATTATTGGCGCAAGTGATCCTGCCAAATTATAATATCCGTGGGCGTCCTACAAGTAGCGATGCGCCACATCGTTTTATAGCGAAAAATTGGGCATATTTTCCGGAGAATATACCGGCAACAGAATGAAAGAAACACCCTACAAAACGGTGTCACGTATGTTATAAACATAAAATAAGAAAAGAAACCACTTGGCAATGCAAACAATGCCAGGTACCTTTGCATTTATCGACATGTTTTGAAAAATACCATACGGTACAAAATTATTAGACTTTAAGGTGGGTTTTGTTCTATATAAATATTTCTATTTTGTTTCATTTATATATTTATTTATATTTTGCAACTAAAATGCTGTTTCAAAAATATATTTATATCACCAATATAAGTATATTCCAAATAAAATATATTACTTTTACATATTAATCCATATAGCGACAAATTAAATCCGTCCCGTGGGCACAAAAATCTTCAAATAATTCAGTACTCCAAGGGTTAATATGATCTTAAAGCGATGCTATCTTCGAGAATTCCAGTTACTAATACAGAATGTTCGATAAGAGATAAGAGAGAACACTAAGTTCACTATAATGGGCCAAATGAACCTTTTTAGATTTTTTATTTTACTATTATTGAAGCTATAAAATTTTCTCCCTAGGATTTGATTCAATAGATTCCTTTATTCAATCAGATATTGTAGTGAAAAGCGCAGAAATTCTAAATAAATCATATCTTCTCATTTTTATAAGATAATGTACAGTAGTCAATCTTAATGTTCAGTATGTAAGACGAAAATGAAGAATAAAAATATTGTCACTTTTTTTCACGTTTTTTCGTTATTAACAATTAAAAATTCGCCTTCCATGGAGAATCACCTTTTATGATCACCAAGTTTATGAATTTCATTTTAATAGAGTCATGGTTCTCGAAACATTCTTTTTGTCGTAACTTTTGCAGTCAACAAAAAGGTATAAAGTTTATGAATTTCTTTCTACTATAATCATGTTTCTTAAAATATGTTTTTTTCGCGATTTTAGTAACGATTAAAAAAGGGCGAAATTTATAGATTTTTTCCTGGCAGCTTTATGTCTTTTGCTATATTTTTTATCGTAACTTTAGGCAAGTACCGAAGAAGAATTAAGAGTTGATGAATTTCTTCTTAATTGATTCATGTTTTTTGAAACATTTGTTTGGCAACTTTCGCAACCATTAAAGAAGAATTAAGTTCGTCAAAGTTTCCACAACAGCTTGCTCATGTTTTTTTTATTATAAACCATATTTGAGGTTGAATATTCGATGCATGCATATGCATCAAAGACTAATTAAAATGTGATTTGAATGAATATTCCGTAACGATTAGCGATACTAATAAGTTAGTGTACCGCACGGAATACTTTGGGCGACACCGAAATTCTGGTTAAGTGGAAGTGCCGAAGCTTCATAATCTCGTCAATGGTCGATTAATCGTCTAACTAGTTAACCCCGTGGCAATAGTTAGCTTCATCCCCAGGAGATTAACGATCGATGCATGGTACTTACGTCGGTCATAGTCTGGAATACTGGAGCAGCGATGAAAACGACATAAGGCGCAAATTCTGCCGTGCGTAACACTTTCAAGGCTTGTGGTTCGACATCCAATATGGCTACCTTTCCCTCTTCATGGATTTTGCGAATCGTTTCGAGCTTTGTTCCGTACATGGCATCTTCGTGCGTGCCTATATAATAATGAACATTATTTAATCATGAATCAAAAGATTCGATTAGCTTACAATGTTCAAACTGACTTTTTCACTCACCGTATTCGAGGTATTCATTGTCTGCTATGTCAGCCATCATTTCTTCGTGCGATACGAAATAGTAATTGCGACCATTCTCTTCGTCGCTCCGCGGAGGCCTCGTTGTATCTGCAAAACGATATACCATCATTGTTATTAATTAATAATAACATCGCTTCGATAGAAATTTTAAGGAAAATATTCGACGTACAAAATTAATTATATTTTCGAAGGAAAGTGAAAGCTTATATTATTCATATTGCAGATGAAAATAAATTACTTGCTACATTTTAATCCTTAGTACTCGAATGGCCCCTCTAAGGCGCCACTAAAAATTGCCATACTATTATTTAAACAACTTTTGCATCGCTAGGTTCGCAGTTAAGAAATCTTTAAAAATTTGAGTGTTGTAAGTACACGTAATAGTAATTAATTTAATATACAGAAATGGAAATAAACTATATACAGTGAAGCTATTATAAGTTTAAAATATTATTTCGATTTTGAAATGGAATTACTTCGAGTGCAAAGGGTTAATCTAATTCTCGCAGCTGAGAAATGCTTTAAAGGATATAATTAATATACAGTGGATCCCAGAAGTGTTTGATTTTAAAAGGATAGTGTAAGTATAAATTTGGGCTCTTTCTCAAACTCGAAGTCTATAATTTCACAGATCATCATTCAGTTTTTCTATGATATTTGTACACGATGAAACAAGTGAAGAACTAAAGACACGTTTCCAGTCGAAAATGTTACACGTTGAATCGTCTGTATAAACATTAAAATGTGTTTTTCTGAATGGATATATTACAAATTTGGAAATTAAATATTCCCCTTTATAATGGTTACTTCAAACTTGATCTACGATTTGTTCTGATTATTTTATGAAACGAAAATGAGCAAAAAGTTTCATCTGTGTAAGACCTTCGCAATGTACCTAATAATTATTGCAAAGATGGCAGTACATCTTTCATTCAAAGTTCAATAAACCGACTACAAACAATTGTGGATCAAGTTCCAACATTCGTTGGAAAGGAAAAGCCTAAATCTTTAAATCTACGGTGGTTGTACAGCCCGCGACAATAGAATAGCACACCCCGTAAAATTTGTTAATTCTTATTTATTAAAGTATAAAAATATAATTTTGAATATGTAGAGATGTACACATAAGTGTTGAACACCAAATAGCGCTAAGTTTCTATATACAAGGATGGTCCTTTTTGTTTCATCTGCAAAAATGTATATATCTTGATGAACCGGTGCGACAAAATAATAGCACAATATTGCAATTAATTAACATTTATGCATACATACGAAGGGAACTCAATATTTAATATTTTGTAGATACTCCAGAGTTTTTTATAACCGAAATTATTCGCTTTGGAATCGACTTGAATAATTTTTTAATCCTTTTCTGCTTCATTCGTTCCCATTCGAGTGCAATGCACTCTTTTAATTCGTTTACGTTATTAAACTGTTTCCCTTTAGCATAAACTGCTCTACTAAGGTCTCCCCAACAGTTTTCTATAATATTCAAGTCAGGGGAACGAGCTGGCCATTGCAAGACTTGAATATTTTCCGTCTCGAAGAATGCTTTCACAACCTTTGCGGTGTGAACCGCGGCATTATCCTGCTGGAATATGTGATTTTCCCCGGAAATTCTGGTTACGTGTGTGTGGTTATTTGTTCACGGATTAACATTAGATATTTCACGCTGTTCACTTTTCCACTGATAAAATTAATATCCATCTTTCCATGGTAGCCGATACCAGCCCACACTATGACTCCTCCGCCACTCATCTGGCGACGGATCAAAAACATTTTTTCTTTACGTAAGTCGTGGTAATAATAACTCCACCCGTCGGGTCCATCGAGATTAAACTTCTTTTCGTCGGTGAACATGACTTTTCTCCACTTCTTCTTCCAGTGAGCATGTTGCTCTGCGAACTGCAGCCTTGCCTTCTTATGCGCTTCGGTTAGAGGCGGTTTTTTTAAAGCTTCCTTCGCTACAGGTGCTTAGATCTTTGCAGGACACGTTGCACATTTCTGACGTTTGTTTGTACGCCTGCTGCTTCAGCAATCTGCCTGGTAGTCAATGGTACATTCGATGCTTGCCCTTAGAATAGCACGTTTCTCTCGTGCTGATAGTGCCGCAGGTCGTCGAGGACGTTTTGTATTACCGTATTTCTCGGGGTTTTTTTTAAATAATTCATGACAACCTTCCGGCTTCTATGAATTACTTTCGCAATCTTTGAAATAGAAACATTTTCTTTAGATAGTGTCATAATTGTTTTCATTTTACTATCTGTTAACTTCTTTCCACGACCCATTTTTTTAGAAGTTTTCCGCAATAATTTACCACACTATATATCAAATACTTAGCCACCTTCCTTTGCTATTATTTTGTCGGATTACGTTTCCATGAAATCTACCAAAAGAACAATTCTAAGAATTTAGGGGCAGTGTTTACGTGTCAAAGTCACTAAGATGGATATATAAGAAGTAAATCAAGAAGCATATGGATTGAACGCTCTCATTTCTGTTCTATTTTTAAAATACTACGAAATTTAGAAGGTGTGCTATTCTATTGTCGCGGACTGTAGTTTCCAGAAGAAATTTTTAATAGTTTTACAGACGTTTCAATTTATATTATGCAAAAATATATACAGTATGATACAAGTGAGGAATCTTTAGCAAAGATAGCGGCTTCAAGCTTCAAATTGATTGAGATATTTGCGAGATTGTTTGAAAGATTATTGAAAATGTGGTATAAATGTCAATTATAGTATAAGAAGCCTTTAAATATATTTTTCTTTAACACTTTAACTACCCAATCAACAGCCTCAAAAATTCCTCTAAATCAAAGTAATTTATTTAATGCAGCAACAATTGAAAACTTAAACTGTCACACATAGTTATCCTTCCACCTTTTTCTAGTCTCCAGATATAAACTAAATTAAATGGAAGGAATATATTAGCGTACAAATTTATTTTTAAACATGGACAAATAATTCTGTCATCCATATATGGTTGACATGACAGTCAAAGTGTTAATTTGGAATATTTCTAATATTTAAATAAATATAATTAATTAGATTTACTAATTTAAACTGTTCATAGAAAGACAGAATGTTAAATGAGGTATTATCGATTTATTGTTGTCCTATTCATTGAGAAAGTCTTTTCTATATTGTAATCATTACGTTTTATTAAATATTTATTATTTCCAACAGTATTGTCATTTTTAGAAAATTATCACAATTAAAATATCGAAAAATTTTCAAGGATGAAGAATTTATTTATTTTTCGAATCCACTGTATGTGTGGCAATCAATATCAATGAATATAAAATTATTTCTACTCACGTGGAATAGGGTAGGCGTATTTGTCGGGATGCTTCGCGATGATCGTATTTTTTATATGCCGACGACCAACACCATGGGCTCCTAATAAGACTAGTGTTTTCCGCTGGAATGCAGGATCTGTCGACACATTAGAGAAATATTAATGATAAATCTAAAGAAACTAATTCGAAAAAAACTGTATAGCACACATAACGTATACAGTATTATTTTTGAAGTAACGATAGAGACAAATGTTTAACTTACAGGGTAGCTTTACGACCTCCTCGTAGGTGACCAGATCCAGCTGGTCAAACACTGCGTTGTGTTTTGCGAGATACTTATCCTTGTATTGCTTCTTTTTTCGGCCAAATATTGAGCAATTCACTGGAAACGTGAAACGTTCGTTAATCACATATCTCCGACTAATCTAGGGCTTAGAAACCAGCTATAAAATAGTTCTGCAAGGAAACAGATCCTGGTCCAACTTTTGCACACTTCGAATCTCTGTAGAATATTACCTATATCGTCGTTTATGCTGCATTACCAAACAACAGAAACTAACAAACAAACTAATAAACGAATTATTGAAATGTTATTCAATTCATCAACTGTAACATATTCATCTATATTCATCAAAGAACTAACAAATAATTAAACTCGAATAGGATTGTTTAAAAAAATTTTCTAATGCTATCGACTAGCATCAATGGAGCTATACAGTATTTTCGTTTTGCTACGTTACACGATCTTTCATATCAATCGATTCGCTGTAACTTTAGCAAAATTATTTACAGTAATATTCAACTGTAAAGAGAACAATATATGCAAGCTGTTTTTTGTAACATCGGAACAACGTTGAGAAAAATGGATTTAATTTTTACAAAGCATCGTACGAATTTCAAATGAAAATTACAAGATACCGATCAATTTTTCGACAGCTCGAGATCGTAGAATTAAACGAGTTTCAAATCCATTCTTACAACTTTCTCCACACATTATCACGTTAACTATCACAGAACAATAGAGTCCACTGTGGATACGGTGAAAGCACAAGTATTTTCAAAACTTTTGTAACCGTTGATCGTACAATTTTACTATAAAAAAAAAAATTTAGTCAAAAGCAGAGGATATTGTTTGCGTGAAGGAAAATAATTTCGTTTGACGGTGAACGTGTTAAGGTATTCCTGAGTAGAACCAGAAAGTCCATTAGAATAGATAAAGAATACATTGTCGACGACAGAAATTATTTCCGTGAACATGTACAGATGAAAATAAAAAAGAAGAAGAAGTAGAAGTTTGTATTGTAATAACGCTATTGGCATACATAACGCACGTTCCTTTAATTCGATCAAAGTGTCACGTGTGATATATATGTATAAATATATATATTTATATATATATATATAATATATATATATATGTATATATAGTATTTCAAACACTTAGCAGTCTCTATGCTAGTCAGCATCCTCCTCGAAACGTTCGAACAATTAGCATTGTACGCGCAATAGAAGTAAAGAGCTACTCCGTAGAAATATGTCACAATTTCCGTGTAAGCGTATTCTTGTCTAAATGGTAAAAGAGATTTCATTCAGTCAGCCAGTTTACATAGAAGCCATAACCATAAGGAGGGAAGTGGGATTCCCACAGTGAGATGGGTGTTCCAGCAGGTCACAAGATAAAAGAAGAGGACTACCGGGTAGTCTAATGCGTAGACCTTGAAAACTGGTGTCGCGATCAGAGCACGATCATGATGATTTTGAACGAATTCGCGATACCCACCTGACAAAACCGATTCTCGACTTCTTTTTGCAACTGCCGCAGCTTTAACACGTTACTTATCGGCGATCATTTTGCAATATTTAGAAACATCTATAGTTAAGGATTTTTCAATGAATTTCTTAAAAATGTACTAATAAATCTCGCCAAGTAATACGATCTAGTGATATCTCTTGAAATTATTGTTTAAAAAAAATTTTTTAAAGCCTAGTAAGAAATTTCCGAGCGGTAAAATGTAAAAAATGGGCATTTTCATGGAAAATGAGAAAAGCGTAAGATTTCATGGAAAATCATTGACAAAATGAAGTCTGAAACATGGGACAGATGAAGCCTTCTTCAATCCATTTCGGATTTTGTCTAAAAGACTTGCAAAATTCATAAAATGGGCGCCAACGCGTTTGCGATACAAGAATCACCTGTAAATTAATTTATTCATCGTTTTAACATTATACTTGAATGTTGAAGTAGTATTATAAGTACGGTAAACAGATGTATACAGGATTGTTCAGATTGCATTCTCTTTGTTAACTTCATCGGTTTTTATAGATTTTTAAAATTGACGCCGAAGAGATTTCAGGTCATCGTTAAATGGAAATTGAATGGCGTTTCGCGCTGACGGTGATCTCGGAGTTGATTCAAGATTGATAATCAAAGCCAACTCTCGTTCAAACTTTCATCATGATGATGCTGTGACGATGTGCTTGCGAGTGGAATCGTGTGAAACAAGCGTAAGTGCATGAAACGTAGCGAGAGCATGCATCGAAGCACGCCGCGAGAAAACATGTTTCGTGTCACGAAGAGTATCTTGCTGTATACAATGATTAAGTTAAGCAAAGAGACTCTACCGCTTCGTTGATGTTCACGGACAAAAAGTGTTCTCGTCTCTGTCTATGGAACAGTGTGTGTCCTACGAGTTGCCAATAAAACTTGCGTTTCTCGGGTTGAACGTTAAACAATCTTCGCTAATCTTTTGCATTATCGGATGCGACTAATTAACAAAGTGAACTCGTTCTCTAACAAACAAATCTCAACATGGACGATTGCCTAGTGAAAATGACTAGAGACAGTTAGTTGCATTCCTTGGCAAAGTATCGGCACAGCTTCGAGAATACGAGAACGAACTTTTACGACATTCAGATTACGAAGCGAGAAACATTTTAGTCGTTGAACCTGTGTGCGAAATTAGAATTTCGTAATTACAAATCAATTTAGATAGACTGCGGAGTTTTATGCAGAATAAAAATTATCTTAATTAATTGTAAGATACTGGAGACTACGTAGATGAATTATTTTAAATACTTTATTATTTTAGTTTTAGAATAGGACAAAAAATTCATCTTTATTTGACGCTTAAATAAATAATTGCTTACTAACTCCTTGCCCTACTTTTTTTCTTCGTAACTAAAGTTATTATAACATTCTCATCGCTAAAAATGTGACAAATTCACAACATTCGATTTCGTCTAAAAGGAAAGGCGTAATATTTATATTCGTCAGATTTTATTTGAAATTTTCAACACTAAAAATTTTACAGAAGAAACAATTTATATCTTTTATACTGGTATCTACTTGAATGCTTAAATATTGATTACAAATTAACAGTAAAACCTGCGTGTAATAAATCCGACTGATGTATATTGCTTTGTAATAATGACAAAATTGCATCTATTCAGATCTCCTGCAATTTTTATCGTAATGTCTGCTATAATGAAGAAATTTATTCTAAACTCTCTGGTAAAAATGTTTTCATAACTTCAGTTGTTGTAAACCAGAAAATCGGGAACCAGTCATTTCGACTGGTTCGGTTGTTCTAGTGTTAACAACTTCTGATTTCGTCTAAAAAGAAAGGCAAAACGTTTACATTTGTTAGACTTTATTTAAAATCTTCAACGCGAGTCTGCCTCGCCATACTATGTTAATAATAAATAAATTGACCTCAGGAAGTGAACTTTGAGTTAAATAAGTTAATTATCATATTTAGATTACAATTGTCATTAAAATCTGACGCAGTGTCAACGTTCACACTAAATAATTAGAATTCTGAAGAGTACGAATTATTTGATCAAGTGGAAGCTGAAATGAAAAATTATTTGAATTTCTTTTTTCATGAAAATTTTAACAGGTTGGAAATAATGCAACAATATGATCAAACACTTTACAGAATTTCTCTGCATAAAATCTGCAGTCTAGATATAATTCTTCCAGACTACCTGCAATCTCAAATTGTTCTCGTAAACGCGTAAAATCCGCAGTCTTATTAATCACGATCGAAAGTTCCTAGGAATTTGTGTCTTGCCTCGAAGTTGCGCCCATGGATTGCAAGTCAATTTGTACTTTGATATTATCAGCTACTGCAGGATGAAAATGTTGGTCAACTGTTGCACTGGCATTTAGCACAATATTTCACCAGCATGGTAGTTAGCTCTATCAGGATTTCTAATATCACGGGACACTAAATATTACTAAGGTACACTGTGTCTGATTAAACTCGTTCGAATTTCGGTGCACGAACAATACCGTATCCGTACAAGATCGAACAATCAGATCCTGAAACAGTCATTCTTGCTGTGTGTTTCATGTTAAGAAGCCAGTTACTTGCTTGAAATGATCGACAAGACATCAACAATGACACCCCCCGCGGTTGTACGCGGTTCTGGAGCAGCAGCGAACGTTTTCAACCGGATTACGTGTAAACATGCCCATACAATCATTCCTAATATCGAATATCAATCATTAATTAATATGCACAGACTCGTAAACAGAAGCTTACACAGTGACAATAACTTGATCCAACAAAGCGTTAATGTCTGTGAGTAGACCTTGTCGAGTCGAGGCTAAAAATTTCTTATTCGTCAGTAAATTTCAAAGCGTCATTTATCAAAAACACTCTGTCGGTTTTGATAATTCGAAGATCACGAGGATATCGCGGGCGAACAAAATGGCGCGAGGAACGCGTACAATCAGGGAAGCATCACTGACTATGCCAAGTCCAGGTGATTCGTGACGATGAACCGCATCGAATGATTGCTCGCTGCTTGGAAAAGTCTTTTTGCTGATCGTTTGCTCGATGAATCGATTTTTTTTCACGATTTTCACACGTTTTGGGTCTTTGCGTATTTTTCATATAGCTTTCTGTTTTGCTTTTTTTGTTTTTGTCATTTCTTTGAACGCGGATACATGACGCCGGAGTCGTTCCTGTATTGGTTGCTACAGTAAAGCGTTCCTTGGAACTCCCGTCAAATTAATGCGTGCATTGAAAGCACGGAACGAGTATTTTGTACTTCATGCGGACTACACGGTTCTACGTGACTCTACGCACTGTATACCTGAAGGCAGAGTCATACCTGTCGAACCGTCGCAGCCTTCGGTGTGAGAAGAACATCCTCCTTCTCCTTCAGCATCTAGCCCCGCACAACACACAACAACAAGTGTATCACTGCAGCTAATTATTTATCCTCGAGCTACCGTACCGTTTTCGCTATCGTTCGAATAGCTTTCCAATCTAATCTTTCTCGAATTTCACACCTTCCGTCGATGGGGTCTCGAGAGAACAGACTCGGAGGGAACGTGAAAGAAATGGCGGATCTTATTGGTCAACCTAGGCGCAGGCAAGCCTACGCGTTCGCTGAACAAGTGACAACCACTATTTCCGGTCTGCAATATCGCGAAACGGAGAGAGACGACGATCCACGCTAGAATAAAGAGAGACGAAGCGACGCGCATCTTCCACCGCCGCAGATGTCGAATGTTTTGAAGTACATTTTTCAAATATCGAAAGGGTCGATATTTCAGTCGACTTGGGTCATGTTTGAAAGTCCTGAGTCTATTCTCTCTAGACACCAACGATACCTTTATTTGCAATTAATTGCACAATACAGTAGTGCGCACTTCAGCGTCCGCCACGAAATTTAGAAAATAAAAATGGGACCACGGACGAGGTTCAAGCGCACCGATTGAAATTTTACTTTTATTGAAATTTTATTTGTTTAATTTTTACTGTTATACCTCGGCTTCCTTCGCCTCAAGTGACTTCCTTAATTTGGCCCTGATTGTAGACGCTCAAGTGTGCACTAGTGTACCCATATTTCCTTCCTGTTTACTCGTTACACTTTTCCGCGACGTTGAACTTTCGATCAAATTTTGTAACAAAGAAATATCTCAGATTGACGTTGTCGCAATTGCTTCTCGAAATTCACGTGGAGAACTTATCATTACACATTACTGACTAGTTGTGTATACGAAATTGTCCCTCGGAGCAGTAGTTTGTATATTATTTAAACTATTATTCACGTTCGATCACTATTGGAACGTCGTCCGATCTTTCATGCGTGTATTTTAATTCGAATATGATAATTTTGTCGTCTCGTATCGAACTACGGTTAAAATATATACTGACGTATACTATATCTGTACAGTATATGACTATACTCTACCTTTCTACAAACTGTCGAACAATGTTCAAACAAAATAACTAAGTTGAACGTAACCATTAGTTTACGAAATAAGAGGAACGGAAACACTACTTTTACTTTTACGAACACTTTAAATATTTTCTAAAATGAATAACGAACGAGGAAGCTAATAGAAAATCCTAATTGCGAAACATTCATCTGAAATAGAAATAGCAGTGACATCTTATGGGACTCTTAATTGTATAATCTCAAGAATTATAGTCGGTGGTGCAAGTACGATGAAACGTACGAATTATAAATGATTTTGCATTCACGGTTTACTTTGTTTTTTTCTTTTAAAGAATACAACCACAGATCGACAGAAAGTCAAGTCGATTTTTCGATCATTTGTTCGGAGCTGCGATTCTAATCGATTCGTACTCGTCCGAGAAAGAACGACTGTCGTGTGGTTCTTGCGCTGTTACGGTAATAAATGACTGACATCAAACGATACTACATGCTTCATTGACAACCTGCGCACAGCTAATAACACATACATGACATCATGTTCACCAGCACATTCGTTTCATGACAGTAGCGAGAATAGTGGAGACAAATCGAAGAATTAAACGTGATAGGTTTGAGAATGGATCGATAAGGCAATGGTTAAACGCGATATACAAATTTTATCGAGATTAACATTCGATTGTTAGATACAATGCGATCTGCTGGAACCTATGATTACCCTAAGCAAATTCGATTCTTACGCTACAAGTTTACAAAAACAAAAACGAACAGAACTCTTTCCCTGGTGTATCAAACATCGTGAACGTTGATCAATCTGGTGGTCCCCGCGGAAATAAACTTTGGTATCGCGAATGTGAAACGATTCAGCGTACCAAAGACGAACACAATTCGGAACTGCGGCCAAAAGTAGTATTCCAAGCAATCCGATGCATACTATGCTAATCTGCTTCGTATCTTGAACGAATATCGCTGTCTTCGACAACAAACATGTTTCTCCTTACAATGCAGCCTCACTATCGCTGTTGCTAGACGATTCGAATTTATTTAATCTCCAACGAGGTCTATTTTGCGAGTTCACGTGGATGTTGGTAACAGAATTCGACACGAAGTAATGCATCCTCGTTGCATGCACAGAAATCGGTTAAAACAATTTGTCTCGTGTCAAATTTGTTATGAGCGACATTACGAGGTGCAAATACTTGGTAATTGTGTTTCTCTTCGATCACGAAAGTGACTTTGTTGATAATTCGATCGTTGCGTATTTCGAATCGTGCATTAATTTGCAGGTTTTCTAATTCACATTTCAGCATTTTGTGAATATCATTTTATTATTATTTGGAGGTAAATCCTTTAGGAAAATTACATTTGCTTCCGTTGTCCGCGTACTTCGAAGCACAGTATTGAATTTAATTATTTTCTAACCATAAACGAGAAACGTTTTATTTGCAGGACAAATAAATTTTTGTATTCTGTGTATTCAGTTTCGAACATAATTGTTTTTCTCCTATTATTGAGATATTTAATATATTTACGTTCTTAAATGAAAAACGTCTTTTTACAGAGGAAAGCAATGAATCTTAGACCTTCATTTTTGAACGTAAATATATTATGAATATTTCAACAATAGAACAAGAGCAATTATTATCTGACACGATCACAAACTAAGTCTTTTGAAAATGTCTCTTTAGAATAAGTTTTTTGTTAAGAATGTATAAAATTTCTTGACGTCTTACAAATACTCTGAAGCCAACTACACGCAACGAGATTGTACTAGCAATTCACTCAAACTGCAAATTCGTTATACGAAGCTTGTTCACGACCACGCGATTTTGCCAAAGTCTCTTTCGAGACAACTGCCACACAGTTTCAACACATACAGAGTCGTCGAGAAAAATCCGGAATTTGTTCTGACAGTTCCATGAATGAAATGTAACTAAGGGAAATCTAAACGAAGCAATTATTGATAAGGTAACTCTTTATATAAATCACCAATCAGTGAACGAGAATACGACGGAAGAGTAGCAGTGCTTGAATCGTTCGCAAAAAAAAGTTCAGAAATTCTGAAAGACAGTAGGAGAGGTAACTTAGTGCCAGGCAACTCACAGATAACGCAAGAATGCGTGATCGAATTGAAAGGAAAGATCAACACTAAACCTGTCACAGATTTTTCATTTTAACCGTCTATGGGCCGAATTTTTGTTTTTAATCCAAAAAAATTGGAGAAACAAAAAATCAGAAATTATAAACCTATATATGCAAATGAAAAAAATTTTCCCGTTTAAACAATTTTATTGCAATATATTCACTATGTGACTTTCAGGTAACAACAGCCTATAAAGTTTGCACTTCTGTGCATAAAAGCTTAAGCGTGAAATTCTATAAAACAATTTGCACTTGACGTTAAACATTTTATTTTTTAAATCTCTTTGTTGGATCACATTGCAGTGCATACATATTGGTATAGTCAACTATATTGCTTATAATTTCCTTGTCAAATAGTTTTCGAAAATAGGTCACAGGAGAATGGGGTGCTTCGGGGACATTAGGACAATCTCCTTTCCAAGGGCGATAACAACTATTATTATTCTTCTGGGATAGTGATTGCCAAACAATTCTTTGTGGTCCTGCATTCTCCTCATCTGACGAGGATTGAGTACTAAATTCTTCGTCACTGTCAATGACATTTATCCGTCGTCGGGGAAATACTATCACATTTTCATCGGACTCGGAATCTAATAAGGAATCGTCGGATCTATTACCGCTAATGCGTCTAATTCTAATTCCTCTGTTATTTCTATCTGATTTTGTATTCATATTTTGAGTATATGATGTATACATCTGAAAACAGGAGAAAGCACAAGCTTTATCCTAAATGTACCGAAATCTGCTATAATAGCCCACTGTAACCTCAAAGTTACAAAACTGTATCATAAAAAAACAGTAACAAATTGAAAATTGAAATGCAAACAAATAGGTTGTTATTGATATACGAACCCAGAGCTATTATATTATGCAACGTTATAGAATTAAGATTTATGCGTCATCTCATGAAAAAAGCTATAATTATTTGGTAAAACGTCGATAAATTAAAATGTGACCTGAAAGTTACACGGGCCCATAGAGGGTTAAATCGCACAAAATCTAAATGAATTAAATCTTGTAATTTTTCTAATATGTTACAGTCTAGCCAATTCCAATGTTCGGCAGGTTTAGTGTTAATCAGCCTTTACGGAAACTACTGTTTCCGCTGGTGTCTCAATTTGTGGCCTTCCCGCAGCCCTGGCTGCAATCCCCTTGACTATTACAAATGGGGCGCCGTGTCGCAAAATTAAGACTTGTCTCCCACTCTACCCTTTGCCCTCTACAACGCTATTTCCCCATTTTGCGACGGCAAACGTTCCCCTGTTTGCGCCATGAACTGGTCACATGACGTGGTGCACGCACCTAATTCGCGTTGCATCTGCGTCCGCGTCGTGATTAACTTGATAATGGCAGAGAGAGAGGGTAAACTAAATTCCCCTGAGTTTCCCTGGTCCGGCGACACAGGTGGGCCGTAGACGATGCGAAGGTTAATGCAAAACATTGCAATTCCAAAGATACCCTAACGCCCATCAATATGGAGGTGATCACAAAAATGTGACGGGTATCCTAAAATTCACGCAAGATTTGAATTTTTAGCCATTTATGCAGAAGAGTGTTGGCAACGGAAGAAAGACAACGCGACAGTTTAGGGTTGTTAAAAATGGAGCGCTACACGAAAGAACGATGCGTTTTCATTGGTGAGCATTACTTCTTAAATAATGAAGGTTTGGCTGCTTTTCATCTCGATGGCTTCGTTGATCGTCAATTTTGTCGCATTTGAGGTTCAGAAAATCTACGAGCGATTGTTGAGACGCAAATGCATCCACAACGTGTCACTGTTTGGTGCGTATTTTGGGCCAGAGGCATCATCGGACCTTTCTTCTTCGAAAATGCGGCTCATCGGGCGATAACATTTACCGGTGCTTGCTATCGCGATATGATAATTCATTTTTTGGTGCCTAAATTGCAAGATATGGGTGTGAACGACATGTGGTTTCAAGAAGACGGCGTCACATGTCATATAGTTAAAGAAATAATTCAATAATTGCACGGGTCATTTCTTGGTCGTGAAATTTCCCGTTCTGGTGGTCAGAATTGGCCACCTAGATCATACGAATTCAGCCGCATTTATGCAAAACGGTCATGGAAAATTTGGACAAAAGAGTGCGCATGTGCCAGCAAAGCCGATACGCTATTCCATACATAATTCTATACTGTATACTTTATGAATCAATAAAAAATTGAAAACTTTTAATTGAAAACCTGTGTTCTTTATCAAAGTTACTTCTTGCATGAATTTTGGGATACCTTACAAGCCCAAGTTCAAAAATTGCCTAATTCGTGGCAATTAGTGGATGCTACATCGACTAAGTCAATTCTTTATACCGTTGATTCCTTTTGCACAACGGCGAAAGAATGTATCGACATTTTTCTGGAATTTCATCTGTTTTGCTTCGTCCAATGACTTTTCCGGATTTACCTCGACGGCCTTGTGTGTTCCCCGACGAACACTCTTTGACTGAGCCTCCCTATCTCGACGATAGCCGGGACGGTGGAAAAATCAAATGAAAACGAGCGAGGCCCTTCTCAACGATTAATCGTGTCTGAAGAATCAACCGGTGCAACATTTTACCTTGTTCTGGTTTGTTCTTTTCCATCGCCATGTTCGCGATGCGCCGTTCCTGGAGTTCAGGCGAAGGTATCAGGCCCGCGGAACCCGCCGCGTTGTCCTTCTGCGCCTGCCACCAATAGTGATCATCCTTGCTGATGATCTGCAGGATGTCACCGGTCTTGAACGCGATCCCGGCCTGTGCACACGGGATCAGCTCGTCCTCCAGCGGGTCATAGTCGAATTGTGCTCGAACGAAAATCTGTCGGAGTAGAAAAATCGATTTATGGTTACTTTTGCCCTGGAACTACTTTGCGGAACGTATTACGTAGGCTCGCTAGTCGATATTAGTGATTCTGTATGAAATCGGTGAAATGACATCGAACATCGTTATTATTCGGGCAACAGGGCTGGGTAGGGTGGAACTGAGAGGCCAGAAAAGTACCGATTTTCATACGTAAATGATCTTTCAACATTGCTCCGTGTTATTTACGCCGAGCCACTTTTCATTTTCTGCGTTTATACGATGCCTTTGTCAGCGAAGTGAACAAGATTACGTCGTTTACGTCGTGCTACTGGAAGTTAATTATTGTTTAACAACGTATCAGATAAGTATATACAAATTTCGTGTTCTTCCAGTGCAGAACACTATTTATTTCTGTATGATAATCAATTTTGAATCCACAAGTTAGATGAAATTATAGATGACCAAGGAAAGAAGTTCCTCATTGTCTTATTTCTTAATAGACTACAGATTTTACGCTGCTATGATAAAAGCGAGTGAACCAGATGCAAAACAGTAAAAATATTTAAAGGATTTAAAAATACTGTTGAACATACTATTTTTAACACATTAATCCTTTACTGGCGAAAATTGTTTAGATTCCATTTTTGGGGAATTTAATAAATCTGTTTCTCTTGTGCACCAGAATTATGTGAAATGGAGAAAAAGACGTGATTTCCAAAAATTTGTGCAATATTGTTTGAAGATAATCATTTGTTACTGCCTGAAATGCGGTATTCTCAAATTATTAGCAGCTTCTGTATTTTGTAAGTAATACCAGACAATTTTTAATTTTCCATAAAAATCTGCAGTCCATTAGTAACAATAAATTCTCCGACTTATATTTTTTCATAAAGAATGAAATTAGTATTGAATAATACGAATATTGGGCAATATTTAAATTCTCTGACGTATATTTTCTCATAAAGAATCAAATTACTATTGAGCAATGCGACTATTGGGCAATATTTCATTCAAGCTAAATCTCTGCATTACAGCCTCGTTATTTCCTTCAAGAAACATTTACAAATTTTGACCATCGCATTACACTCGCTTAATTTCATATTGCGCAAAAACATAATGATGTATAGCTAAAAATTTTACTCGAAGATTCACTAAAGAGGCTAAAAAGTAAATTTCGCTTCGTAACAACCCCGTAGAAAAACGAACCGACAAACGTTGCCGAAAATAAATCATAATACTTACAGTTTACGCGAGTGATCAAAGGGCACGTTTCCAAGACTGTTATCGCGTGATTTTCCACGGGTTTACGCGAGAAACGGTACTTTTAGCCCCACCCTAGCCCATCGTTCAGGGTCTCAGAGTCAAACCAAGAATGTCAACAGTGCAAGAAGATTGGTTCCGTTTATGTTACTGTGAGGTTTCCTGGGGGGGTTGGTGATCGGGTTCGTGAGCGGGGCAGGGTTGGGGGGTGTTGGGGTATAGATTCATGGTCTCTCACTCAGATCACCGAAACCATTTAGGTTAATAGAGAATCACGTTAGAAGTAATTACTCGTTGGCCTGAAACGAGACCGGGTTACGCTCGTTCTATCGTAGCATCGATCGCTGTTGATACTACTTGTATACTTTCAGCTAGGCTAGCTATTTGGCAAATGAGAAGTCGATCATGGCGTAAAATAAGCTGAAAGATGCGACGTGTGCAAGCGTTAGCGATAGTTCTGGCAAAAAAGAGCTGCGACCAACATGCTCCTCTAAGAAAAAGGAGAGGGACGTGTGTCACCAAGAATCACGATCCGAGGATACCGCCCGTTACCTCTTCCGATAGTGCGCTGCGTTTAGCGCAGTTGCGCAACTCGTGTCCCAAGATGCGCCCCTCGTGTTCAGGTTTTATTGCGAACATAACAGATCGTGTGTGTTAACCAGCGATCGATGCGTACCACGAATTCGCCAGCGCCGTCGAAGCACCGTTGAGACACTTTACGAAAGAGGATGCAGTCGGTTTACAATCAATCCACGGATGCACCGAGAATTTCTGCGACGACACGGGTCAACATACTGCACGGCAGACTCCCGCATAACTTAATGACAAACCAAAAACAGCTTCAGAAGATTTTACACGCGTACTTTACGCGACAGTGAATGCGCAACGAATGTATAAGGAATTTATTGGAAATGTTACGCAGTTACTATCGTTAAAGATACTTGCAGTCGGTCCAAAATGTCTTCGTACATACTTCAAAACGGAATAATCTTTTCAAAATGGATTCCAACGATTTCGGCTTTTTAAGATAGCAGGATTAGTTTACCAGCTGATGTGTAAAAAGATCTTTGGAAATGAAATTGAACGGAATTGAGGAGTATTATTTTACATTTTAGTTTTTAACATTTTGTAGATCTATGGTAGTTATATACATGTTGAATGTTTCAGAGAAATTGATGGAAAGATGTATATGATAATTTTTTAACGTTTGTAGCTCGTTGCAATACTTGAACGATTTTAATAGAATTTTCAGAATGTATGTAATTGTCACAGATCTAAAAAACGTATTTTTGAAATTTTGACTGAGTTGAAAGATTGTAAAATAATTTACTACTTGTCTTTTGCAATTCCTGTCAATGGTGATTTTATGAAATCTTTTTGCATATCATTTAGTAAACTAATTCTTGAAAATTCTTAGAAAACTTCAAGTCACGAGGACCATTTTTTAAAAATTACGTCATTTAAACGGTGTACGGACACTTTCTTACTGATTGTGGATACAGTCTTCTGTAAAAAATATTTGATCGTTTTATATGGGAGTCTACGTAACAATAAATTCTGCGAGACAATCTTGCGATATCTTCATTCCTTTAGAAGTCAAGCAAAAGTGTGCACTTTAGTTATCTACTGATCCTGGATTGATTTACTTCCTCTCGTAGTCCATTATTAAAAGCAGAGTTTAAATTTTGATTAACATATCGAGAAAAGGTGTATACCAGCAGAGTAATAATGTTTATATAAAATTAAGCTACGATAAGGAGTATTAGGCAGTTAAAATTGAAAAAAGAAGAACAGTTTGGAAAACTGAAGAATTTAGGTAATTGTGATAGAAAGAAAGTGAAAACCCTCACTTAAAATGTTCTATGAATCGATTTTCGATGTTGTATTAATGATGTGAAAATATATGTACATCCCAATCCATAAGTATCCAGACTAAATTTTACATATCTTTCAGATGTACATTCTTTCATGAACATTATCCTGTAATCTTGATACTATTCCAATTTGCTAGAATATATGTGCCCATAATTATGAAAGTGGTCTAAGTCATATATTTCTTGTTTCGAGATATTTAATGAATTGCATTTGAATAAATTAACAAATATTTTTACATTATGCGACATTTTAATTTATAATTTTATTAGTTTTGATTAATGGAAATTTATTATAAATATGAAATTTTGTGTGAATTTCATACGAAAATGTTGTTTTTAAAGTTTGAACTGACTTAGACCATTTTCAACATTAACTGAATGTCCTATAAATGACTTAAAGCAATAAAGAACTATGAGTTTTATTTGAAACAATAACTTTAATGAAATAATTCATGAACATTTATTAATTATTTTTAAAAAGTAATCCATTTTTATCATTTCGAGTTTTTAAGATTCTTAAAATGCTCCTGAAAAACTGGAGGGATGTATGGTAGTAAACACATAATATCTTTATGTTTTTCTTCCGTTACTGGTCTAGTGGTGGTGTATAATGGAAGTAATTTAATATTTCCGTATATTTTTGGTCTTCCTCTTTTAGGTGAAAGATCCAAAATGTGGAATTTAGAATCATCTAAAGAAGTTTTATAGAACATTTTATAAGGTTCATTTTTCAAGAATCTCATCCATTGAATTTGTAGCCAAGAGACATTCGCTCGCGGTAGTTTTTACTCTTCTAGTGATTTCGTTGAAATAAAATCCGGCTGCGACATTCGTTTTATCGAAAATGTATTTCTTCTTCTACACTTTTCTATCAATTTATAATAATGCTCAGGGTTGTATAAGTAATTTGCTTTTTTTATTTTCCTTTCTATCAACCCAAAATCACGGTCATTCGGTAGAAAGGAATGACCCGATACCAAAAATTTGTGGTCTACTGTTTCAATATTATTATTTGATGATTAAGCAATTTTCATCCATGTCAATGCTACACGTTAATGTTACGATTTTGGCTTGAACAAGCATCACTGTAAGCTATTACGTGTTCTTGAGTAGTTATATCCTCCATATACAGAGGGCCACGCGCCATTTTCAAGTTATGTTTATATAATTTCTTTAAATTTTTTACTTAGACCACTTTCATAATTAACACTAAACGAATTCCATATAATGTTGAAATTACAACCACTATTTAATGGTTCATTTTTTATGATATCGTAAAAGTTACATTGAATAAATTTAGTTTAAGATAATGTGGTGCGAAATAACTGATAAACTCATGTTTTTTAAATTTTGACTTGGACCACTTTCATAATTATGGGCACATATCATAAACTGTATGAATAAGTGACGCGACAGTATCAATTAAACAAAACATTGTATAACATTGTGAAACAGATGTAGTAATTAAAGAAAGTTGATAAGACCATATATCCAAAGGAGAAAGAGAAACACCTGTAGAAAATGCCAAAGACATCTAACGTTTCTTTCATAAAAAACTAAGAGTTCTTCTAATATTTTAAAAATAAAGGAGAATAAATCGACAGGAAAACTAGTATAAACATTTTTACATAATTGGAAAAATAATTCTGATATTTGACACGTGTGAACAAGAATGCATGCGCTTAATTTCTATTTTTCGGTGCGACAAGTAAACGGAAATAACGATATTGTAAAATGCTTGAAGCAATTTGTTTCTAACACTCCTCGCAGAATGTATTGTCAGAGTACGACGGATCGTTCTCGCAGAAATTTCTAGATCATTTTTCACGGTGAAACAATTACTGCGGACGACAATCGTGCGAAACGGTCAATTCAGAGTTGAATGTGATCTGCGTTTGCGGAAAGTGGCCGCAGTAAATTCTACGCTCGGCATATATTCAATTATCCAAAAGGGAAACGCGATCGGGTCTCCGTTCGTAAAGCGTTAGGTTCGATTAGGCCTTACACATCGAGCGATCCAGGCGAGAAGATGTGTTCATCGAATCGTTCGTTTTACAAAAAGGTTGTTTCTCTTGGTTGTCGCGGGTGATCGAGTTAGAAAGAAAAAAACAACATTCTTTAGTCACATACACGTTCGTACGAAATCACATTGACAAGACGAAGTTTGTGCGACGGATGTAGTTCGTTGCGGTACTGGGGAAAAATTGGACAGGCTTGAAACAGTATGATACAATATGTCAGCAACATTATTTACACGTTCAACTCCATTCATTTGACGTACCTGAGTTTGTCGCATTCGCTTGCTCGATCCACTTACTCTTTCAATATCGCATAAACTTTAAAGCGAACAGCCTGGCTTTATTGCGAAACGAGCACATTTTCTTTATTCCAAAAGACCAAGTAGAAACAGCTTATCATCGATTTATACATCGTATCATTGAAACCAAGTCTTTCTTGAAAATTCTCTATCCAAGCACTATGCGCTGCATTTAATTCTTTCAATTTACCTGTCTACAAATTACTTGATCCGCTTACTTTTTTAATAATTCACTTTATCCGTTTCGAAAAATAAAACACTTTCCAGAGAATCTTAAACATTATGCACTACATCGAATTCTTTCTATCTGCTTTGTTTAGAAAATAAAAATTTCTATATCTCGCGTATTTATACGATCCGCAGACTTCTTCAAATTTTCTACGATTTTTCAAAAGCGTAGCGCCCTCTGGTTTAAGTTTTGAGAAAATAACGAGCGGAAAAAGTAATTCTTTCCAGATAATCATCCTTCCAAATGTGTCGCATTCGATTCTGCGAAGGGCTGAGATTATTGGTTGTAGGGCGCAATCGGGACATTCGGGTGAACGTTCTTTTGTTTCGGAGGAATGCGAGCAGGAATAGCAATCTAAAAACAGCCTTCGATTGAATTAAGAATGCCCTTTTATGTCTGGTTTTCGCGATTCTCTCTCTTTCTTTTTTTCGGTCGCCTATTTCAAGCATCGATTCGTCCCCAGCGCCGTGTCCCGTTGTCCTAATTAAAAACCATTGCAACGATCAGTTCATCTAGCGATGCATGTACATACACGGTAAAAAACTCCACGTCGGTATCTCGTTGAACTTTTCCGTCAAGAATAAGCTGAAGCAACTGGATGCTGCACAGTATATATACGTAAACACAGCGGACTGAACACACGCACGCACATACGCACACGGACACGCTTGAAAAAGGCGCGATATGCAGAGTATGCATTCGGGCTCTACGTAAGTGTGCGAATAACAAACGACATATGATGGAATAATAGAATAATGATGTATACAGTGACAATATAAAACAAATGTGCTGTGCGACCTGTCCACGCAACTTTGTTGTTTTGCGACGGGAACAAATCGGGCGATATGAGCTCGTAATGAATTTTAAAAAGTTTTCTGGTAAGGGGCGGGGGCAAGGCTGAGAGGGGGGCAGTGATGTGATGAAAATGAGATTTGTGTGTTTCGGGACTCCAACTCTTAGAGATTTGTTCTGCTATTATCGTTTTTCTCTGTTTCGCTCGGCAGATGGGACGCGATTAGACACTGCGTACGCCGCGAGAAACATTTGAGCCGTTTATTTTGAAAGTGGCTTAAGTCCATTTATGCTCGAATCGAGATATTGAAGGGTTTGCGTTGGAATAAATTTAAAAATATGGGTAGCAGATAACATAATAGAATAATGTTTTTGGGTTTCTAAAGGTGTCAAATTTATCATCCCAATTAACATAATTAACATTATTGAAGAAATAATATGTTTTTGATGGCTATGAATGGACTTACGCCATTTTCAAAATCAATGAAACGACGTTTTCAATTCTTAAGAAAGCACAAGTCCATAGGAAAAGTAAATTTCCCTTGAAATTAAAATAAATGTGTACACTTTTATGTTATAAAATCAAAAAAATATTCAACTTCCATTCTTTGTTAAATAATTTTTATATTAAAATTAATATAGTTTTATTAATTATTATTCAGTCTTCTCCAGTTTGTGTACGCGGGAGGGATTTAAAATAACTGTGGTGTGCAGGTGGTATATAATGTAATAAATTCATTGAGTCCTTATATTTTAGGTTTGTGAGTGGTCTCGGTTATTTGTATAGTGATGCCAACTGGATATTATTAAAATTTTTCGATTTTCCCCATTACGGTAGTAAATCCAATGTTTTCAATGGTGCATCCTCGTTCATTGTCGTTTCATAGAATAACTTATATGAATCGCTTCTCAAAAATCTTATCCAACATACTTTAAACCAATTTACTCTTTCACCGTCAGTATTTTTTAGCCTTTTAATAATCGCATTTTCTGTGGACAGGCACTGTTCCATTGTTTAAAACAAAGTCATTGCACATTGATAATTCAACAGTTACTTTGAGAATTGAACATAAATCTGGGATCTCATAAAATTTTATTGCATAATTATTTTCCATATCCATTTGAAACTCTCGCAATGGGACTTACGCCACTTTCAAAATAAACTTTTTCATCGCTTCATCAACCAGCAAATTTTCGTTACAAAATCTTAACGATTTTAAATATATTAGTAACATGTTGCCTCAGATTGAAAAGATCTTGTAAAAATGGTAAGCAATCAAATAATCATTATGGTAGCTGGCTCGATTTTTTTTAAATGGACTTACGCCAATTTCAAAATAAACGGCTCATTTGTCGCTCTCGTGTATCGTATCGTGGAAGATTCGTCTCGAGTCTCGATACAGGCAGCGTTTCTATAGAACTCCGTTGTACTTTCCGCAGGAGAAAAGAAAAAGCGACTAATTAACCATCTATGCACTAATTGGATCATCTATAGCAATTCGAGGCGAGATGGCCCAGCGAGATTAACTCGAATTTGCAGTATCTCAACGTGGCATTCTGAACATTGAAGCTTTTATTTTAACTGAAATTATTTCGTAAAATTAGTTTGTTTTTTTGGTAAATAAAATAAATCTTTTGCACTACGATGCGATTCGTGGTTATAACGGGTGGGACTTTCTTTCATGAGTTTGTAGAAAGAGAAGAAAAATTGTATCTATCGCGCGTCTGTGTACTCTTCGATGGCTATGTGCGAAAACGATGATGGAATTTAATTTCGGTTTAAAGAAAATTAATAATGTAGATTGCTGTTAGAGATCTCTCTATTACGGTGCAAGGGTGTCGATTCTATCTTTGGTATATGATTGATGTAATTAGGTGAATTATAAAACTACAATTGTATCATTCCTCGAGGAAAGAAAGAAGAAGGTATTGAAGAGATTCAAGATTGCCAACTAGTTTTCTATATTTGAACTGAGATATTTTGCTAATGTTTCCACGTAAAATTGATTCAATTCCCAATATAGGATTGAATATACGTTCAGTGAACCGAACAACAAATTGCGATCATTTTAGCATCGTTTTAGAACGTTCGAAAATATCTTCACTGAATTGAACAAATTGCTACAATTTTAGCCTCGTTTTTTGGAACGTTGGAAATATATATAACGAGAAAGAATCTCGGGTTGAAAAAATCTTTAGCTGTAAAAGCAACAAAACGTTCTTAAAATTTAGATCCAAATATAATTGAGCTATGACATGCTAAACTATTGATCATCTCACTCGGACAATCTGGGTTAGATGGCTGTATTCAAAGGATGCAATTTCCTTCTCGTTTGTGAAACAGATTATTGTATCGCTTTATCTCGACAGTATAGTTTCTATTTATTTTAACAAATCTGTTTTCTTTTGGAATAGATATCGATCAAATTTAGAAAGTACAGATACTTATTTAAAAAGTGGGCCATCACTCCCTGACTTACCCTATATGACAATGATTAGCGAGAAAGTCTAATTGTTTTTCGAGGTTATTGGCGCAACTCTGTGTGATGAAAGTGAACGCCGTTACTAATTGCGAATGGGTCGCGTGTGTATTGTATGCTGAAAGTTCATAGAGGGGTCTGACAGTCTTTACCGAAACGTAGAGCGAATCATATTAAAGCTGTTGGAACTTGACAATTTTCGGATTTGAAATTTTTACTCGTCACGACAAAGAATTTCTCGGTCGCATTTCAGAGAACGGGATAAATCTATTTCGAATTTTGATGTCGGACGTACTGTGATTGAAACAATATTCATTAACATATTCATTAAAACTCGAAGGAGCGTTAAACAAATTCTTCCATTAGATTGTGTGCATGCTAAGAAACTGGATTAGACTAAACTCGATGTAACAACGAATGCATGACATTGGACACTCGCAGAAAGAACTCTGAAACACCACGAAATCGTGTAAATGAAATTCGCGAACGCGTGAAAGAACCTTTTCCACGTACACGGAAAACAGATAAGACTTTCTCACCGTCGTACTACAACCCGG
Organism: Agapostemon virescens; assembly: GCA_028453745.1. Classification (NCBI taxonomy): domain Eukaryota; kingdom Metazoa; phylum Arthropoda; class Insecta; order Hymenoptera; family Halictidae; genus Agapostemon; species Agapostemon virescens. The sequence goes on from CM052097.1 coordinate 9,372,754, forward strand.
AGAAGTGAAAAAGAGTTCGGTAGATGTAAATCAAAGAAACGATAATAGATAAGCACTGAGACGACGCCATTGAAGTCAGAGCTAACAGAAAGATTGGAGGCTGACATATTCGCATAGAGGTGTAAGAGCCTTTATGCTGAACTGAGAATATCGTCTCGCAGTCAATGTCTCAGCGGCCTACGAAGCTCGCGTTATCGTCTGCCGACGGTTTCCTGGCGAGCATCGTAGTCCAAGATCTTTTTAAATCAGCAATGAAAAAAGGTCTCTTGAGCGTCTGGCACTCTAAGTGCCAACCGAGCGGGAAAAAGATAGTCAGAGAGACAGATAGAGACAGGAAGAGAAAGAAAGACAGAAAGATAGAGAAACAGAGAGAGAGAGAGAGAGAGAGAGAGAGAGAGAAATAAAAGTAGAGAGAGAGAGAGAGAAATAAAAGTAGAGAGAGAGAGAGAGAGAGAGAGAGAGAGAGAGAGAGAGAGAGAGAGAGAGAGAGAGAGAGAGAGAGAGAGAAATAAAAGTAGAGACAGATAGAGACAGGAAGAGAAAGAAAGACAGAAAGATAAAAAAACAGAGAGAAAGAGAGAAATAGGGAGTAAGGGTTTATCTCATTATGGTATCTCTTATTTAAAGAATCTCTAGTGACCCATGGGCATGGTGTGGTCGAGTAAACTGAAGAGAAACGCAGGGAACGGGATGATAGTTAAGTGGAGACCTACATTTTTCTGCAGTGGTGGTGTGTGGTGGTCGAATGATCGGGCAACATGAGTCTGGGTAAATGTTCGTTTGCCCTTGCACCGCTCCGAGACGGTCGAAAATCCTCTTAAAACGGCCGACTACGAATAAGAAAGATTATTCGGGCCTCTCAGTGATTTCGGCGACGATCGCCGGAAACCGTGGACAAAAGTGTCTTACGAGGATCTACGGTGGATTCGACAAATCGTGGGGAAGTACCCCGTTTACTCAGACTCACGCTGCGGACGGACGATAACATGACGGTGGTGTGTGTCAAACGTGACGTATGTGTGGGTAATGTATAAATGTTATATGTATGATAAACGCATAGCCTTCTAACTACAGCAGTCCAATCACACCAGATCAAGTGGCGGTACTTACTAACACTGGCAGAGGCTTTTTCCTGAACAACTAGAGCGTTGAAAAAACAGAAAAAAGGAAGATCGATTAATTAACATGTTCATCAACTTGATCTCAGGCGAATGTTCGAATTACTATATTTTTTTTCTTTTCATTCTTTTCTTTTCTTTTCTTTTTTTTTTTCTTTTCTACTTTCCCTCTCCTCACTTCGTTCGCTTCTTTTTCTTTTGTGCTTGATTAAAAGTCAACTTGATAAATAACACCTACGTTGGGACGTCGCGCGCGTCAACGCTTCCGAGAGTCACGGTGCGCATTGCTGTGACACACAGGCAGCTTCCTTTCTACCTCTCCATTTTCGAGCTGTAACGGGTTCGCCACGAAATTGCGAACGAGAGCTCGTGTCGTTTACGACAGCCGGAGAGCATCGTCGAAGCTGCGAATCGGAGAACCAAAACAAGTACCCACGCGGTCCGGTCTCGTCGGTCACGCAGGAAACACTAAAACTTCGTTTAGCTCGCCGAACGTTTTCGCGGGCTCGCCGGATGCTCGGCGGAAGAAACGCGTCGAACGATTTCGCGCGCGAAAATGAAATGCGTAAATAATAGAGGTGTACGCAGCGTTACCGGAACCAGGAAATTCCAGGGGAAATAGTACGGAAAATGTTATTAGTCGGGACCGAGTGACGTCACGAGCCTTTAGCATAATCTATCACGGATCCAGGGATTTCCGGAGTCCTTGCGATTTGTGCTAGTTGCCCCTATCGACCCGTTTCTGGGACAATTTACGGGAATATCGTTTACTATATCGAGGGATATTCGGAATAATAGTGGAGGAAATTCTACTGAATAGCGTCACGGGGTTACAGTGTAGTTCAACCCGAACAGTGACGACGCGATTCGTGCTGAGAGTTTATCACGATTCCACAGATCGTGATGCCACCGGGTACCCTCGTTAATGACACGTTTGCGGGACAAATTATGGTATGTGACGTCATGCGAGAAATTTTTAGCGGCAACGCTGCGAGAACTCGAAATCATCGGGATCTCGGTTTCGGCGCGGATCGGGCTGAGACAAGTCCCCGATGTGACGGAAGAATCGAGAATTTCGGGATTCCATTATATTTCCGTAAGTTACGAATAGTTCTTGAAGATCGTAATTTCAGTTGGAGAAATGCAATCTTGCGAGCAAAGAAATGACGCGAGTTAGAGAAGTTTCTTGAATATGCGAGCGTAACTAATCCCGAAACATACCTCGGGTTCTCGAAATTTTCGGGAATCCTGTTACGGTAGGGAACGGTTAAATTTACATCGATTCGGGAGACGTCAGTTCAATTTTCGCGAGCGGGACGTCTTTCTCATCCAAGAATTGACTCGAGGACTGCTCGACGTAGCGACAGAATCGGTATTACGAGTGGAAGCGAGATAGACGTCAGCGATGATCGAGAGTCGGCATATCAAAGGGAGGCCGCGACTGAAAAAAATAAACATGCGATAAATGATATTTCATTTTTGATAATTGTCGGCTTACGTTTATAATTGTAGTGTCGACGGATAGCCGAGGTCCTTGCGATTAAAACAACTCCAAACACGATGTAAATACAACGGTTCCTATCGATTTATATAAATACTTAAGACGTACTTTACTAATTTCACAAGAAGTCCAGCGAAAGGGATGCAAGGCTGATTGGACGGAGTGAAAGGGGCAAGCCCCGTTTCGAGCGACATGAATGCGGATGGGCGGAGCAAGCAAGAGTCCACCCCTCCCCCACCTGTGTCATCCTGCGAGATTTCTTGTGAGACGCGGACAGTAGATTGCTCCATATCAAATCGGTAAAATTCGTCTAATTCGCTTCATGTTTGAACTCGTTTACATCCGAAGAATCTCGGCCACACATTGGCGGTATATTTATAAAAGTAAGACGAAAATTATTGAAAATAAAATTTTCTGTATCCCGCGTTTAATTTTTCACTCGCGGTACTCGATCTTTGTTCCACAAAGTAGTTTCGCCTGCAAAGTAGCTTTGCTTGGGGCCGACTCGTGCAAATTTAACCGTGCACTGCTACGTTCGTCGATCCCCGAAATTACTCCTATACAGAAACCGATAAAAATTGTCTTGGCCCGACCCGACCCGACGTTTTTGGGATCTCGCACACCTCTAATAAATAACAGTGTGGCGTGACTCGATTAGGTTGACCCGAGGTTCGAATGATCGGGAAGCACGACAACGGGGGACACTCGGAGCCTCGACTTTTCGTTTCAAACAGGAGGAGAACCAAACACACAAGAAAGAAAAAAATGGCACGGTAAACAAGACAACAGAGACAGTGATGGGAACAGTATTCATTTTGCTTGTTCGCAAGTGTCGGGCAACGTTTCATAAGGTTTCTTTTACTCACGTTCAGAGCTACGACATTAGGCGGGCTAGTTACGATTCTCTTTCTGCGGATCTTTGCTCGGTACAATGCGGCCTGTCGGCTGATGATCCACACGGTACGGACACAGTTCGAACTATGAAACGTAAAACTTTGGACAGAACAGTCTCTATACCACATATATGGATTTGTATGTGTGCACGGGGTGTCCTATTTGAAGATTCGCACGCTATTGTTTCCCAAAATAGAGATCGTTTCGACGAATGTTTCAAATAAAACTGGTCCTGTTTTAGGGGAACGTTTTATTGCGACCTTTCCTCTTTAGCGTAACTAGACGAATTTATCAATCTATAATATTTTCATGTTCTATCGTCCTTGATAACATAACCTAGTTACCTAAGTTAGACATTCATATTTTGAGAGTATCCATGTCAAAGATCGTCCTTTTGAATGCGAGAGCTCCTGAATCAACTCGCAAGGAAACATATTCAGATGCGAAAATCCGATTTTGATGAAACTTATACTTTATTATTTAAACGAAAAACTTTTAAAATTTAAAAAGAAATTCAAATCTTTTCGACCTGTGGTTTCAGAGATATCTGAAAAATATCCCAACTTTAAGGGTTGTTTTCACCCCTTCAAAGTGGATGGTTGCAGATAAAAAAAACACGTGTCAAATATTTTTCAAAGCACTATAAGCTCCCATAAGTTTCATCAAAATCGGATTTTCGCATTTGAATACGTTCCCGTGTAAGAAACATTGAACACAGGCAGTTTTCAAATATCAGTGAACGACCTTGAATAATCTTAAATAATCTTAAACGACCATAGAGCATCAACATACAGTGAGTAACTTTAATATTCGGACACTAATTCGCATTGTAATTTTGCTCACGATGAAGGAAAACAAAATTAATTCTAAATTACATTCCTACATAATATCTAGTTAATAAAAGTATAAATTTTATTTATATAATTACTAGCGTTTATTAAATATTCTATTTTAAACAAAACAATGTCTGATTTTAACGTTACAATAATATTCGGACACTTTTAAAAACTGATAGTTTTTGTACTAATTTTTACAAACGAAAAGTAATTCAATATAGTGTAGGATATCCTTCTTGACGAATGACTTCTTTTAATAGTTTAGGCATATTGCAAATTATTTTTTTCAAATATTCTGTACTAATATTATACCATTCCTCTTTCAGTCGTTCTTTTAACATTTCTTTAGATGTTATTGCAGTTGTTCTAATTCGTCGGTCTAGTTCATCCCATAAATTCTCTATAGGATTCAAATCTGGGCACTGAGGTGGCGGTTGTAATAATTTTGGACAATTATACAGCAAAAATTCCTGTACGATACGTGCCTTATGCTTGAGGTCATTATCTCGATAATACTTAAATGTATTCTGAATCTCCATTTTTATTGCACTTTTATGTAAATTATTTTGTAAAATGTTCAGGTATACATTTTTGTCCATTATGTTATCAATAAAAATTAATTCACCCATTCCAAATGTTGAGATACATCCCCATACAAGTACATTTCCACCTCCGTGCTTTATAGTCGACTTCGTATTTTTAGTTTTTAATTCTTCATTTTTCTTTCGTCCCCACATTCTTCCCCATTCGATCCAAAAATGTTCAATTTACTCTCATCACTAAAAATAACGTCATTCCACCACGTCTCTTCTTTTAAAACAGATTCTCTCGCAAAGTTCAATCTTCTCTTTCTATTAGTTTCATTCGCATACGGTTTTTTCCGGGTAACTCGTCCATTATAACCACATTCTTTTAATGCTCTGCGTATTGTTTGGGGGTGCACTTTCTTTCCAGTCTCTTCTAATAATTCGGCAGCTAATTTTGGTGCACTTAATGTAGGATCTTTGCTTATTTTTCTCATAACTTTTCTTTTATCTCGCGTGTCCAAAATTTTTGTTGGCCTCTTTGCGGAATAGATTGTATTCGGTCTTTATACTTAAATCTTTTAATAATATCTCACACTGTACTTTTACTAATTTTAAGCATTGCTGCAATTTTTCTTTACGATTCACCCTTTGCATTGTAAAAAAATGACAAGTTTGCGTACATTGTATGAAGTGTTTCTTTACGTCCGATTATTACCAGTGAACTTAGCGAATATCTAAACACAATTGATTTTCTGAGGCTCGAGACAGTTTACACAGACTCTAATGATTGTAAACATACATCACAATCGCATTAAATATCACAGTAGCTCACGCAAATTGTTACATTCCGAGGTGTCCGAATATTATTGTCACGTTAAAACTAGACATTGTTTCGTTTAAAATAGAATACTTAGCAAACGTTAGTAATTATATAAATAAAAATTATGCTTTTATTAACTAGACCCTATACAGTAATGTAACTTAGAATTAATTTTTTTTTCTTCATCATGAACAAAATTACAATGCGGCAATGTGAAAATTGTATAGTGTCGGAATATCAAAGTGATTCACTGTATAGTAGATCAATAAATTGATCTCGGAAAGAACTATACAGATATATAAAACACAATTCTATATGAAAAAATGCAGAGAAATAAAAAACACGAAGAACGTTTCACCTTGAATTGAAGCAAGTCTACCTAGAGAATATTTCCGTCAACTATAAAATGTCTTTCCCGAAACAGGATAGCTATTTGAAACGTGCTATAGTTTGGTCGTAAAAGGAAAACCGTGTGCGAAACGTCGAATGGGACACTTTGTATGTACAAATGTTTCTAGATAAAGGGAGAGAAACACTGGAAACGTCTAGAGCGTGTATACGTGAGCAAAGCACAAAGAGAAACAAACAGATATTTAGGTCGATTTTTAGGCAACGATCAGTTTCACGACGATGCGTGTCGTTCCTCGACTACATACCAGTTCGAAAGTCGCATTTTATCGTTTGCGAGGATCGATAAACGCGAAACTGGCCCACGGAAGTTCAGATTTTTCAGGCCGCACCGTTCCGGCAAAGCCGCGCACAGTCCCGGTATGTTAACGTCTCGGAGAACAGTGCATGGGAATGATGATGGTGAAAGTGCTGTTTAGAGAACGCATCTCCGACTGTCACGATCTTGACATGCATAGGATAAGTCGATAATAACACCGTAACTCGTAACCTGTTGGCTGAGGAAATCTTTATGTCTCAGAAAATGGAAAATGCAGACAAATCTGACTTTATGTGTCTGACGAGTTTCTCGAATTGCAACGAAATTCGTTTGGAACCTGTTTCGATGCAACCAACAGGTCAAGTCTTGTGGATTCATCCTGTGCAGTGTCCAAGATAGTATCTCGAGTAATCGTCAAAAGGTTTCAGCCATCGCTCGTTGTTTGTTAAATAGTTATTGAAGAAATAATAAATTACAGTGATATACCCTTTTCATTTTGAGTTAGGTTTAAATTAACGACGACGAATGTTAATTGATAACTGGTTAACACTTTGAATGTTATGTCAGTCACTGGGGACTGTATCAAATTTACAAATTAATATGTTATAGATAATTCATATAATATTAAGAAATATTCCCACTATTTCTATAGATTCGATTGAAACAGAAAAGCACAAATGGGCTAAGCGAGTCTTTTGCTTATGCACAGTTGCATTATTTCCGTTTAAAGGTAAATAAAATGTGACGCGAAAACTAAGCAAAATGGCTCCGCATTCAACGTGTTAATAAACTGCGCATCTCTGTGCGAAATAAATATTTTCTACATTCGATGTAAGAAACAGAGACTACCGAAGAATGTCTTTCTTTTTCAATGATTTTGAAATAAAAATAATGTTCGGATACTCTTGCCTTTTTAATGTAGCTGTTTACTGTAAATTGTTTTTATCATACACCCATAAGATCTGCAGTCTATCCATGTATATTTGCATAAGCCATAACACAATGGCTGTGGGTCACAATATTATTATCAATAACAAACGAGGTAGGAATACTAGATTAGCGTGGCGTACGAGTATCCGGTTCCAATAACAACGCAATCATGCGGCAACCACTATTTTGTTGCTGTTGCGTGGTTGAAAAGTGATCCCCTTTAGTTACACTTCATGCCTTTGCTGTAGTTCAATCGGAAGTTGTATTCGTGCCTTTTTCAGACTCGAAACATTCGCATACCTAAACCTAACGGTGATTAAACATTTTTATCTGTTCTTTCACACGAAAAGTCATCTTTTACCGATCATCGAGCGATGGCTAAAACATTCCGAAGACCATTTAGAAACATCACAATATATTAGGTTGTCCCAAAAGTTCGTATTGTCGTTCACTGTGGCACGCAATACATAGTCAAATAAGTCTTCAAGCAAGCAAGTAAACTAGCACGGTCAAATAACGTAAGCTTGGAAACAGTAAAACATTCAAGAAAACATGATCGCGCGCTGTTTGTAAGGGAGAGTAGTCCAGTTTGAACTAGCAAATTGTCCAACGTAATTTATAACTGTTACTTAATTGGCGCCATTAATAACGACATAACCAATCAAGATTAGCAGCTAAAAAATTTTTCTTTCTCAAAATATAATATGGTTCATCCTAGAAACCAATCCAAACCGACCACTCTCCTGTACACGTTCGTGTCAGCTAGACTCCGAATCTTTATGCAATTATGACGAAATGGGTGAAACACCAAGCCATGAAAACAACTAAGTGAATATAGCAGTTGCATTATTTTTATTATTAACCTTTAGAGGGCCGGTATTTTTGCATTAGAAACATGTTACTCAACATTCTCAAGTTTGCGTCAGACCACTACGGTTGCAAACCTTCTGGCCCTCTAGAGGTTAACGAACACCAGATTTTCACAAACTATACAGATCATGTTCATTTTGCATAATGATCCACAGTCTGCCAATTACACTAAATGCCCGCATGATCTTCTGGGACAAGCTGATACAATGTAAAAACGAAGAACGTCGGGGGCGGGTCCTCTAGACAGCGTTTTCGCCATGACGTCGAATTGCTCTCCGCGTGCATTGAAAGCTGTTCGTCTACTTTGTTAAACAGATCTAAAGAGTGGAAAAACGGTGACGGGTGGGAAACGGTGGACCGACGTGTAAGGCGAACAACGGAAGGTACTCGGGGGTTCAAGGTGGACGATCATATATCTACACAGTGACATTGCAGGTACTGTACTATCGACAACTCGTCTGGTGGACTGACTGCTGCTCACGCTGCTGGTTTCCCTGCTCGTTTTCCGTTGGGCCTGCACTCTACCCTCGAGATAGTAGGTCTCTCCTGTTATAATATGCCAACGGGGTTCTGGACCGGCGTCTCGCGAGTGCAGAAGCGGGACAAGACGCGCATCACAAAGCACAAAGAAATTTGCCTCGCAGAATCGCGAACGCGTCCTTTGAGTCGCGATCGCAAGGACGATGGCTTGGAACTATTGAAACGTGAATTATCTTGGAATTCTCGATTTTCTTCACCCTTCGCAACAGGGATGTTCAATTTTTTAGGTGGACTGATCAATTTTTAAAGTCGGACATCGTTCCTAGGCTGAACGTTCGATGTTTAACTTTGATGATCGTTTCCTGAATGAATTTTCTACTGTGTGTTAACTTGTTAATTTTCTAGATAGAATATTAAATGTTCAACGTCCTTAACTCTTACAGGTAGAAATTTTTATTGTGAATTTCTTTGTTCTAATTTGTTATTGTGAATTTCTTATTTCAAAATGTGTTAAAATGTTTAATTTTTAATTTTGTTATCTTCTTTCAAGGAAAATGTTAAGTTTTGAATTTTACAAACCAGTTTAGGAGAATATATTTAACCCTCTGCACACGAAGCAATTTTAATTTCAAGATTAACACTAGAACTATCGAATAATAAATCCTATGATATACATTGCTTTGTAATAATAACGAGACTGCACCTATTAAAACTTCATACAATTCTTATCGTAACGTGTACGTCATTAACACTTTGACTGTCATGTCAGCCATATATGGATGACAGAATTATTTGTCCATGTATAAAAATAAATTTGTACGCCAATATATTTATTGCACTCAATTTAATTTATATTTGGAAACTACAAGAAGATTGAAGGATAACTATGTGTCAGACATTTAAAATTTTCAACTATTGCTGCATTAAATAAATTACTTTGATTTTGTGGAATTTTCAAAGCTGTTGGTTGGGCAGTTTAAGTGTTAAAGAAGTACATCCAAAAATTTCTGATGAAAGCATTTTTATAGCTTCAATAATTGTGAAAGAAGAAACTAGGGATCAGTCAAAATGACTGGTTTGGTAGTTCTAGTGTTAAGACATTTTGCAATCTAGAATAGTTGTATTCTGTGTCATTCTTTTTACATTGTGCACCAGAGATTAAATCTGTTTTCTCGTATAAAAGGTGAGGTTTTAATTTTGAATAATGTTATAGCAAGTTTTACTGGTGCCTCAGAGTCACCATTCGAGTACAAAAGGTTAAATTTTGTTAATACATTAAGGCAGAATTTTTCTATTTCCAATTTTTAATTATTTTGTTGCGTAGATAGACCACATAGTGGTTCAAAAAGTGTGAAAATATTCAATTTTCTTAATTCTTCAGACAGAATATGAAACTTTTGACTTTGTTACCATTTTCTAGACAGCAAATTCAATTTGTACTGTTACTAATTATTTACAGAAACCTTCTAGTTTGAATTTTTTCTTATCTAGTTCAGAAAGCATTAAAATTAAATGCCAGACAAATAATGTTATAAATAATGTGTAAAGTAAATGCATACTTATTTTTTTAATACCAAATTCTGACTAACCCACGAAAATCCGTTTCCTACGAAAGAAACACTTCCAAAAAAGGTATTCTCTAAAAAAGTCCTTCACAATCATCGTCCAGGATTCAGAAAACCTTATAAACCAAATCACTGCAAACTCAATTCACGTTTTTACAGATCCAGACCACTGCAGGACGGTTCCACAGTCGACGCGAAAACGAGAAATCTCTAGAATCCTTTTCGACTGTCCAACAACGACAATATTCACAAAATTCGAATCCTGAGATTTCTCATTTCCAGTTAACCACTCTATTTCTATCATAATTTTTAACTTTCTACTGGTTTCACGGAGTCGTCCCCATACAAGGGTCATAATAGCTTGTACCCGACAGGTGGAAGAACACATAGCTCGGTTAACCTTTCGTTAGTCACACCTCGTTTTGTGCACAAGCCTTTAACCAATCGCATGGGGTCAACCACTGCTGCGGACACAGTCTTGCGCTTCTTTTCTCTCGGGCAACACTACACTGAAAACTAATTATGTGAAAAGTTATTCCGGAAGATAGCTATAGCAAATACGAACTACGCATTGAGATTGCGTCGACCCCATGCGAGCGATTACGGCAGACTTTCGTATAACGCGATACTTAAACTTTATAATTGCTCGCCTAAGTTTTTGCTATTTATTATACGTCATTCGTTTCGCTGTGCTGAATACGATTATGACTTTCGTTTTCTGCGGAAATTATAAGTTCCTGAGATGTTCTCGGAAAACTTTCTTACTGTCTAAACTATATGTATATAATAATAAAATATGTGATTTATACAGGGAGTCCCAAAAATGTTTGAGTTCCTTGAAACGAGGGAATCCTGTGATAATTCTATAACACCTTTTCCTTTGCGAAAATGTTCGCCGCGGTTGTATAAAGAAGTTATTAATTAAACACGCGGATCAATCGGAGCGTGGATATAATGGATGGATTAAAACTCAGCCAATGCTAGCGCCACGCTCAGCAGGCCACCGCGCTCTGATTGGCTTGTGTCTTTCCTTAATTACTTCTTAACGACGCCGTGGAGAATATTCTCGCAAAGGGAAGAATTACTTCAAAAAACTTTAGAAATCACTCCTGTTAAGGAATGCAACATTTTTTGAGGAAGAAAATTAATGTAAAGCATGTCTAGTAAGAACTTTTTAGTTCTTTCATTCCGAATGTTATCGTTTATGTAGTTCTGCATCTTACTTAAAACTATGGTAGAAAGAATGTTAATAAAAATGAAAATACGTTCTTGTCTATGCTATGAAATTATAGGACAGTCTCTATTGGCTCGCCGTTTTCGGTGCCGGAGTCTATTTTGACCCAGAGTATTAAATTCTAGCGATGAAATTAAATGAATGGCTGCTACATTAGGATTAACAGAAAGATTATTGTGCTTGTAAGAAGTAGCACATAAAATGCATTTATGTGAATAATTCTGAACGTCGTTTATTATAAAATTGTATAAATGGCCCATCATTAGAGGTTTAAACACGCAAAGTGTATAGTTTGTGATGAATTTTCTACGTTAAATATGATCATAACTGAAGTCAAACACTATGGACCATTATATATATATTTGTAAATATTTTATTTGTAGGCACAAATAATAAAGAGAATATATAAAAAGAAAATGTGACCTCAAAAATTGTGTCTTTTAACACTAAAACTACCTACAATTATTGAAGCTATAAAATTGCCTTCGTTGAAATCGATTCAATTTCTTTATTCAACCAAGTATCGTAATCAAAATCGTACAAAATTTCATTTAATTAAATTTTCTCAGTTTTATGTCATCAGCCTATTCTGACGCTTGGTAGGTTTAATGTTAAAAAGAAGAATAATATTTTCTGACAATTATTTACGAAAATTTCATTGATCTTGGAATATGTAGTTAAGGTTATTTCCCTTATCAATTTCTTCCTACACGTGTTATGTCTGCTTGATCTTAGTTTCTAGATATTCGCAAAAAAATTATTTAGATAATTCTAACAATTTCCCAAAAAACAAAATAATTTTTCTTCCTGGCGACCGAGAGACTGTTATTCCTCTCTTACCCCTCTTCCTACACCCCATCCCAAGAAATCTAACCCTTTACTAATTTATTTATTTTCTTAAACCTCCAGACAGCTGGTCAGTTACAATCATAAGGCACTAATAGTGCCTAATGGCACTTTTCTACCACACAAAGTGGCAGTACCATACTGAGAACGCTTTAATCATTGAGGCCGGGTCATTTTATCTATTTTGACTAACTAAATTATTTGCTATGTATAGGAAGAAGTTATACAAGATGGCGACCTTTACAATATATTTCAAAGTTTCCGAAATCGATAAAAAAAAACCCCTATGTAAATAATTACCCATTTGTATTTCTTGTATTACACTTTGTATTTTATTTATTTAACACGTTCCGTACCAAGTCGATTTTGCCCGAATTGTCATTCATGCCATTTAACGATTTGTCTAAAGATTGATATATTATCACACAATATTTCATTATATCATCACTCCATAAGCAAGTAGCTTTTATACTGCATTTTTTATAATACCTCACCCTTTTGGTGTAAACATATTTTGTGACAAGTTTAAATTTTAATTTAATTTTAGAATTAAATTTGTCATAAAGTATATTTACACCAGAAAAATACAACATTTATTTAATGCGCTGAAAATATATATTTTACGACAAATTTAATGCTGAAATAAAATTTCAAATAAAATTTGTCCTAAAATATATGTTTCTATCTCAAATAAAATTAAAAATATTCTCATAAAAATATGTTTCTGTCTAAAATAAATTTTAAAATTAAATTTATCATAAAATACATGTATTCAGCGCATCAAATAAATATGCTGCCCATTTATGGTTCCAGGCTATGCAAGGTCAAGTTTAACGTGTACCATAAACGACACGCCCGGCAGGGAACGCGTTAACGCGCCAGTAGTAATGTCGCAGATATCTCGGCCATTTATAATGTCCGACGAAAACGAAAGTCATACTCGCGTCGAGAACATCGAAAGTGATAACTTACGTGCAAAACTTACCCTTCTCAAACAAACGTTATGATCGCACATACGATAGTCTACCGGGAAGGTTAATTGGTTTCCGGGGTACGGTGAACAGCAACGCGTGCGGAATTCGGTATGTTACAAAGGAACATCGTGTGCGAGGGCGGCAAGCGATCGTTGATAAGTTTACGGTCGCAGGTGGTGGTAATTGTGTGGGTGTTCGATCGGTGTCGAAACAGGCTGTGATCGAACGGGGAGAACGATATATCGTGGAGCACTCGGGGCAGAAGAAAACGGCGGTCGTTGATAGGCGTTGTGTGCTCTCGCCGTCTTCCGTTGCGAACGGGTTCCATTATTAACGGGGTTGCGTTACGGCCACCATAAACCGCAATAGTTGTTGATCAGTGCAGGGTAAACGACAAACGCGGGTAATCGTCCGTCGGGTACACGTACGTGCGTGAACGTGAAAGAACGGAATCCATGTACAGCGGCTGTGTCGGCTATTTCTACGGTAAACAGAGAGAAGAGAAAACACACACGATTTTGTTTCTTTTTCTTTTTTTGTTTTGGAGATTATGTGCGACGGACCATGGTGTTTCCAGCAGTTCGTGCTTTATTACATGTTCGTACAATGTGCCGGCGCTATTGGTAGATACCGCCACGCTCGTTTAGTTTTGCTCTCCTTTATTTTATTTTTTTTAATTTTTGGTTTCGTTCGTTCCTTTCTCCGGCGATACGACACCGATAGCTTTCCCGCGGTTCCCTCGCGTGCGACAAAACCATTCACGCATAGAACGATCGCTCTCCAGTCGGTTACAACTCGTTACAATCGGTGTCTTATCGGTTACATCGACGATGTCCGACCTCGGACAAGATTACGGGCACGTTTCGCGCTAACGGCGGCCCCAAGGTCGTCCACGTCGATGGCACGCGGTATTGGTAGGACTCGAAAGCGGAATCTGAGAGCTCGTGGGTCGTTTCGGTTCGTAAAAATATATAGAGATAGGTCGCTACCGTGAGAGATTACTGGTTGCTTGGTGGCTTGGTAAAGGAGGAAACGGTGTAATTGTTTCACACAAAACAGGGATCGTCACGATCGTGGATTGGTCTCTGTTCGGCCATTTTCCTTGTTCATTTCGAGATCTCTGTTCCGGATTTTCTTCTGGTTTGAATCGAGGTCGGGTTTTAACACTTGGACGGCGGGTTCGGGTTCATGTTTTTCACCCGGCGTTTCGTTAATCATCTTCTAGGTAGTCGGCTCGTGGTAATTAATTCCGATGTGCCGTTGATAATATGCATTAGAAAAATGTCGACGAAGAAACGGCTTGAAAGGAGCGAAATTTTGTCATCTGGATATCGTCAAAAGCGTCCGCCTTCTGAGTGTTAATTTGTATTTTTCATTTGTCCGTTTCGAATCGTTTTTTGGGTCCAATTTCATAGTTACTTTGATCATTGTTCTGATCTAGGCCTGTTTTGTGCAATTCGGACCGTCGAAGAAGCAGCGTAATGGGGTACCGTTGTGAGTCGTGAAAGATTAATCGCACATACCATAATCCATTACATCAGCACTTCTACTTACATATATATGCATGTGTATGTATATTATAATATCGATAAACTTTTCATTTTTTATATAACACTCATATATATACTTCTGTTCGACACATTTTACAACGTCTTACAAAATCTAGACACGCTGTACCACTAAACATTAGCAAGTACTTGGTGAATGTGTGTGTTCGTGTGCTATTACATGTGTGTATGGTGGTGTGTATTTACGTGTGTGTATGTGTGTATTCACGTGCTTGTATTCGTGGAGATAATTCTCGTGATGCCTCGATCTCACTGTTGTCATGATTGCAATCGCTACGGGTTGCAAAACGAGACATGAAACCGCTGAATCAAACAGCGTAAAAGCTATGTACAAGTAAATAGATTTATGTACAAACCGAGACATAAACGTCACACTTATACAACGTAATCGGGAATCGAATCGTGGAGGTTTTATGGGGGTCAAGGGGCGAGGGGGCGAGTTTGGCGAACCAATCAGTCGAATTTCGTTTTAATTGGTTCTTTGGCGTTCGAGATTTAACCAGCCTTCCGCTTCGTAAGATCAAAAAGAAAAAACCTTGTTGCGTTTACTAATGAACCAGAAATAATCTATAAATTGATACACGAAACTAGAAGCAGAATTATTCATCTGTTTTCTAAATGTTGCCCACTCAACCATTTTCAATCTATTGTAAAAACGCGCGCTCGAACGTTCTCTCTGTATTCGCGCGCGAATAAATTTAAAAAGCAGTAATACACAAAAATTTACGTAAAAACGATCCGAACGAAGATTTCAAATCTCATGGTGCTGATGCAAGCAATAAAGACACGTGTGCACAATTTTAAATATTGGAAAACCAACGTGGTATCGGAAAATGAGAGATGAAAGAATATTTTCTGTTTCAAGTAACAATTTATCGAACGATATATGATAAAATGGCCAAACGACGAAAGAACGCCATCAACGGTTGTAGTAACAATTCATCGAATAATGTAGAGAGGATTCGACGAAGAATTTAAGTCTTAACAGCTTTTACAAATTCGTTCGAAACGGTAGGAGCGTCCAAAGAACCAGAGAACCTGCAGTTTACTGCAATTCGCAGCGCATCGATTCCTCTTTCCGTGTAGCAATTTCAAAGGGGTTGAAGTGCAAGAACCGATTCGCGTGACGGCCAAGAGATTAGTCGTCACCGAGGACTCGAGGTTTTCATTAAGTGTCGCGTGAAGGATAAACGTCTGCGTTTCAGGTACGAGAGATGCGAACTGTTTACATTACAATAATCATTACAGCATTTCGTTATTGTTGCGTTCGCCTAAGGGAAAAGAAAAAGGAACAGCTGGTCGAATTCCTTGAGAACGTGTCGACGCGTGGACATTGCGAAACATAATCGGCGCGAACGATAAGACTTCGCCGTAAGTTTATGCTACCCTCAGCTGCATGTTCGGAGATGTTCGCACGTTTTCTGTGACATTCGTTTTGTAGGGTTTTTAAGGGGAACTCTTGTCGGGGTTGCGTGATCAGAAAGCATGAATGAACAGGGATGTGGTACGCGATCGACAAAATGAAACTGTGCTACTGGAAGCCTGTCGATATCATTCCGATCAACGATTACGGTCAATAAAAACGTTTCATCCTGAACGAAAATAATTTTGCGAGGGAATTCCGACAAGTGGTGCGATTTAAATGAACTCCGTTTACACAGAATAATACTATCGTTGAAATATTGAAATACTCGTTCGTGAATCGATTTATCAATTGGGATACACTGTGATAAATATGAGAGAGTTTGTTATTCTGTGGATTCGATTTTCTTGCGTGATATTTTGGAAATTTAAGAATTTGTTTTTCGTAATTCTTAATAGAATAATGAGAAAATATGTATTACATCACGTTTCAGTGTAATTTGTCGTTAATAATCAAATAATTTTGACAATTATGATTTCGAATTCTGTATTACAGTCACTGTAAATGGATAGATAAGAAAATCTGAGCTTGAAATGGTATATAATTATTTTTTTGTTTCTTTTGTGTTCGGTCACAGAGATTTTTGTTTGCCTAAGTCAAATAATTTAATCGACATCGGTCTCCAAGCTTTTAGTACCATACGTACAGCACTTTGATGCCATAGTATAAAATAATCCTAAGTAGCTTTATAATAGAAAAATGGAAGCATAATTTACAATTATGCTGGAGTATTAAGAGCACGTAGTCATCGATGGAAGCCATTTTAAAAATCGATAGGTCTCTGTACAAAATACAAATTTCCTATATGTTCAGTCAGGAGGCAGAGAAAAAATGAGTTTTCTCAGAAATTGTAAGGCTTTGATAAACAATTTTAAGAAAGCTTATTTTATGAGAACCTTGTCGTTTTTTAAATTAAAAATGTATTTTGATTTCAAAACTATTGCCGAGTCTCCAGAAGTACTGTTAAAAAGAAACAGTTAACAGGAACCATTGTTATTAGGCACATCTTAAGTTAAAAATTTGATTTTTGTTCATTATTGTGATTTTCCTTTTTATTGCATATTTCTTTTAGTTGTTAAAAACAGACGAGTTTATTATTAAAAATCGTAACTTCTTCTTAAGATATCCATTATTTTCAAGGACTAGCCGATGTATTGTACATTTCATAAATTTTATCCAATTTTTAATTACAGATGTTTAACACCCATTTGCAATGGTCGTGTTGACGTTGGCAGTTCCTTCGGAAGATCAGACATAACTTTCCAACAAATAAATGTTTTCAAATTAAAAAATTGTAAGATACTCATTAAAGCACGCTTTTTCAGATACCTAAAAATTGTTTAACAAAACCTTACAGTCTCCCGAGGAAAAATTCTCAAAATAACCTCTCGGGCACCTCTTTGTCTTTTCAACGATCTACAGAAAAAAGAGGAACGTGTTTCTCAAAAAAAGCCAATTGAACCACCGATTCGAGTATGCAACGCGACGTGCAGGAGATGAACATGATTCAAAAAATGATTCACGCGTTCTCGACGGATCGATTGTTCCATCGATCGTCGTCGAGACACACTCGCTTGATATAATATGCACCGACCAAAACCACAATGCAAGAGAACTATAGAATATATAATACGTGTACGTGTGTGTCGGTCAGAAAGGAAAGCTTTCAACATTTGCAAAGATATCCTTCATGCAGGTGAGGGTATAATGAGGGGTGTAACAAAAGCTTCTTTACGACAAAAAACAACAAACAACATTCCAACATATGTTGTAACGAAAGGTGCATTCCTTATACGCAACTTGATCGCATAATTACTGTCTACCAGTATACATGGTGATCTGACTCGACGTTACGGAGTAATTAGAATAATAACAATATTAACAATAATAATAATAATATAATCATAATCATAATAATAAGAAAAAAAAACGAACGAAAAAACGAGTAGAGAGATGGGAGAGTAGATGTGAAGAATACTTGAATTAAAAACGCAGAATGAAAGGGGAGATAATACAGGCTGTCCCAATTAACTTGACTCGCGGAATGATGAGACGGGATTACTATACAAGCACCACGAGAACTCGAGACCCTTCGCCATCGTGGTTGCTTGCATTTAACACCATCTTAGATTATACATATATATGTATATCAATGACATCGTACAATATCATATATACGATATATATATTTATATCATATATTTATATAATTTATATCAATGACACAGCCGATGGGTTGGCATGAACGGAAAGGAACAAATACTCGTCGGCACGATCCGCATAACTTTTCAGACATTTGTAATACGTTAACTATGCTCGGGGCATGAATCACAAAAACGATTTTGACAAAAATTAACTCTCTCGAATACGATTTTAACCGTTTGAGTTATGGCAAGGAGCGATTTTGCGCTTCTTCTGTGTCTCTTGAACAGCGTCAGCGCTCTAAGTTTCCGTCAATGCGCGACTTTTGGGTTACCATTCCGTTTTAGGTAAAAGTAAAAGAATGAGACAGCTGGTAAAAGAATGAATTTTAATTTCAGTCGAACATTTGGACGCAAATATCATTAAAATGTACAAATAAGAAAAACGCTGCTTGGCACTTTTGGGGAGGGAATAAGACAAACGAAAAAGCGCTCCTTGGCACTTTTGAACGGGAAAACAGCAAAGATATTCAAACGGTTAAAATCAATCACAAAGGTCACCGTTCATTCTCGTGTGAACAAAATTTCCGCAAACTCTCTGTTAACACGGGACGATTACGAATGACGGAAAGTCATGGATTTCGTTAGAGCGAACAACATCTACAGGATGTCGCAAAGATAAACGACCTTGCTTTGCCAGTATAGCTCGTGGACCGATTCACGGGTGAAATAAAAAGCGAGATAAAAAGATGCGAAAGAGGGACAGACGAAAAAGAAAAACTACGTTACTTCGTTAAAATCAAACGAGCATTCGCAGGCTTTCATGTGATTTCAGCCTACGAATGATTTCGGTCCACGCTACTGCAACGTTCGATCGTTTAATGTTCAACTTCCATTCGCTTCGTCATCAACATTAACGGAGATGATTAGGTGGATCAAGTGAAACGGGACGTTCTTTGTACCACGAGACAGAAAGAGAGAACGAGCAAGAGAAATATAAAAAGGTGTAGAAGAGAGGAGGACAGATAGAGAGAAGAACAGAGAGAGAGAGAGAGAGAGAGAGAGAGAGAGAGAGAGAGAGAGAGAGAGAGAAAGAGAGGCAAAGAGATAGAGAGAAAAAGAGAGAGTGAGAGAGGAAGATAGAGAAATAGAAACATGCAAACGCGCCGTGGACTCGAAAGCGCCGACCAAAGCGTTTTGTTACACCGCTCGACTATTGAACTCTGCCTTCGTTTTATCTGTTTTGTGGATCTCACTGGCACAGATCAACGTGATTGCGCTTAATTATCCTCTAGCAGCGAGTATATATATGTACACATATATATCCGCGTCGTTTCACTGCGTCGCACACGCGCAGCGCATTTTCGTTTCGAAACGAGTCGCAAAAATCTTTGAGAGCTCGTCGGGGGCCCGTGATTCAGAACTCACGTCGATATATGAAACCTAGCCCCGGCCGTAACATGCACGCAACGCATGTACATATGCATGTAATAACGTACGCCGGTATTTTTCCTCCACATGAATCGTGAATTCACGGCCGATTGGAAGGTAGCCAACGAGCGGAAACATGACCGGTCGTCTACCCGTATACGTATACGTCTCTCTCTGTATACATATACTTTTTCTTTTTCCATTTTTTTTTTTCGTTTTCTTTCCTCCTATATTACCCCTGTTTTCCTTTTGACTCTCGATACTCGTGTCGTTGTATAATACGTGTTGCATTTTGATTACAGTTTCTCCTCGTCAAGGTATGCAACAGAATTTTTGGTTGTAGGCTCGATAAAACATCGCCGGGATGCAGGTGATTCTTCGTGACAAAAGTAAGCCGAATAATTTGCCGAAAGTTCTGGTCGCCGTTCTTCGTCCAACGATCGACTCGAAAATCGATGTTCGATTGTTTTCGTAGACTGTTTATCAGCGGGTACGAGTAGCCGCCATCTTGGCCTCGGGTTAGTCAGGGTTCTCGAAAGTATGCAATGTTCGGTTATTAGAAAGTGCAGTCGAGAGAAGTCTGGTTTGAGTAGATATTTATGAGAAATTAAAGTTGCTGGATATTTCATTTATTTTCTGTTTTGATCTATTTTCTTTGTAAATGTTTTTTCGTAGTCTTGCAAATTTGTATTTCAACTTTTCGGGTATCCGAACATTACACGGTTTCGGGGATCCGATCCGATGCTTCGGTACCCGCACATTCCTAATGATTATAATTCGATGAAGGGACTCTGCGCGTTTGCAAAAGCAATTTGAATTTCTGCGTGTGCAGGATTCTAGTGGATTGTTAAGCGACGCGTTGGTTAAACCCGCGCGCCGAAAACGGCGTATTAATCGACGATGTATGTGAATTGCTTCCGCAGACGTGGTTTATTGTCTCATCGAAATATACAGTGGCACACAAAAGTATTCGGACACTCTTCAAACCTAAATAAATTTTCTAAGATTGGACCAAATGTCTTGACTTTTCTTGAGCAATTAGTTGCACTGATTTAATGAATGATATGAAAATGAATTTTGTAAATATTAGAATTGGTACGAATTATATGATCAATAAAAAAGGAACTTTTTAAATATTTTTTATTTGAGCCACGTACTAAAAATTTTAAAGACACGTCTGGTAGGTCTATGATAGTTATACGCATGAAGAAATATTCATTGAAATCGGTCGATGTACACACGAGCTATGTGCCATCGAAAATGGTGAAAATCGCAATTTTTCACGAAATTTGAAATTCTTACATCTTTCTACGCGTGTCATTTTTCCTCGTGTCAATCGATTTCGGTGAAATTTTCCGCATGCGTATAACTAACACTGCTCTGAAAAACGCATATTTTAAATTTTCATTACGAGTTGAAATAAAAATGTTTTAAAAAACGTCTTTTCTTTCCCACGTAATTTCTACCAATTAGAAATATTTCAAAATTATTTTTCCATATCATTTAGTAAGTCAATGTTTGTAGTTGCTTCAGAAAAGTCAAGTCGTTTGGTCAATTTTGAAAAAGTTATTTAGATTTAAAGAGTGTCCGAATACTTTCGTGTGCCACTGTATTTCGGCTGTGTGAAAAATCCACGGAACATACCTAATCAATTTTCGAGGCGAGAGTTTTCGGAAGCTCGGGCGAAAGTAGTTTTCGACTTACTTTTGGATCGACAATTTCTTGCCGGATCCGTTGAACCGATCGATCAGATAACGTGTTGTTGTAACCGTTGTTAAACGATCTGGAAATTATTGTGTGACATTCGTTGGTAACATGGTAACTCAACGTTTCCCGAAATTGCAGTTGTTCGTCGCCTCGAGAATGTGAAAACATGTAAAATTTTAGCTTTCCGTGTTTCTAACGATTTCATTGTAAACACCGAGCAAACTTCTGTTGAACTCGGTTTTCAAGAACCGTTAATTTGTTGAACAGAATGTTTAGAAAATATCAGATACAAGAACTGTTAAATTGCTTTCAAATCAAATTTAATTTATTGCAAGAAGCGCAGAACTGATATTTTGCACGGTGAATGTTTCAAGATGTTCCATAAGTGTTGTATAAATTTAAAATGAGACTTAAAAGAATGAGACATCTAGGCTAGCAATTCTTTTATGGAATCGATTCGAGCTAACGCGTGTGTATTCTTCGATATTGTGTATTCTTGAAAGCAATTTTTAATTTGCATACGTTAGATAACAATTCTAATTGTATACATATAATAGAAACTGTGTACCTTCACGCGATGTGTTCAATGAAATAAACGGACATTGAAAATGCTTTTATCTGCAATTGAAAAATAGCCTAATTGGAAGACACTTTTGTAAACACACAGTGCTCTACATTTTCCTCTGGCTTTGATGTTCATTCGCTTCGTTCAAAGTGTGATGTATCGTTTACCCAGCATCGACGTGTGGTAAAATTCTAAACGAGCCCCCCGTCGCGTAAATTTAGTTATCACAAAATCACCTTTTCCCATGCTACGCGAGATAAACACATGATTGAAACAACCAATATATTCTACGTAAATATGTACATGTATATAAACATACATAATACGTGAAGCGGATCGGGGAGAAGACGGGGGAGAGGAGGGCAGGAGATTTTAGTGTTGGTGTGTAATGTTTGTGCGTATTAACGGTGGAGACTGTATACCGAATTACGTACGTTTCGGTATCTCGCACAGGAACAAACGTAATCGAAAGATTTCGAAATTGAAATCCGGTTACATTTCCGTAAGCGAGAGAATTCGTCTCGAATGAATTTCATTTCACGGCGTTTGCTGGCCGTTCGGCGGCATTGTGTTCTCGGTTCCGTTTGACGCCGTCGCGAAATCATTGTTCGTCGGTGTTTTTGCAAATCGACGGTCGCGAAGTTATCGATTAAACCGCGCGAAAACAACCGTGACAAATCCGCCAATCGTGGGGTATTCGTCGGTTGGCGCGGTTGCGAGCACACGAAACGTGTCGCAAAATATTGATTAATTTTGTTTAAAGAATTTACATAATAAGGCGTGAACAACATAGCAAAACAGAATGTGTAAAATTGTTGCCGCGCGACGAACGATCGGTGCAGAACACGCTGGACAGCTATTAAATTTAAATCTCCAGTGACGAGCTATTGTTCCCACCGTGTATGTTTCTTCATTAAGTCTATCGGTTATTTTCTTCCACTAATAATTAAATCGATCGACCCTGATTTTTGCAGTTATGTAAAATCTTTGATATCGTATACTGTTTCGTTAACCGTCGAAGGGTACCGTGGGGTCTTTCGTGACCCCAGTAAATTCTGATAGATGAATAAAATAAAATATTTTATTTATCTAAAATAAAATTCTGATAAATTCGTTTCTTTAGATGCATTTGAACGTTTCGATCTTGTAGTTCTAGACATATACAATTCCCAAAATATTGCTTATACTTAAACTGTGATAATTTCGGAAAAATTTATGGTACGACAATAAAAGATTCATTTGGAAGATAGAAGCCTCTAGTTTCGTAATCCTATGTTAATTCTATTCTAAGATTTCCTTGCACTATGTAACGAATGAGAATCCAAAGACGAGGAATTTTTAATATTCTAACGTCTGTGAAAACTGTAAACAATTTTTTTCGGGACAAAAATTACCACAGATTTTAAGATTGAAGTTTTCTCTTTACCACGATACATTAAAAATTGATGTACGATTTTTTTTAGTGATTTTGTCGAACTTGGATGAGAAGTATACCGCCAATTTCAGAGTAGCATAAATTATTTATATCGTGGGGGGCTTTAACGAGCTTGTACCTTGTTTCAATTCCGTAAGACAGTGACAAAAGGTCGTCGTAAAAATCTATGGCTGTTTCACTTACGTGAACATTTTTTTAAAGTTTCTGGAGAAATTAGAATTTGAAACATTTTTTAGGGAAAATGGATCTTCAATCTTCCACAAGCTGTAGCATGTAAAATTGTCTTAAAAGAAAAGTAATACCGTTTTGAGAAAATAGAGGCCTCAAGTTTTAAAATGACTCGAATCGTATGGTTGTACTACTTGTTTTTACGAAATAATCGAAATTCAGACATCGACAATTTTGGAAAAGTAGTTTTTAAATATTCTTTGGAGGTACTATCAATTGTAGAATGATTTGAATGTGGCAGATCACGTTCTGAGGAAACAGTATACCATTCGAGAGTTAACAATAATTGAACGAGTCGTATTAAATACACTTATTATCAAAGTAACGTAGGTAAGACAACGAAAATTCTTCTTTAAGAAGAAAAATTGTTGAGGGTTGATTAAATATAAAGTAAATTATTTAAAAAATAAACTAAATATATTGCAACGTTTTCTTAGCTATTTCAACTTTTCATTTTCCTATCCTTTTAGTCAAAATGCAATTACTGTTAAGAAGTAAGTATGCAAATCAAAGATAATTCTGACATAAGAGGAAAAATAGTAACGAAAAATAAACTAAATTTTAAGTACATATAACAAAAATGAGTAAGTAAAAACAGACCGTGAAAACACCATAAAAGTTTAAGAATACCTGATATATTTTAAACTTGTCCAAATTATTAAAAGAAAAAATTCAAAAGCGTGCAATTTCTATTTTGTACGATCGACTTAGGCAATTTCAATTTCGTTTAAAGATCCGCAGTCTAGTGATAACTGTTTCACACTAAACCTACCACAGTGGATCAGATGACACTCATCAGATTTGTTATCTTACAATTATTCAAGTTATAAAATTGCTTTCATAAATCATTGCAATTCAGATCGCAAATAATCCAAATAAATTAAATCTTAGTATTTTTATGAGGCGATACAAACTAACAAATTTCAATGCTCGGTAGGTTTAGCGTTAATAGACACGAAGAGAACATTCGGAAGCAATTATAACTCTGAACGAACAGACTGTAAAGAAATCGAATTGCCACTGGTGAACGATTGAAATTACTTCGAGCATGTTCTGCGACGCGAATCGCACACGCAGGAACGTGATTTCGATACCCCTTATTTTCCATTGCACGTGTCCTAATAGAAAAACGTATCGTGTTTCTGAAATAACATCTGTATTAAGCTGAAAGAATGAATATTTTTCAGTTTGACAAACGTTACTGTTCAAGTACAGAGAAAGAGCTCTACGTTAAGAGAAACACTTGTTATCCATTGTTAAATGTTACGATCCCTTTTTGCAATCAACGTGTTTTTCTTCGGTACGTGAAACAGTAATTCTTCCTTTTGTTTTCTCGTGTAGAATTGTATCTCGCGATCAATGCATACGTATTTATGTGTTTGTGTGTATTTATGTGTATTGATGTCCAGAGAGTGTGTGTGTGTGTGTGTGTAGCTCGGGAAAAACGTGAAAACCGTCTTTCATTAGCTCCGCTGAAGTACTTACAGGTCTGAAAATATGGACAGACTTCACTTACAGAAAATACAATTCTTTCCTATCGGATGCGACGACTAACGCGCAAAGACGTAACATTATTTAAACGAATCCTGACCGACTCGGCGTCGCTAAATCAATTTCACAAATTCGATCGTTGCACTCTGCACACACCGAATGCATATTCGCGTTTCGTCACCGAATCTATCAGTCTAGAATCTATTAGACCTCTTTCTGGAACTTACAGTGGACTTTACGAGCCTTACAGCTAGGCCCTCCATTCACAATTATACTTACTCGGAACTATAGCGATTAGTTAATTCTATCACATATCTCAACACAGTTTATTATTATATTTCGATAGTCTCAGTTATATACTTTATAAAACACTTCAACGATCAACTCTGCACTCGACGAACTTCTCAGAGGGTGCCTACTACAATTTATTAGTCAAAACGAAATCATCGTTTCGGAAGAACCGGAAAACGTTTGAAAGTCTGTTAGAATAACAATCAAACTTCTGTGAATTGTTTAAGTGGTTCGCGAGCCGCGGTTTCGTCGGAGCTTGAGAATTTGTTATCCATTCGTCGAACGCTATTTTAACTCTCCAACTTTAAAATTAACGCGGACAATACGAACTATAATCCTGATGTCTTTGTTAAAAATTTTTCTAAACACCAACAAGTCGAACAATGTCCGAAGAAAAATAGTAAGATATTTTTCTCGCGTAAAAATAAATCAGCTTTCGAATGGCTTTCGAATGCACTTCGCAAATGTTGATTTATCTAACAATAATACTTTTAGAATTTGTAGATGGGAATCGATTTGCAAATACTCTACACCATTAAAAACGCGATCAAACCTGACTTGTCAAATAGCTGCAGGAATAAATTTTAAATAATTGTTATTCAAAATTGTTTTTAATTGTTACATGTACACGACAGAAAAATATTTTTTATTAACTACAAAGTACAGGAACGACGTAGAAATTCTTTCCTCCCCTTTCGCCATGTTATAACGAGACAGACTTGTGTTGGAAATTTCAAACAAAGCCTAACAAATACGCCATTCTTTTTAGATAAACTCAAATTGTATCCTTTCGTGATCACTATTTAAGCGTTGAAGTCAATGAATCTGTATAACAAAATACAATTTATCCGTTTTCTTTTGTAACATTTTCGACGGTGACTGCGTTATAATAAACGTAGAGGCAAGAGAGATTATTTAATTTAGTTGGTTCAAAATAACACAAAGATTCTTTTAATCTCTCCACTGTTTCAAATCGTGCTCGCTCGTTGTCGTCATAAAATCCGCATAAAATCTGCAGTCTAATTATAACTGACTCGACATCTCGGTTTAGCTCGAACACAAACACTTGTTAATCAAACTTTTCCTGTTTCACAAATATAGTCTTCAAAAGTTGCGGCGTATGCGTATTTTAACGTTCTGCAAATTGGCTCAGAATGCTCGGAACTGTCAAAGAAAAAAAGAATACGGAGGAAACATCGGGATGACGTTTCGTATTTCTTTTTTTGGCGAGGAGCAGTCTTTTGGATAACCCGCCTCTGCCGACCTACTTTCGTTTCTGTTAACTATATAATTCAATTTCTACGACATCGGATTCCGATGGAGATCCATCGTTCCTTAATGCGTGCTCAATCGCAATGTTTAAGGGATTCTCAAGCCCGGGCATTTGAACGCTAACCTAAATACAGAATTTAATGGCGAGTATAGCTGAGATTCTCGTTACGCGAATCCCTGTTTTTAAAATCTCGTTATTCGAACGTTCTACGAACCTCTGCTGCATGAATTCTTCGGCTGCGCGGAAAAGCTGAACTATATTATGTAGAAGATCGTAACAAGCGTAACGTCTTTTTGGAATTTGCGTCATTTGCGTCATTTGCGGAACGTCTACAAATTTTGTTCCCGTATTATTTTCTTATTTCAAAGATATTCAGATTCTTCGAAGACGAACTTCCTACAGTAGAAAGAAAAGATAATTGTTCTAATCTTATACGCTTAAATAATTGTCAGAGGTTCCGTATAGCGAATTTCTTTCGTTTTATCGTTGGCCAACAAATTTTGATTCTGTTTTAATTTGAAAAAAACTCTTTAATTTGAATAACTCCCGAAGAGGTTGAACAGTTTTACAATGTCTGTTCCTTCTCAGAGACTACAATTCTGTATTCTACGTCGTATTCTACTTTTACAATAATAATTTTTATTCAGTTTTATGTTCTTGTAAGGATATTTCATTCTGGAGGCCCATTTTCGTAGATTTCATTAACATTGGAGTCGTCGACTACTAGAAATAATTTTTGCGGTGCATAAAACGACAAGACCGCTGCGAGTGGGATACAAATTTTAGTCGACAATTTTTCACGTAATTGTCGTCATATGTGCCCATAATTATGAAAGTGGTCTAAGTCATATATTTCTTGTTTGGAGATATTTAATGAATTGCATTTGAATAAATTAAAAAATATTTTTACATTATGCGACATTTTAATTTATAATTTTATTGGTCTTGATTAATGGAAATTTATCATGAATATGAAATTTTGTGTGAATTTCATACGAAAATGTTGTTTTTAAAGTTTGAACTCACTTAGACCATTTTCAAAATCAACTGAATGTCCTATAAATGACTTAAAGCAATATAGAACTATGAGTTTTATTAGAAACAATAACTTTAATGAAATAATTCATGAACATTTATTAATTATTTTTAAAAAGTAATCGATTTTTATCATTTTGAGTTTTTAAGATTCTTAAAATGTTCCTGAAAAACTGGAGGGATGTATGGTAGTAAACACATAATATCTTTATGTTTTTCTTCCGTTACTGGTCTGGTGGCGGTGTATAATGGAAGTAATTTAATATTTCCGTATATTTTTGGTCTTCCTCTTTTAGGTGAAAGATCCAAAACGTGGAATTTAGA
>CM052097.1:9401027-9502445 GCA_028453745.1 Agapostemon virescens
TAAGGTTCATTTTTCAAGAATCTCGTCCATTGAATTTGCAGCCAAGAGACAGATTTGCCCGCGGTATTTTTTACTCTTCTTGTTATTGACTCTTCTAGTGATTTTGTTGAAATAAAATCCGGCTGCGACATTCGTTTTATCGAAAATGTATTTCTTCTTCTACACTTTGTATAAGTAATTTACTTTTTTTATTTTCATTTCTATCAACCCAAAATCGCGGTCATTCGGTAGAAAGGAATGATCCCATACCCAAAATTTGTGGTCTACTATTTCAATATTATTATTTGATGACTGAGCAATTTTCATCCATGTCAATGCTACGTTAATGTTACGATTTTGGCTTGAACAAGCATCACTGTAAGCTATTACGTGTTTTTGAGTAGTTATATCCTCCATATACAGAGGGCCACGCGCCATTTTCAAGTTATGTTTATATAATTTCTTTAAATTTTTAACTTAGACCACTTTCATAATTAACACTAAATGAATTCCATATAATGTTGAAATTACAACCACACACCACACCAATGTACAAAAGTACATTGAATAAATTTAGTTTAAAATAACGTGGTGTGAAATAACTGATAAACTCATTTTTTTTTAAATTTTGACTTAGACCACTTTCATAATTATGGGCACATTTGATCACTGCATTTTTACGTAGATATTATTTTCTCGTTACTGTTTACTTTCATAATTGAGTCAGTGAAACACGAACGGGCTGGAGAAGAATTTATGGTACATCTTGCTACACATTAGGCAAGCTAAGTAAATATAATTGTCGACAAATTAAGCCGGTCGTTTGTTTAAAATAATTATGTTATGTTGTTCGTAGTTAATACTTGTATCTCTTGTTTCTTCACGCAACAGAGGTTCCGCCGTAATTTCGTTTGCTCGTTAGTCGAGTTATTCGAACTTGAAATGATTAAAACTAAAAATACTAAGGAAAAAGAAGGTGTTTGTTAGAGATTCACACGGCAATCGTTAGAGAACGAAAACAATTTAAAAAACGTACTGTAGTATTACTATCTTTTGTATCCTGGCGCCAAGTTATCGTCCGTTTTGTGTCACTACGTAAATTCTTGGACGGAAAAGGGTTTTCAATAGGGATTCGTTTCCTTTGGCTTGCCTAAAGAGTCCCTAGAATATTCAACGTCTGCCCTAGAAAGCTTTACGTACTAACTATTTAGAACATCATTAAGCGTTACAAATTACCCTAACGAATAGACATTTCAGCAAATTTTCCGGAGAATAGGAATATAGGAATTTGCGAAAGAATCTCAAAATTTTTCTAACTTTCATCTAACCTTAGTATCCGAACGAGAAACTTTGTTCTATCAACTGAAGCCATTGAACAATACCTAAAAACCTCGATTACAATTTCTACTCGCTATTTGTATATTAATTATTCTAATATGCTATTATATAAATAAAAACTTTCGTAGTATCTAGGCTATTTATTGTTGTCCTGCTATTCCCTGAAACCTATTGTCCTACACAATTTATTTCTATTAATTTGATCAACTTTTCTATGTAACATTCGATACTACAGGAATTTAGTGGATACACTACTGAATTGTTTAATGGTAGTCTGATTTATGTTGATGCTACATCGTCGTGAAGACCTTTGGACGAATTTTGCAAGTATTTTAAGAAAAAAAACGCGATGATTAAAATTGAAATAGAGTTACAAAAATTAGCCAGATCGAATTAATTACGACAATAAGGAAGAAACATAGTAGTTTATATTTAATATGTTTCTTTGTATCATTGTCAACTTTGATCTTAACTGCATAATTTGTCAAGGATTCCAGAAACGAGAAATTATGTTCATTATAATATTTTAATCGATTGTTTGTTACACCTTGTACTTTTCTCGTATTTTTTAGAGTAAAACCAAGTTGTGATACGAATATTTAGTATCTGTTCGATTATTTGAATTAATAACAGCTTCGATGAATATTTGCAATAATAAAGTAAATTGAAAACGCGAAAATCGCAACGCTGGAGGCACGGAACCATAATCGATAGGTTGAATACGGCATTAAAGCTTGGACTTTAAACTTGAAACACAAAATCGGTGGCGACTGGTTAAACTATTGACACTCGAGGACACTATTCAATTGTTTAACTAGGTTATACTATAACATGGGATATATTCTACGTGAAATCAAAACAGCGAGCCTCCAGCGGACAAAGTACACGGCAAACCACTATACGAATTGTCTCCACCCATGTTGAAGCTTCGGGAACTTCCTCTGCAGCTATGTATAAATTACCAACTATTCAGAGAACATTCGAAGTTCGAATTTAATCCAGTTCAAATCGCACTCGGTTTCCAGAAGGTTAAATCCCTAGGCTAGTCATGCACAATATTGTCTACACGAGTTTCTTTTAACTACCGAGGCAAGAATATTATTGGCTAGAGAAATGTAACATGCATTACACGTAGTATAACTATAGTTGAATGATTTTTTGATAATCTCTTTGGTTGTCTTTGGTGTCTCTTTGCTTCGAAAGTAATTGTTCAGTTTTTACGATAATTTTTTAATTTTGTACAGCTTTGGGCAAGATGAAGTGGACATTTCTTAAAAACCAATATTCTTTTTTAAATTTGACCAATCGATTAAGATTTATTTTTTATACGTTAGAAGCATTCGTTTGCTAGCTCACGTCGATAAAATATTGTTTTAACACTTGGCATGCGGGCAACGTATTTTTATGTTTTTTGCAGTCTGTCACTGGAGCGCGGATCATGTAAAAATACGTATACAGTATATATTTAAGTGTAAAATAAAAAAAGTTTCGTTCATAAAAACGAAGTAGTTTTCGATTTACTAAGATTTTTCTGAATAACCAAACTTCCGCGCGATTCACGGAAAAACCACCTTTGCACGCGTAAGTTGGCGGCGAAGCATACCCGCATGCCAAGTGTTAAGATAATATTGCTTGGAATTTCGAAGAAAAAGTGAGTTTTTGCTTTTCTATATGTGTATACCTGGAAAATTTAAAACATGCCATTAGTTGTACACATACAGGCACAAAGTTTTATCAACATCGGTTAACACATAAAAAAGCATAGAAAAATCTTTAAGCTTTTCGCTTACGATTGATAAATTTTACACAACTTTTGCTATTTGCAATTTATTTACAGCTCGTAACGATCTCAATCGATTTTGGTAAAACATTGTGCAATTATACAACTTTCTTCGAATTGCAAATTTTTAATTTCTGTTATTTTCCTTGTAATTCCGATCAATAATAATTTGTAATTAATTATTTCACACATTACCTAGTAAACTAATCCTTCTATCATCTCAAAAATTCAAGGGAAACCGTTTGGTCTAGTTATAATAAATTTTTAACTTTTTAAGCGATGTCTACTTACGTTTTGCCTTCAACCGTACGTCTCTACTCGATAGATCTCAGAATTTCTACTATAAAAATGTTGTCTCATTTGTATCTCATAGTAATTTTAAAGCTGTTTTGCGTGTACTTCAGGTTCCATCTCCCCTAATTCACAAAAATCGACGAAGTAACTGTTCCGACAAATTTCAAAAGATATCTTAAGGGGGGAATACACTTTATAAGACGAAAATTCTCGATTTTTTTTTGTTTGAAATTGATTCCAGTATGTGTCTAGAATACGTGTATAAAGTTGCGGAGCAATATTTTATGTATTTTGGGAGATACAGCTAGCCGAACAAGAATTAGCGAAAGATGAATTAGATAATTTTAATCATCCTAGTCCACTTCACCCAGATGTCCTTAAACATTTAAAACCGATATATAAAGAACTTTCAAAGGAGGATTTATTAACCAGGTGTCTAGGTGGACACACAGAATTGCAATGAAAGTTTCAATTCAACGGTTTGGCGCCTAAATCCAAAGCATCTAAATTCCGGAGCAAAAATTATCGAAACCTCCGCCTTTATTGCGGCTGGCATTTTTAACAAAGACTACTCAGCTATATTAAAAATAATGAATGTATTAAATATTAATATCGGGCAATAATGCAAATTTTTTGCCGATACGTATGACGCGCAGCGCATAACGAGACAGGAACGCCGCAGACAAAGCAGCACAAAAGAGGCCCGAATCTCTCGTAGGATGCACCAAATGGAGCAAAATGAATTTTTTGAAGTCACAGAAGGCTTACTATATGGCCCTGGTATAGCGGATCAGTTTCCTCCGGAAGTAAGTGTTCAATAACTACTCCTCTAACAATCGAAAAACTTTAAACGCGTTTTTCTCAATATCATATTTCTGAATCTTGTGTACACGATACAGAACGATCTATTAGACCAATTGAGCTCCTAAGGCAATTTTTCGTTAGGTAATGATAAAATGTCGTCGATGAACTAAAAAAATTCCTAAATAGTTGCATTTTTTTCTTTCAATTTACATTATAAGGTCGAAATTTTTAGCGAAAAATCGTAACTTTTTCAATAAAGCTCAAAATTTTTGCATTTTTGTACTTCTTGTTGAAATTTTTTTAGTTCATCGACGAGATAATTTTATAAGGATTAAAAAAAACTTTTGTTTCCCTGTTTCAGATGAAAATTAGAGGCTCTAGGATATACACAAACTGACGATGCGCGTGGCGCATAGATATATAAATATTGCGAGAAAAAAAATACATTAATCATTGAAATAGAAAATTTTTTGTATTGTTTAAATATAGAACATAATATCATGAAAGTTTCAGAATGATTCGCTTTGTAGTTATTGAGAAAAAAATTCTTAAAAATCACTATTTTTTAGGCGCTCTAAAGTGTATTCCCCCCCGTAAGGAAGAAGTATATTTATTAAGCTAGTATGCACATTTTCCTAATTCGATCTTTTCATATTAGTCTTCGCGCACGGAAAATTGTGCACAGTGGAATTTCGTGCAATTAAATTCGAGAATTAGCAATCGTCTGGAATTTTTTTTATCATTGTTACGATCTTGGTGAAGTAAATGGACGATTCGAAGCTTAGCACAGAGTTGGTTAACGAAACAAGTGACAATATGCAGTTACAGAAACGAATTCGGGATATGAACTAATCAGAGTTAATTAAAACTGCATTCGCAGACCAGGGCATTCCCAGACGCGTGCTTGCGGGAATTTACTTAAAATTAGGCTTTCTATCTGATCTCCGGTTGTATTACGTAATGCCTCCGGACTCATCGTGTAATGTTCAGAATGTCCTGGATAAGTGGGCATTTCCATAAACCCGGGATTGGCCTGAGTAAAATTTAGCTATAAAACTAGACAACGTTGAGTGCTAGAAATCTTATTTATGTTAAATTCCATCTGGTTTTTTCCCTAATTTTTTCACTCAGATCTTCTGTAGTTTTTATTACAATTTAGTCGAATAAAATGCATATATTCTGTGCCACTTTCTATTTATTCTCACTCGGCTGTTCTCTTATATTTTCCACTCTCAGAGAATCTCGCAGTTTTTATTGCAAGAGAAATAAAGTATACATGAAATCTCCGTAATTTCTCTCTAATTTTATCTCGTTATTTTCGTGTATTTTTCACCTTGCAGTTTTTATCATTATTTATTTATTGCTTTAAACCAAATAAAGATTATATAACATTCAGTTCTTATCGCAATCATGTTAAATAAAATATATGTATATATATATATAAACTCTGTAACTTCTTTATAATTTCACTGGGTTGTTTACTTATATTTTTCGCTGAGCTCATCGTGCAGTTTTTATAACAATTACGTAAGTTTTTGTCCTTAATTTCATCCAGTTGTTTCCCTATACTTTTTACTTAGATCACTTGGCAATTTTCTTGCAGGAAAAATAAAATACGACCAACTCTGTCGTTTCTTTTTTATGTTTTTCTCTAATTTGTTCAACTCTTCGTTCTTCGCTCTTCGAAGAGCGTCTGTACAATTGGTTGAACGATACAGGTATAACATTTATGGTGACCATGAGAACAATAATTCTAGACAATTTCTTCGAGATAAGAAAAAATACTGATAAATCTTTTAATTAGCTACTTCGTCAAAGTCTAACGAACGATTTAATGTACATTTAAGGTTTGTTTCTAACAAGGTTATAAGAACGATCTTTCGAAGCAGACTACGTAGATACAGAGTTAAAATTTATTCGAGATTTTTCGATCACAGTAGTATTTGACAACTTTTAACGTTAACGCTGCTATTCATTCACTACGGTTTAACACCATTTCTAGACATACAGTTTAATTGAACTATTGTGTTCAAGACTGATTCATGTAAGAATTGAATTTACCTAAAGTAGATACGATAAGGAACAAACGAATCTCAAACAGATTGAGTATTTAGTATCACACAGAAAAGAATTCTATCACTTTCTTGCTGGTTTTTACAAATAATATAGTATTTCATAAATATTAATTACTTACAAAATAGTTCTATGTCTCGAATTTAGACATTAAGTCTAACCAGGCTTAATTTGCAAGTCACACTATGCACGTAAACTGTAAACTAGAATAATCAGTAATATAAATAGTCTAATGAACAAACATTCCCAGTAATCCTACCATTGAGTTAATTTTTGTGGACAATATGGAACCATTGTTTGCTTACACAAAATAACTTAAAAATTTATATAGTTCCGCTGGGAAATCTTTTGTATACCATGGGGTTTTACGATTTCGCGAGATTCGATATACAGTTTAAAAAATATAAAGATTATACGATGTGACCAAAATAGGTTGGTACTAGGCCATCAACTTTAAAGTGTCTTTCTTAATATGAATAAAAATTAGGTTTCAGCATATTTTAGAAGCAATATATATTTGTAAACATCGGTGTAGTTTCGACTAGATTGATACTCTAAGACATCATTGTAATAGAATTAAATATCTGATGGAGTGTCTACGGATATTATTTTAAGTATCTTTTAACCCGAGAGCAACTGTTTCCTGGAAGTAGAGAATCGTATTGTTTAAACCCGAATGTTTTGCAGAATAAACATTTAAAATTTTTTAAAATGTCAGTACATTACAACGACTAGAATAAATGACTAGAATAAGTCAATCCTTGAAATAAACAATTTCTTTACTAGCGATATAAGCGATATGAAATTAAGAGAATGCCAATTGAATATTATCTATTCTCAGATAGAATAACTATGATCAATATGAACTTTCTATTATATTATTCTCTTAAGTTTAAATCAAACAATTTATAAAAAGTCAATACGTATTTTTTGACTAGCTTAGTGACAAGAAATCAAGGTGAGGAAACCAGTCGATAAGGTGTTAACATCGTTAACAGATCATTAAGCTGTAGAATTTTAAATATACAATGATCGTATACAATTTTAATATGGATTATTCTAATCAGAAGATAAACTTTCATCTTATTCCAGCAATCGTAAAGTAACGACGATTATTTCATAAAAATAATTTTGTTAAACACATTCTATTATTCAAGTAAATTCGCACAAAGAATTCAAGTTTGATACTATCTCTCTTTATATCGGACAATCTCCCAGCGTTTCCATAATAGAATCATTAATTCTACGTTAATGCTACATTTTGAAACACTATTAATTTGTTATGTCTCGACAATGAGCTACGGAACCATCATTCAAAAATTGCCATATCAGGAAATTCTCGATGTCGGACGATATAATCAGAAGAAGAACTATCTCAGAGACTATATTTCCTAGGATTATTAAAAAATTCATCAGAGCTCTGAATTGATTTCGGCTAGATCCACTGTTACGTATAACCGCCGTAAGCTGTTAAGGACAGAGGCTGTCCAACGGATTAATTGTTAAGTTCTACTTGAAATTGGCGCCAGGAGAACTAAAGGGGATCTATCAGCGACCTATCGCGTTCTGTTATCTAAGATTTCCGCGACCTGAGAGCCGACAAGGGGTTCAGCCGTCGTCTGGGCGTGCTCTCGGTCGAGGAGGCTGAACTTTTGTTTTTCGATGGCTTCGATTTGCTACTCTTCTCTTTGCTAGTGGCTGCCGAAGAGGTTTTCACCGATTTCCCGAGCTTGGCCGCGGCTGTGTCCGAGCTGGTGCTCGTCGACACCGCCGCGGTTGTGGGTTTTGTTGTTGTAGTCAGGTGTTGGGATTGGGATTGGGTTTTAGGGCTTACTTGTACCTCACAGGGTGGTGGCGCGCTTCTGTACGACGGCACGATTTTGAAGGTCACTGATCCTCGTGCTTCACGCTGCAACAGAAAGCGGAATCGCTCAGCAAAATCGCTGGGTTCTTTTGCGAAAGCTGTTCGATTACTTTATTCGACGGAACTGCAAACAACAACCGTCTCTTCTTCGATTTCGATAATTTTTACGTTACGTCGTGGAAACGGATAGTTCCAACATGCTTCGACGAGATACAGTGAGTAACTTTAACACTTTATCGACCGGCCATTATTTTAGAATTCTTCAAGGTCCATGGTTCATGACTCAAAACTTTTTAATGGATTTCTTAATGTTCACAGGCATTTTTATTGCAAATCAACTGGGCACCCACAGTAACGTTGCCTAATAATTTCATTAAAAATTACAATGTAAAAGCAATTTTTAAGCTTCATTGTGTTAAAGTACAATTATTCAAAGTCCTATTAATAGGCTTCCGGTCGGTAAGGTGTTAATATTCGGACACTATAAAATTTTAACTTTGTCGCATTGTAATTTTGTTCACGATGAAAGAAAAAAAAATTAATTCTAAATTACATTCCTATATAGTGTCTAGTTAATAAAAGTATAAATTTTATGTATATAATTACTAGCGTCTACTAAGTATTCTGTTTTAAACGAAACAATGTCTAGTTTTAACGTGACAATAATATTCGGACACCTCGGAATGTAACAATTTGCGCGAGCTAGTGCAATATTTAATGCGATTGTGATGCACGTTTACAAACATTACAGTCTGTGTAAACTGTCTCGAGCCTCAGAAAATCAGTTGTGTTTAGATATTCACTAAGTTCACTGGTAATAATCGGACGTAAGAGAAATACTTCATACAACATTAGCCAACATGTCATATGTCAATAAAAATTATGCTTTTATTAACTAGACCCTATACAGTAATGTAATTTAAAATTAATTTTTTTTCTTCATCGTGAACAAAATTACAATACGGCAAAGTGAAAATTGTACAGTGTCCGAATATTAAAGTGATTTACTGTAGATACAGATATGTCTTTCGTTTTTGGCAGATATCACACGTTATCGAGATATTCCCAGAAGTCTTTCGTACGCATACATTGAATTCTGGCTGTAACTGTGTGCCTTTGACATGGATATACCGAAAGAAAGGAATACTGGATGCGAGTACTATAAGTACTGATAGCGTTATTGCCTTGAATCAACGGAAACTCTGCTGACTCGTTGACATCTGTGCGTGTAACTGTGTCATCATGTATTTTTTTAACGTGTCTGAAATAGAAGATAAGCGGCCACCAAGACTATAGCTTGCGCTGCCACAAACGCACAAGCGCAAACAGAAATCATTGTAATGATACGGACAGTTTCCCGTGAGTATCTCCGAAAACAAAATCGCCTTCATTGTATAATCAAAGAAAAATCATCGAAATCGGAGGTGTTTTGCAGTTCCACCAATTGTAGTTTTGCACTTAAAATCTTAATCCTCCGTGGACGAACTGGGTCATTTGTGTTCAAGAATAATTGACTTTGTTAGGTATTACAAAAAATTTTTTAAAATTGTATAATATATGTTGAAGCCTCTATTCTATTTGTGTATTGTCCCTACGTATGTATAACTGTTGGAGCGTCAAATGTTTAAAGTATTCAGAAAAGATAAATATTGTAAGAAAAAGAAATTTAAGAGTGGAGGCCACTGTTATCCACGAAGGGTTTATGATACCTAACGAATGGTAATTGTCGCTTATCTTATTGATAAATAAAATTGAGGTACTAGCAATTGGAATTATTTACAGAATAGTTTAATAATCTTGATTTTTTTTATATTATATTAAAATAATTATGCATTAATTCAATTGAGGAAGCAAGATTTAATTGAACTCCATCACGATTTAACTATCGAATGCAACGATTGTTTATTAACTCAAACATTTCTATAAATTTCTTTCCTCGAAATACTAATTGAAACATTTGGGAAATATTCAATAAAAGGAATGTATCAACTTGGTCAAATATTTATGCCATGCACGAAACACGTTGTGCGGCTTGAATTTTCCCTTGATGAGTTTTAAAAGTTCACAGTGACAATCTTTGCGCAAAGGAATTATTCAATGAAATATAAATATTTTCTTACGAGAGAGTGAAATATTTCGAAAAAGTCTCTGTTTGTCTGTTTCAATTAACCTTTGCGCAATAACATTTCTCGTTTTCATACAGTATTTTACGATCAGGATTCAAAGGGAGTAATCATATTTATTGTTCGATCGCTGCAATATTAACAGTACTTACGAGTATTTTTTGCAACGCATTCACAGATTGATTGGCCACTGGTATTCCGTTAATTTCTCGTATCTCATCACCGACGTGAAGAGTCGCTTGTCGGTGTATCATTCCACCGTGCATAATTCGTGCTACCACACATTTCCCATCTTCGTTCATTTTCAGAGTGATCCCCTGCAAGCAAGCGTATACGGTTATTACAATATCCTCCTTGATATTGTGTTCGGAATTACTATACTTGTTACACTTTAATGCCCATCGTAGATTCAAGAACGCTCTTAAAAAAAGAACGACCATACATAAAACTGCCGTTATATGAATGAGATTGCAATTGCAATGCTTCACCGACGAGTGTCATGCTTCAATCTCTTTTTACACAGTCAAGTTGGTGATCGTGCTTTTTATTACGCAAGTTATTTACCGGCAGAATTTTCCTACAGATTTGAGAATTCGTCAAAGCAAAAATCACAACATAGGATAAGCGTACAGCTTTAATCTTAAAATAGGATAATTACTAAATTTCTTTGAGAATTTATAAAACAGTCTGATGATTCAATTGGCAAAGATTGTAATTATTAAGTTGTGTTGTCGCTGCCAAAAACTAGTAACTATCAAAAATTAGTATTGTTGTCTTTTTCGTGTAAAAATTGGACCATTCTCTGACATAGATGCTTAAAAATCTCTGATTTCTCTATGTGGAAGTTGTAAGTGTATACTTTTGTTTAAAATACGTAATTATGAATAATACTCAGCTAATTGAGTTAGAGTAAATCGAAACGAGGAGTGAACATGCGTTTAATGTGTTTGATAATAGATTAGGGTGACCATTACTAGATTTCTTTGAGAATTTATAAAACAGTTTGATGATCCAATTGGGAAAGATTGTAATTATTAAGTTGTGTTGTCGCTACCAAAAACTAGTAACTACCAAAAATTAGTATTGTTGTCTTTTTCGAGTAAAAATTGGTCCATTCTCTGACATAGCCGCTTAAAAATCTCTGATTTCTCTATGTAAAAGTTGTAAGCGGATACTTTGGTTTAAAATACGTAATTATGAATAATACTCAGCTAATTGAGTCAGAGTGAATCGAAACGAGGAGTGAACATGCGTTTAATATGTTTGACAATAGATTAGGGTGATCTGTCCAGTGAATGAACACTTAAGCTGCATGTCAGCTAAAACTAGTATTTGCAATTTGTTATTTAATTTTCCGAGATGACCATATGTACCTTTATGTTAAACCTTATATTACTTTTCACTTGAGTCAACGAATGTTCAAAATTTTCTATTGTAATACCATCTAAGAAATTCATCCTAAAATCGTTCAAATTGTATCAACATGAAAATGTCGCGTTTCTTCGGTTCTTCAGTCCGACCTAATATTTCGTTCTAATAAATACATGATTATATATTTATACTTATGTATTGAGGTATGTACACAAATGTACGCGCCTTTCGTATTTATAGCCTGTAACTTATGTTAAAAATTTGTAGTAAAAATAGAATACACAAGCTACTCGATTGCGACTAATACGGCCAGATTAATTCGGTATCGCTAACGTCGAACACAACGCGAAATCAATAATGGGGCTGTAGAATCGCATAAACGTATGACAAAAAAAAATACATTGAATGTTTGGTCGATTAATATATCTTGTCTGTGTTCGTGCCGAATAAATGACCAAAAAGATCAGAGAGAGAGAGAGAGAGATCTGTGAAATTACAATAGTTATTTGTTCGTTTAATACGAATTACGTCAATTCACTGGATTATGCTCATTTACTGGATTGATCACTATAAATGCTAGTATATGGTAGACCAGTCCGAGTACAATTAGATTATGATAGTATGTTTCAATGAACGTACCATCGGCTCATCAGTGTTCTTCTGGAACTGGACCAGCCTGACACGCGTTACATTTTCGAGGTCTAAATCACCATTCTGCCCTTCGAGATCATCGCCTCCATTCAAGTATGGAAGTAGAGGCGGCGGTGTTACCCTCGTGGCTTCTTCACCGTAAACTTCATGTCCAGCTACGTCGTGCGCTTGCAACAGCGCCTGCAACAAGAAACAACAAAGTTTCGAATTAATAACAACGCCGTAAACCAACGCGAAATTACGCTACACATAAATGAATGACGTAAGAACATTCGCGGGACCGTACCGTACAAAAATTCTACATCATCTGCATAATAAAAGCAATTACATAATTTCAATTTAGAATACTAATACCAATAAACTTCAATCGTGGACGTTTACGGAAACGTAGCGTAAAGCAATTAAAATTAACGTACCAAAAGTTTTACAACAATCAGTGAAAATACAATATGATTTATACCAATTTGGATATATTGATATGATAAAATGAAAGAATTATTTGAGTACTAGTAAATAAAAATTACGAATTAACCCTTTGCACTCCGAGCAATTTTAATTCCAAAATAAAGACATTCTGTTGGACCTAGTATAGTTCCATTCTACATAGTTCATTTCCTTTCATGCATATAAAATTTATTGTAATTACTCATACGCACAATATTTCAATATTTATCATCTTTTTAAGTACAAACATTGTAATGTAAAAATTATTTTGAACTATAGTCTGACAATTTGTAGTGTCGCCTCAGAGAAGCCATCGGAGTGCTAAGGGTTAACTTATCTAGTTAAAAAGATAAATGAATTCTACCGTACTCAAGTAAGAAAGAGTTCTTCAACGCAATCTTCAATTTCTGTTATGCTCACTTATTGCGTAAATGTATACTAAAACTATCAACCTTGTAATTTCTATTTCAAATTTATTTATGATAAATACCCCTAATTATGAAAGTGGTCTATGTCAAAATTTAAAAAAAATGAGTTTATCAGTTATTTCACAGCACATTATTTTAAACTAAATTTATTCAATGTAATTTTTACGATATCGTCAAAAAGGAACCATTAGATACTGGTTGTAATTTCAACATTATGTGGAATTCATTTAGTGTTAATTATGAAAGTGGTCTAAGTCAAAAATTTAAAGAAATTATATAAACATAACTTGAAAATGGCGCGTGGCCCTCTGTATATGGAGGATATAACTAATCAAAAACACGTAATAGCTTGCAGTGATGCTTGTTCAGGCCAAAATCGTAACATTAAAGTAGCATTGACATGGATGAAAATTGCTCAGTCATCAAATAATAATATTGAAACAGTAGACCACAAATTTTTGGTATCGGGTCATTCCTTTCTACCGAATGACCGTGATTTTACGTTGATAGAAATGAAAATAAAAAAAGTAAATTACTTATACAACCCTGAGCATTATTATGAATTGATAGAAAAGTGTAGAAGAAGAAATACATTTTCGATAAAACGAATGTCGCAGCCGGATTTTATTTCAACAAAATCACTACAAGAGTCAATAACAAGAAGAGTAAAAAATGGACGAGATTCTTGAAAAATGAACCTTATAAAATGTTCTATAAAACTTCTTTAGATGATTTTAAATTCCACGTTTTGGATCTTTCACCTAAAAGAGGAAGACCAAAAATATACGGAAAGATTAAATTACTTCCATTATACACCACTACTAGACCAGTAACGGAAGAAAAACATAAAGATATTATGTGTTTACTACTATACATCCCTCCAGTTTTTCAGGAACATTTTAAGAATCTTAAAAACTCGAAATGATAAAAATGGATTACTTTTTAAAAATAATTAATAAATATTCATGAATTATTTCATTAAAGTTATTGTTTCAAATAAAACTCATAGTTCTTTATTGCTTTAAGTCATTTATAGGACATTCAGTTAATTTTGAAAATGGTCTAAGTCAGTTCAAACTTTAAAAACAACATTTTCGTATGAAATTCACACAAAATTTCATATTTATTATAAATTTCCATTAATCAAAACTAATAAAATTATAAATTAAAATGTCGCATAATGTAAAAATATTTGTTAATTTATTCAAATGCAATTCATTAAATATCTCGAAACAAGAAATATATGACTTAGACCACTTTCATAATTATGGGCACATATGACGACAATTACGTGAAAAATTGTCGACTAAAATTTGTATCCAAATTGTATCCGACCAGGAGACGTAGAATACAGAATTGTAGTCTCTGAGAAGGAACAGTTTCTAAAATGAACGTCGAAATATGTTTCCCACCCCAAAGTTTAGAGGTAACTTTCCTCTCCAATATTTCCCGAAGAGCAGCATGTATCAAATATTTTTGCGAAGACTGTTTTCGATCAAGGTTTCGATCAAGGTTTCGTGACGATTGCGGCATACTATCTCTGCGGCTATTCTATTTTTCATACATTCGAAATGTTCCGTTGTTCGTGGGGATTGGTTCACGCTACATTATGTTTCGGTAAGCCGCGCACATCGTCGGTTTCTCGAGTTCCCCGATTCTTCGGGCAAACATTGGTAATGGCACGTTTCATCAAACTGCTTCCTTGATTGCGATACACAAACGGCCAAGTAACGTTTCAAACAAGCTATTTGCACAGCTCGTTCGAATTTGTGGTTAAGTCTTGGCCTTGGTGTTCCAAGTTCCCGCTCAGACACGTCTCAAACCGCGAAGTTCTGCAAACTACTTCAATTACACAAGCGAATTCGCTCGGAGCTTGTCTCTGTTGCTCAGCCCCCCATTATCTATCATTAGAACAACGTTCCTGAAGATTTCTTTATCGACACTGTTAACACATTGTTGACAGGACACGAAATAACTCGTGTCTTTATGCCCAAACGTTGTTGACCAGCCATGAATGAATTCGTGATCGATGCGCTTTTATTTCACATCATCATCGTTGGATCAGTTGCATTCTTTCTCATAAACTGCACTTTGTGCAATGCATTTAACATTTATTGTAACTGTCCGTCACAAAATAATATAAGCATACAAAAAAGTTCTACTGGAACTCACTACGGAATGGATAACTGTAGATTCCAATGAATGCGGCATAGTATGTGACGCTTCCTCTTGTAGGCATTTGTTTGGGGAAAAGGGCAAAAGGACGAGCCATCACGGTCCGTCAAGGGCCGAGACAGACGACGAGCGACCAACAATTTATGGGTTTACGACTATTGCAAAACCTGTTGTGTACCATTACACGGAAGTGATGGCTACACCATTTATCGTACCGAAAATAAATATTAAAAGCTAAATATCAAATGGAATTTATTGAAGTTATTTATATTGTTTCATTTCCACATCCAATTGCGAAATAATAGCCGATGACATGAGATAAATTCTGAGAAAAATTCTGTGCCGCTACAGTTTTCTTTAAATTATCTTCTGACAGTGACATTATATAAAGCTCTGAATTCATACAAGAAATACGCAACGGGACAATGAAATCTTCTGGATCAGTTTATTGGACGTTTATTAACCGGAGGTTTAATTAGATAGTCGTTCCTTCCACCGAATATTCAGCTGGTCACCAATTACAATATTGAGTCATGGTGTGGAGAAATTGGATAGTTTGTGTGCATCATGAACAGAAAAAATTCTTGTGTGAATCTTATATGTACAGTGGAATGACAATAAAAGATTTTATTATAGAACCATCACTCAATAATAATGCTAAATTAGATGATTAATTTATAGAACAAGTGATGTACTTTATGAATCGACTTAGATTGAAGCTGAACGACTGAATAGAAACTTCAGACATGTTTCGATAACCTAGATTCTACCGAATTAGAAAGTGCATTGTACTTTAGGAAAACGTTTGAGAAGACTTCTGGGACTTTATCAACGGTTTTTGAAAATGACATACACAAAACTATATCCTGCAAATATTTATGTCTGCGAGAATCTTCTAGGAAAGGAGTACATGATGCTTTAGAAACGTAATTGCTGAAGATTGCTGCGTTTCTATCAACAGTTTCAAAGTAGAATGTACTCGTTAACTTCTTGCCATATTGTAACGACTTGTAA
Organism: Agapostemon virescens; assembly: GCA_028453745.1. Classification (NCBI taxonomy): domain Eukaryota; kingdom Metazoa; phylum Arthropoda; class Insecta; order Hymenoptera; family Halictidae; genus Agapostemon; species Agapostemon virescens. The sequence goes on from CM052097.1 coordinate 9,417,366, forward strand.
TGAAGATTTTAAACAAAGTCTAACGAATATAAATATTATACCTTCGTTTTTAGATGAAATCCAATTTTATTCTTCTGTAATCATTATTCGAGCATTCAAGTGAATGTAGCAGTGTAAAAAATATATATTGTCTTTTCTCTTGTGTAACATTTTCAGTGACGAAGTCGTTACTATAACTTCAGTTACCAAGAAAATGATAGGGCAAAGGTAATATAAGGTTTACAAATTCTGTACCTCTGTATTCCCGCTATACCGATTCTTCGATACGTCATCGAGCAGTACCCTAAATCTCGTCCAGCAGCGGCAAACATTTCGACGGATTTGCTGCAGTTTAATTAGAAAACAAACAGCCGCGTCAATATTTCAGTCGTTATTTCTAAAAACGTTTCAACCCGGAATTTCGTAGCCGCGGGTTATTAACGACGTTATACTTCGCATTCACATCGTTTCGTCCCAGATTCTTGTTCGTTAAATCGCGTTAAAGCGTCTTGACCTTAATGCTCGAATACGAAAACGAGGATATCGCAAAAAAATTTAATTCACTTCCGCCGAAAGTGGACCCTCGAGCCGTCTTGATGAAAAATGCTGGGTTTATCAGCACGGTTGTTTATTCGTCCGACACGAAACCTCGCGGGTAAATGCCGAGACACGGGGGGTACGTTGTGGATCCAGCCGACAGTTTGCTGCGTCAATAAGACGCTGGGCGATTATTTATTACTGGAAGTAGTCACTCATGTTTGGAGTGAAATATCGTGCAGCTCTTCACTCGAGTCGACCGTCTTAAACGTATCCTGAAGCGACATATCATTCCTGAAACGTGTATTCGCGACTTAACCTCTTAGGCACTATGCGCCGCTATAGTGGCTTTCGCGGACGCCATCTTCTTGTACGACGCGCCACTACAGTGGCTTTCGCGGATGCCATCTCTCTGAACGTGCCATACTCAATTGTATTATTAACCCTTTGCACTCGAAGCTGTTTTAACTAGAAAACCAGAGCATTTCTCTTAACTCAGGATATTTTCATTCCACGTGATTATTTCACCTTATGTATATACTATTTTTTACTGTTACTCGTTCTTACACTTAAATTTTTATCAATTTCTTAAATATAAAGATAGCGATGTTTAAATTATTTTAAATAATAGTGTGCCAATTTTTCTTGGCGCCTCAGAGTCGCCACTCGAGTGCAAAGGGTTAATTATTAAAGTAAATTGTTAAAGTCAACACACGTGTATCATATCTTTAACACTTTGACTGCCATGTCACCCACATGTGGGTGACAGAATTATTTGTCCATGTTTAAAAGTATCTTTTTACATTAATATATTCGTTACATTCAATTTAGTTGATATCTGCAGAATACAAGAAGGTTGAAAGTGACCATTTTTCATAGATTTCGAATTTTGACATTGTTGTTTTATTAAATAAATTACTTTGCTTTTGTGGAATTTTTGACGTTGTCAGTTCGGCAGTTAAAGTGTTAAGAAAAATTATAATTTTATGATCAAACACATTGCCGTCAAAATTCAGCCGTGCCTAAGAGGTTAAATATTGATTACAAATGAACAACGCTTGATTTCATCTAAAAAGAAGGGCATAATATTTATATTCGCTAGACGTTGTTTAAAATCTTCACGATGAGTTTGACTCGTCGTAATAAAACAAGGGATTAACACGCGTTTGCGGTCAAGAACTCTGTTGTGGACGATTCATCGTTATCGCTTCAATATTTGCAAAATGAAAAATTTGAAATAATTTATTCAAGCCGCCGTAGTAAGTTTACTGTTAGAAACGATTTCGACGCTTCTTTTCTACGGCATAATCATTCAAGGGGCTATTGAAGTAAACAGTCGTACGTACAAAGTCGAGAAGCTTCGTAAATCGCTGAACATCGATAAACCGAAGAATAGACGATAATAAAGCTAGTAGAAGTTTGTTCGCTCGATAAGAAACGCGAACGCCAAGTCGAATGGTACCATATTTTTAGCGAACAGTGCCGGAGAAACCCCTGGACAGATAGATGGAACACGTAGGAGTACGGTAGCACGGGATACGTTCGCCCTGGTGCATGGTTACTTGAAATCGAGCCAAAATCGTCACACGGGTCGCATTGATAGCCGCCCCGCGTTTCTATTTCCCGTGTCCCGCGAACGCCTAATCTATATGTAAATCCTGCTCGGAGGAAAGCATGCGTGAAGTGAAACACGCGCGAGCACCGATATCGAGGTAATTTTCTCACGATTCTCGAGGGTGACCAATCCACGTGGAACAAGTGGCAGAAAAACTCTGATAAAAGCGATATTAACTACAGTGGCGGACTTTTGAAAAAAAAAATCTGTGATCTTGTCAACATGTTCGTCACAACGTACGTACACTGTCGATGCAATTACTAGTATACGTAATTTAATATAATTTAATTTATTTAATCCACTGACTGGACACTTCTGATAATTGCACAGATAGCGATACGTAGTCTTGCTTGAATATCAAACCAACCACAATAACTAAAATTACCCTTTTCAGATTATTTTAGTTTGGAAATGTCGAAGTTATTAACTCTCGGATAAAGGATTATTTTTACAATTTTATTTAGGTTTATTTATCAATTTTTTGAATATATTTTTATAGCAATTCTTGGAGACACGCTCGCCTTTCTGTTCATCCTAATGCAACAGCTATTCATTTCAGGGTTTTCGTGCTTCTCGACTTGCACATGCAATTGTTTGCTTCAATAATCTTTTGAATAACAAATATGATGTGCAAATATTATTTGTAGAAGAGAAACTCATTCCTATGTTTTTCATAATATTTTATATTGAAATATTGACATACAACTGGCATATCGTAATATGCTACTTTTTGAATTCTACAAATATCATTCTTAATTTGGTTTTTATGAGTTTCTTCCCCAAACCTTTGCAAATTCGTTAAATTGACTCGATATTCTTCGTATAGGTACGATATTTTCGCTCGACACTAAAAGGGTTAAATTTCCGTGTTCAGATATCAGCGCCATTCAATTAACGGATCGCCCGTATCAACACGCGCGGCCGTATATCGGCAGTTTTATCACTTTCGTTAACCTCTACAGTACACAGTTAAGTTCTACAATAAACGACTTCCGAATAGTTCGTATAGTTTAATTAACATGGTATTTTTTAAAATGATCGATACATAATACTACATCGTTAACATTAAGTATAGGCAGTAATGAAGACCTTTACAACAATTAACACTTTAAGTGCCATATCACCCATATATGAATGACAGAATTATTTCTTCATGTTTAAAAGCCAATTTGAATGTTAATATATTCGTAGCATACAATTCAGTTAATATCTGAAGAATGTAAAAAGGACGAAGGATAACTACATGTCATACGTTTTAAGTTTTCAATTGTTGCTTTGTCAAATAAATTACATAGATTTTATGGAATTTTTGAGGTAGTTAGTTGGACAGTTAAAGTGTTAACAAAATTTACATTTGTTGAAAATGCAAATGAAAATAGCTGAGATGTTCACATATTGACGAACAAATGTGACCCATTTCGTATGCAGAATATTCCGCGCTCGGTGATAGAAGACGATCGCCATGCGCGGAATATTTCGCTTACGGATGCAAATGGGCTAACACGTTTTATAATAAGGTAGGTCATCTAAAAATATTGTGGTAAAATTGAATTAGCCGACAAAGGACACATTAGGGACTGAAACGAGGACAATTACCGTGCGACACGAAATGAAACTTCGTACTCGGCCGAGCAGATAGGAGATGGTCGCAAAGAAAATGACTAAAGAACCAATCGGAGCAATAAAAGTCTGAACTCGTCTGGATGATCGTATCAGTTGGCGAGCGTGTAAACACTGAAGCCTAAGTGTTCGGGTCAGGAAGATTTATTTGCCTGTGCACAGGGATTCGAACGCGATCGTCCTCGTGGCTGCAGCGGGCTGGCTCTTCAGACATTGGCAACATTCCAGGGAATTATTCCGACACTTTGCAACGTACTGGTTGCAACATGCCGTATCGTATCGTATCGTACTGTGTGTCGCCGCAGCACGAGCAGTCCCCGGCACTTGAACCGTTTCGCTCTTCCGCTTTCTCGAGTCAACCGACGTGACTTTTCCCTCATTAGGGAGCTTGAAGATGGCTTAGAATCCACTGAACGTGTCGACGACCAAACCTGAGAAATCCGTGAAAGAACACACCGGTGTCGTCTCTTCCTCTCTCATTCATTATTGAGATATGATGACGGTCACGAAAATTGCCATCCTGCGCGAACCGTTCGTCAATTTAAATAATAATGAAGATAAACTGCATAAAAAGTGCGCTACTCTATCACGAATTGTGGCCATACGTTTATTCAAAAATTTTTAGAACGGTTTATCTAATGTAATCATTTTTATCTCGAACATTTTGTTCCGGAGATTTTCAGTGTTTCACGATAACTTTCGCTGCACATAGCAGACGATCTGCTCCGATCGCGACTTCTCCAAGGACCATGTTTTACCGCCCCCGCACGAGTTGCGATCAGTGCCGCAAACAGACAAAGGTTGTAAATCTTTACTTCGACTTAGTCGCACTGCGCGTGAAGGTTCTCCTATCGTTTCGGAGGATAGGATAATTGATGATGTAAGGGGTGAACGCGCGTCGTGTATGTTAACAAAATTAGATATTTATTCGAAACTTTAATTTGTGGCAAAACGTAGATGGAAAGGCGGTGTATCGAATGTTTTAGCAAGTGTGAAGATTGATGTTGAACTGCCTGCTCTCGTGCAGTTTTCCCGGAAGGAAAATTGCTGAATTGTATTTCGGTTATTGTCCGATGTGAACAAAAAGTGACGAAAAGCAATAATTGTGGGAAATGAAAATCTAGAACGAAGGGAAACAAGAGTATTTGATTTACACTGTGTTACAACGTGGAACGATCAACAAACGAGTCCCGTAACTTCTTAGAAACTCCAACAGTTTCTTTAGAGAGCAAAATGTTCTGACTATCGTCACGACGCCGACGGTCTTGTCTTGAATGGTGATGTTGCTCTGGTGACCCAGATGGCTGCATCTTAAAACCTAGTGACGCTCCGGAAGTTACCGACGCGCTGATCTGTTATTTGCAAAAAGCCTTAACGTTGCCTTTGGTCCCAATCCCATACCGGGGTGGTCTTGATACTATCCTCGGTTATCCTGTAATGACATTTGCCCTCCAATGTCCGTCACAGTGTCGTCATCGTCTTTAGCTTCGTCACATTTTTTCGGGATTACCTATTTCTTTAACGATTTCTCTTTGGGACGTGCTCTTCGATTTTTCTTCGTTGCCACTCTTTCATCGTCATCGGCACCTCGCTTTCCCTAATTTCCATTTGCATTTGATCTGGGGTTTTCTGATTCCATGGAAGACTACCGTACGAAAAGTTAAAATAACAGCAACCTGTAGACATTTTCTTAGACATTAGCGAAAAGGACAATCGCGATTCATCGAGGACGGAGACCTTTTATAGCTGCCAGATACGGCAAGAGTCGCCTAGCCCGAAATCCTGAATTTGGGAAAAGTTGCAAAGGGTCAGGAAACCAGAGTAGGGTCGGTAACCGAGGATGACTCGGGGTAGGTCATCCCCCCTTGTAAGAAAACTTTAGTGGCAATTTGAAACACGGGGGCTGCTCCGATCCTTAACCTCTTAGGCACGGCTGAATTTTGCGCGGGGCTGTTTCTCTGTGCGGCAGAAGTCAACGCGAATTACGTGTAAATGATACAGCACTGCAATATGTGACGGATAATGCTGTTCTCTACACGAGTACATTGCAATGAAATGTTTGATCATAAAATTATAATTTTTCTTAAAGATATGATACACGTATGTTGACTTCAACAATTTACTTTAATAATTCATAATACAATTGAGTATTGAGTCGTTCGGAGAGATGGCATCCGCGAAAGCCACTATAGTGGCGCGTCGTACAAGAAGATGACGTCCGCGAAAGCCACTATAGTGGCGCATAGTGCCTAAGAGGTTAAGCATCGAAGTAGACGTAGCAGTATACAATATATAAATTGTCTTTTCTCTTCTGCAACATTTTTAGCGACGAAGATGTTATATAAATGTTATGTCTTTATTTTTCGACGAAATCAAATGTCGTCCATTTGTAATCAATATTTAATCATCGAAGTAGATATAGCAGTATAAAATGTACAAATTGTCTTTTCTCTTCTGTAACATTTTTAGCGACGAAGATGTTATAATAATATTAGTTACAAACAAAATGGTATGGCAAGGGGTTAACACGAGAATCATCGTGCACTAAACTAGACTAATACACACTGTTTTATAATAATGACCAACTCGTATTTATTCAAATTTCGTACAGTTTTTATGTTAATATGAGCTTGAACCTCTTGCCATATCATGTCGAGTCAAACTCGTGTCGAAAATTTTAAACAAAATTTAACAAACATAAATGCAACGCCCTTCTTTATCTACATAAATTTTCTTTTTCCTTTTGTAACATTTTTGGCGACGTTAAAACGTTATAATAAGTGTAGTTACAAAGAAAGTGGAATGGCAAGCGGTTAATGTAAATATTCTAACGAGTCGAAGATAGCAGAAGTGTACTTGTAAATTCTTGAAATACGCGTACTGTTTTGCACACGAATTACTATGACTGATTTAAGTTTTGTCGTTAGTATAATTCACAGCCATACTGCTGCGCTCTAGCGTAAAATTCGTTTGCCACGTATTCCATTCGATGTACGTTTCGAAGAATAAGGAAGAATAATTGCTTCGGCTATCGGAATTCATTTGGAATTGGCACAGCACCTCTGATTTCGCAAAAAGAGAGCACACGTCGAGTTGCACTGGTAGATGCACTCGACACGTCTGCGCCCGGGAACCGGAAAATTTCGCGTCGTTCTCGATAGCCATCCCCGCCGGCATTAACATTGTTAATTACATGAGCACGGGCCGAGTATTCATTAATTAGAGCAAGCCCGCCTGTCGAGGGACCGACGTCAATTAAGCGTTTTTCCGGATTGAAAACCGAACGAAAGGAAGAAAACAATGAGAGACCGGTGCGCCGACCGTCTGACTCGGTCAGGCTCTGGATACGTGGTTTCCAGTTTTACCTTTTGCAATTGGAAAGCTTCTCTATGAAACGCGCCCGACGTTCCTCCCGATTTCTTACTACCCCATTAAAGCCTCCATTTAATTCGAATCATTTTCGAACAAAGATTCGTGCCGGAGTTCCGCTCGAACTTCGGACTAAGTGAATATTCCGAATGGACTTGAAACGAGAGAATTATGAACCGTAAATATATTTCTACCGCCTCATTGTTTCAGATACTTTCAATCTCCGGCAGTTTCATCCGACCGAACTGTGCTCTAAGTACTCGAAGCAAATACCATTGTATATGTCGACGATTGAAACGTGCTTTTACGTTTGCCTCGTACGAAAGGGAAGTTTATAGTTACTTTTAATCTAAGAGCATTTCGAAGAACAGCTCAACAAGTTCCCTCGATGAATTTTCTTAATTTTACTGTTTCGGTCTCAGCGATTCAGTTTACGAATAAAGAGTTGCAACGTAGGAATTTATTAACTTTGAGAATAGCAGGTATACGCGAGAATTTTTGATCGTTTTCGATCGTTCGTTTAAGACGCGAACATTTATTAGAAACGGATGTGTGGATGTTTATAACGCTAGCGAACGGAGAACGCTATTTTTTAGGAATTTTTACAAGTTGCAATTTTGGCCATCTTTGTTTATTCTGCAATCGGGATACTTCAAGTTAAGATATTGGGTTTCGCTTACTTCGTAAGAATTTAATGTTGAAGGTTTCTGACTCATCCCTGAATGGTAATAGACGTGTCATAAACATCCAGAAAATACATTATTCGATTCCAACATCAGCAACGAAAAATCAAGTTTGCTTTGGAAAAACTGAACTGTGGATTCAAAGTTAAAATAAATACACGAAACTGTGCAGAGAGATGGTTGTTAGAATTAATTGCATGCGAAACCGTGTTGGAGTCGTTGAGCATTAATTACTTAGCGGAGTATAAATGAATCGATTCCAACATCAGCAACGAAAAATCAAGATTCCTTTGGAAAAACCGAACTGTGGGTTCAAAGTTAAAATAAATACACGAAACTGTGCACAGAGATAGTTGTTAGAAGTAATTGCATGCGAATCTGTGTTGGAGTCGTTGAGTATCAATTAGTTGGCGGAGAATAAATGATTCGATTCCAACATCAGCAACGAAAAATAAAGTTTCCTTTGGAAAAACTGAACTGTGGGTTCAAAGTTAAAATAAATACACGAAACTGTGCAGAGAAATGGTTGTTGAATTAATTGCATACAAAACTGTATTGGAGTAGTTGAGTATCAATTAGTTGGCGGAGAATAAATGATTCGATTCCAACATCAGCAATGAAAAATCATGTTTGCTTTGGAAAAACTGAACTGTGGGTTCGAAGTTAAAATAAATACACGAAACTGTGCCGAAGAACGCCTCTTAGAATTAATTGCACGCGGAACTGTGTCGGAATGGTGGCGGATCCAGTGGTGGATGGTAGGTAAATGAAGTCGAAAAAATAAATAGAGGCTAAAGTTCAATTAACGATTCGAGGTAACCCGAACCAGATGAACCGCAGCCGTTCGTAGCCGCGTTTGCACGTCAATGAGCCAGTTACCGATTTCGTGGCTAGAATAATATTGTTCCATGCAAATGCTGGACGCCGTAGTCACAGCCACGTGGGTGGTGGCCCACAATCAAATTCCGGTGCATCGGTCGGTGCAATGAGCGAAGCAACCGATCCGCAGACTCTTTCGATTAAAGCTGCAACTTTGGCTTTTAATGCCAGAGAAAGTGCTCGATGTACCGCGAAATATACACGGTGCACAAAAGAATAAATATATCATCGGAGGTACGTCGTTCTTCTATCTTGAAAATATTTTCTGCTCATTCACGAGAAAACATTTGTTTCGTTATCTGTTCAATCGAACTTCCACGTTATCAATTTTATAGGAACAGGATGTATAAACAGACTGCACGTTTCTATAGAAAATAAACATTTTCTGCGTCAGTTGGAAAAAATATTAAAAATTAAAAAGTTATTTTCCTTGTTTTAGTAATTTTAGTAGACGAAAAATAATATATCGACGTGTTAAATTCTCTCATTCTTATCATTTTCAATTTCTGTATTAGATAAATATGTTGTGCGTCTGTCGTAAGAAAAAGGAGTTCCACAAAATGTGTAATCTTGCTTCAATAATTTTGCTAAGTTGCAAATAATATAACAGACCGATTCGCCTATTTACTTTTATAAGGAATGCGTAAAGTCTGTAACCTATCGACGAGATACAGATAAATGTCAATATGAATATTAATTACTAAAATCATCATCTTTATTTCAGATTACATGGACTTGAATAAATATCCGGGTTAACCCCTTAACGCAGTTTTTTTTTTAAACCCGCCAATAAAGTCAATTTTTTTTTTATGTAAAAAAACACAATTTAGAACATTGACTTGGCAAAAAAATTTTTTAAATACAAAAATAATCAGAATTTTAATTTTAATTTTGGATTTTGATCCACATTGCTGTAAGCATATTTTATTCTTAAATAAATAAGTGTTATAGCTTACAATCCCATGTAAATGATAAATATCCATAAAACGATTTAAAAAAAAAAACAATTAATTAATAAAAAACAATTCTCGATTATATTCGAGTGTGAAAAATTATAGCAGCATAAAATACAACGCCGCTCGAATTATCTCGAGTGTGCACAGTTTGGCCTGTTTAGCGCGTTCGAATTAACTCAAGCGTACAAGTTAAGGGGTTAAAAATATTTATGTGGACGTGATGCGTCCTATTGAATGTTAATAAATTAGTAGGTGGATCTACGTCGAGTGAAGAGGCGAATAAAGATTAATTAGCGGGTTTTTGGATCTACGATTAGCAAGAACGCCACGGCGATGTGGTTTTTTGATAGACTAACGTTGGATCGCATTTCGCTGAAGCAATTTTCCACAAATAAATCGGCAGATGTCGATGAATCCTGGCAAGGTGGTTCGAACCGTTTTTCACGCGAGAGACGGGCGCTACTTTTATGCTTGCATCAAAGCAACCTCGCCTCTCGCTGCTCGCCTTGACGGTGTCCTTAAACATCAAAAAGCAATATTACTCAGCTTCTACAGCTTCGCAGCCTTCATTTCTCATCGCGCTCCTCGGAACAAGCGATTTTCTCATCTACGCGTCCTTTCGCGTTTTCCAAACTGCAAAATTCGCAAATTGAATGATTTCGAATCTACACACTGTTTGAAACGATAGTCGATTTTCTGAACACGTGGTCTTAGATGCACCACGAATTTAGGATCTGAATGATTAGAATCTCAATTTCATATTTAATCTTTACTTGGCGAAGAAAATTTTAACAAATCTAGCAATTTAATCAGTGCTTAGAGTTTGAAGCAGAAGTAATATTTGAGTGTGGCTTAATTGCTTTGCAATCTGAAAATTTAAACTCAAAACTGCTACGAGTTGCCATAGACACCAACTAAGGATTCATTTTTAGGAAGACTAAAATAAATGAGAGATTTCTTTCGTTCACTGAAAGAATATCCTAATTCACGTATTTTCTTGTATTTTGGAAATCTGCACATGCGCATGCACATGTAACGCAACGATGTGAGTCTCAATGCATATTTCTGCGAAATAAGTAAGTTAGTTTACGATCATCCAAAGGAATGGAAGAGTATAATCATTTTTGCAGTTCGTTAACGGGGATTTTATACTAACTTATAAACCAACTCGAATGCCATGATCCGAAGAAAGTACATTTTTCCGAGGAGAAAAAAATAACTATATCGGTCGCGCAGGATTAAAATTGTAGATTTGTATTTGTTCAAGGTACCACGATGCGTATCCAACGTTTTAACGTAATGAAAGCAGCTACAAAGGGAGTTTCTTGTCACATCAACCGCGCCAAATATAATCCCGGTGAAATGTAATATTTAATTAACAAATACATTTATGCGAAGAGTTAAAGTTGTATAGCGAGGGAAACGGAGAGTTCACATTTAGTAACTGTATTATCCGATTCGTTTATCTAGGTTTTCTTGTTGCTTTCGGTATGCGAATATCAACTAAATACTTTATACTTCAAATGATGAAATTAATATCCTTATTAGAGATTGACCGTGCGGAAATATATGAAAATCGCGAAACAGTGGACTCTGGTTGAAACGTAATTATCACATCATATCGCATATTATAGTTTACATTAAAATTATTCATCTTCTTTTTTTAAGGAAACTATCTACTATTATTAACTAACTAACTACTATTAAGGATAATATCTAACATGTTTCTACGTTTGCGTTTTCGTAATTTATCTACATTTCTTTTACACTGATCCAATGATTACATGTGCAAACTAAATTTTAGATTATTTACTAACAACAAAATAATTAATAATTATCTAATATTTGAACGAACGATTTGAATTTATACGTTTGCGTTTTCGTAATTTATTGACATTTCTTTTAGACTGATCCAATGATTACATGTGCAAATTAAATTTTTAGATTATTTAATAACAATAAAATAATTAATAATTTTCTAATATTTGAGCGAAAGATTCAAATTTACGAATTCATTTGAACAGCTAGGATTATAGTCACATGAAAAACATATTTTCAAATACTTTAATGAACAATGTTGTCTACACTATTGGAAACCATACATTTATAAGTTTCAAAAAATAATACTTTATTAAAAAACGATAAGAATTCAGTGCAGTGACGGATTCTTTTCGACATTTATCGTTTTAATGTAATATCGTAAAGTTGGGCCAAGCGATACTGTAATTTGCAAACGAATTCTAATATTTCGATCATCCACGGTTCACGATTCGAACGTTTCATACTAGAAAATGTATAACGTGCGAGTATCTTGGTATATGGCAGATTTGCGGATCATGTTTAAATGGTTTTTCCGATTGACCCAAATGGAAACTGATCAAAAAATAAAATCTGAAAACTCAGGAAGCTGGGTTCAATCCTATCGGCAAAATGAACGGAAGGGTGAAAGGGCGAACAGGAATGTCGACTTTAGATACATTGCACGTAGCGAAAAAGTCAAGCTACAGAGTGTCCGAAAAATACTCGAGTACTTTGAAAGGAGCGAGATTATCCTGAGTAACTTGATCTTTTATAAAAATGACGTCCGCGACTTCGTTCTTAAGTTATTCATGAAAAACGAGGGACCAACCAGAACGCGGCTACAGCGGACTTATCTCGGCTTGACTAATAACAAAGTCACGTTCAGCGATCGATAGCCGCGCTACGATTGGCCCGTGTTTTTCTTCAATAATTGGAAGACAATGCAGCCTACACCATTTTTGCGAAGGAAAAAATTTCTCAGAACAATCCCAGAAATCATCGCTTTTACGGGACTCGAACGTTTCTGGGTCATCCTGTAGATACAGTGGAACTTGCAGCGGAAGTTCACTTGCATCTGCTGTAAATACGAGCGATAGGTCGAGTGAAAAATTCAAGATTCCAGTTATCTGTACATTTGCAGAATGGAAGAAAGGGTATCGATCAAATAAAAGGCAGCTTTGAGCTTACTTCGGTGATGCTACGTATGCTATAAGAATACCAATCTGAAACAAATCTCAGTAGAATTAACTTTTTAATCCTCTGAATGCGATACCGTAGTCTATTTTAACTTTAATAATTTTGGAATGAGATTTTTTATAACTAAATTGTAATTTTTCTAAAAGATATGATGCATATACTTTAATATTAATAATTTACTGTAATAATTAATAATATAATTGAGTGTGCTCAAGCCACTATAATGGCGTATCGTACAAGAAGATGACATCCGCGGAAGCCACTATAGTGGCGCATCGTGCTTAAGAGGTTACGACGTACACGTTACAATAAGAATTAGTTCTAGAGTTAAATTGATTAATTGTTAAATACTTCTTTAACGTGTATTGTATCTGAAAGAGGAATCGCCTAAAATATATTTAACGTCATTTAATCCTAAACGTCATCGATTATAAAATCGTAAAAATGGTCCGTCGTCCGAGGGTTAACTGAATGGTTGTTGAACCACGAACATTTAAGGGGACGTGGCAGTTAATGGAAGTTTCACCAAGTAATTCCAATTTTTATATCATTCGCTACTACATACAAACTAACGATAGAGTATTTCCTGGAATTTGAACTGTTGCTTTCTATACAGTCAACGTGAAAAGTATTTGTATACCCCTTAACAACGAATAGCTTTTTTGAACGTTGACTAAACGACTTGTATTTTGTCCGAGCTGTTAGTTCATGAGTTAACGTGTAATTAATTCGTTTTTTAATTTTTGTCGATCGCGATTGTGAAGACAAAAGTACAATTAGTGTCAGAATAATCAAATTGCGCGGGATATCTCGTCAAGAATAATTTCGTAAGAAAAATGTTGTATCGCGGAATACCTCGTCGGTGGTAGGAAAGTAGTTAAAAACGCTTGAAACTTTAAGAAAATGAATATTTAATGGAACGAACGCGTACTACTTATTTTCTGTGAAAGATGGGAGAACTTTGTTAAGAAATGTTCGAAGAAATCGATCAGAAAGCAATGTCCATTATTTTCTGTCGTTTTTTTTTTCTTTAATAAAAGTCCTCTCGACCGTGGTCGATTTCGACTGACTTATCTCGTTGACGAACATTTCAAAGAGTTCGGAAAAGATGCTAGAAGTTGCAACGCGCTGTGTTCACTACATCCGGGTTTCGATAACTTTATCAGTCTACTGAAAGCAAACGAAGCGTAAAAGTGAATGTACCATTCCCTACATCGCGCCATGATGTCTGAACTAGGTTCAATGGAGGACGTTCTACATCCAGAATGCGACCAGCGATCTACAATCGAGTCGCAAAATTAAAATTTTCTTAGAAAAGCTGTGAAACCATTTTGGAGAGCCAGAGTGTCGAGATAATTTATGGGCCTAGAAGATTTTTTAAAATTACAAAATGCGAGATTTATTTATTCCTGATTACTCGATTGCGAATCTTTGTGCAAAACAAAATGCACAGCATTGATTGCAGGAGGAAATAGAACAGCAAATTTTTATTTTAGAGAGTAATGCAGATTCACCTTATTTGTGGTTACTCAACCGAAAATTTTTGTACAAAATAGAAATTGTCAGCATTGATTGTAGGAAAAAATAGAACAGCAAGTTTGTATTTTAAAGAGTGATGCAGATTCTTCTTATTTAACAAAGCATTCATTCATGAATAACAAAATATCTTACATCGGTTCATATTTAATTCCTAACTCCATTAATATCATTAGTATAAATTAACATTTTTGTAACTGGATTGTTCAACTGTAGGGCCTTACCTCAATAATTATAAAGCCACAAAAAGATACAAGCGAATGATTCTTTCCTTATATTTCATAAATACAAATATCGCGTATATGCACGAAGGCAGCTACGGTATTAGTGAAGCATTGTAATCAGAATTGCACAGGGTGACGTACCTTTTCAATACATTGTTTTTATTATTTTAGATTGAATCGATATGATGTATGTCGAATGTACTTGCAAATTTTCGTAATATTGATTCTCATATTCCGCACCGCGTATCTCACTTTGAAAGAAAGTTTTCCCTTGGAAATTCCTCTGGAAAATTGATTCTATCAGTAGCGAAAATTTATTCTTGTAATACCTGGCAAAGTATAATATACCACGGACAGGGAAATAATGTAAGCCCATTTATTCGAAATAGGTTAATTCAAATTTTTATGTGAAATTTTAAGCTACATCGACAGCCGATAATTTCGGTAAGGTGAAATATTAAACGAATGTCTGAATATATTTCGTTAAATCCTCCATTTTACTGTTTCGCGTATAGCTTGCAGCTTATACCGTGATCGTATGTATGTTGCAAACGCAAAAACTTGCCTGTTTCAATCATAAATATTAAATCTGTCACGCTGGATGAATTAATAATTACAGCTCGATGCATGCCATTAATAATCTGTCCTTTCTTTACAACATGGTTGCCTCGAATGAATTTTTATGGCGCACAAACGTATCGGATTCACAATTATTGCGTTACAAAACAATTTGTCTGCTAACTGATAATCAATTCTCGTCGATGTAACGCCGAAAAGATTTTTATTATCGTAACCAGACAATCTCGTTTTACAGAATACGTATACTCCCATCGAAAAATATATTTAGATCGACAAAGTGAAATCATGTTTCTTTGTTACTTGTAAAACTGCGTTCGCATATTCTGCTCCCGTTCTCACAGGAAAAATTAGAATGATGGAAACGTAATTAACGGCAAAGCTAAAGAGCCGTATCGAAGGAGCTCGACAATCGCCTACCAATTTCAAATATGGACCGTTCGTTTTGTGTAAGTTGAAAATTAGAGAGAAAACCGACCACGTTCCGCCATTCTTCTACGCCACCGGAAGTACCTTCGAATACTCCTATAGTTTCGCATTAAAATTATTCAATGTAATCGCTGTTGTTGATACAAAACGTATTAATTCGTAACGAAGCTCGCGTTGTTCCGTAATTTTGTTCGAACCAATTAGTGTTGTCAACAACAACATACATTTCATTAAGATTTAATTAAAACATTAATTAGTTTGCGAGGAGCAAACAAGCCGAGCTTACGCGACAAGTAGCTGTCGAATGTTCAGGTGCCAGAACATCATGTTAACGCATTTTATATTTTGTTAATTAATATAATATGTTTGTTTGCCCTTTCTGCGAATGTTATCGCTTCCCGATCGCGAACCGGAGGACAACGATCTATTGTAAATTACACGAAATCAGAAATTATTTTACGTTATACTACAGTACGTTCAAATATTATTTGAAAACTTAAAGTTTCGTTTGATAGCGTTTTAGACATGGAAACGAATGGAACTCGCAACGGTCGCTGTTGATTTACACCGCTGAAAAAGAGATTTCGGCGCAGTACCTCGACGACACTCGCCCCGGAAAGTTTTGCTGCTAGACGCAGCTGCGAAATTATGCAGATGATAGCCAGGAGAATCGGAGGATACACTGCAACGTGGAAGGGTGCACACCCTGCGGATGAAGTTACGGGGGCTGATCCTCGTCGCCGCATACTCGCCCGCCGACTGGTAACTATGAGCTTACTTAATGGCGGACAATTATAAACCGAGTTGCTGCGAAAGAATAGATGGAGCAGGAAGCACTGGGAAACAGAGTCACGGGAGAGAAAGATGGATCACAGTTGAATGCTCATTGTCTTCTTTCCAGGTGTCCTCAACGTGCGCGAAAACCGGCCGTTTACGTTTGAAAGGCATTGCACGGCGCATTGAATTTCCAGTTACCAGCAAGTCTCGACTGTCATGCGATATTTTAATCTAATTTGAATCTCGAGTGCAAATGAACTTGTCAAAATATTTTCGCGACAATGGTTTTTTTAACGTCGGAGTGATCGTTTTATTCCTCTGCGTTTTTCTCTTCCTTTATTTAGCTCTCTATTTCGCCACAAAAGTATAGAATTTCATCTATCGTATAATATATTTTTAGATTTTATATTCTAGCCATGCAAAAATTACCTTCCAAACGCCTTCGTAAAATTCTTACGGGGTGCATCCCTGCAACGCTCAAGTGGGTGCTAAAGTTCAAAGCCTATAATTCTTCAACTTTCACTGTAGACCTTTCTTTCGAAGAGCAAAGGCGTGCCTTGCTCGCTCTTTTAAAATACTAGGTATATAAATATGAAACGAGAATTTTTTTATAGAATATACACGTATATTCTATGAAAACGACACAAAATATTTTATTCGAAGTATTGCCTACCGGTAGCTATACATTTTCCCATCTCTCTGACAATTTGTGAACTTTTTTTATCGAAGCAGACATTATGATGGAAAAAGCACTATGTCCACATAGATTTTGCTATTAATACAAAGCAATATACATTTGTTGCATTTATTGCTCAGTAGGTTCAGTATTGAACAAACTGCTTTGATCTTATGGTACTTTTGAGGCTATCCAGTTTCTTCTTATTTTTGCAAGACTATTTACGTTTTTATATTGCATTTTCCGATCACAGAAACATTACACTCGCGTCAACCATGCTTCATACACACTGTGTGGCAGACCATGCGGCCTAGAATTATGAAATTATAAATAGCTGGCCGGCTGTGACTATTGTCAGCGTTCGAGGATCAGTCGAGAAACAACAGGGCTGGGTAAATTTCAATTAATTCTGCTAAAACGATACCGTTCCCTGTGTACTGCTCTAGTTTCACGGCTTTTGTGTTGCCACACTTCATTGACGCTCCGGTGTGCTCAGATTACCGCGTATGGTTTTATGTTAATGTTATCCTGCCCACCAAAGTTCCGCAATGTAAAGTAGAATCATGGAACACGCGGTCCACGGATTATTTCTGATTTATGGCGGTGTTTAAATAATGGACCGAAGCGTAGACACGCGTGCAACTTGCTGCAAATAATTTAATGGGATTCCACGGACGATGCCGGCCCTGCGATCTTTTTGCGGAACGCTTACTGTGAAACGTACTGTAATTTAACACTTACGATTTAGCCATGTATTAAGTGTTTACCACGCATTATGGGACAACGCCCCTTCTCGCTTTTCAGTTTAAATCGAGGAAATTGCGTTTCATTTAGCATTCAACATTCCACCTTCTTTTTGTAACACGAAACTGACAGTAACCAAACGTGATACGGGAACTGAGAATAAAGTGTCATTTTTTATCCTGAAGTACGTATAAAAGTTTACCTCGATTAATGGGTTGGTAGAATGTTCGCCGAAAAATAGACATGAGCATAAACTATTCAAATTTTTGTTTGCAGGAAAAATGGGTCTTCGGTTTCTCGTGTGCTATATCGCGTGAATATATTTTAAAAACATACGAATAACTGTGTACGATAATAGAAAGTGCGAGCTTTAAAATAAACTCAAGTTTAATACTGTACAAGTTAACCCTCTATGGGCTCGAGTAACTTTCAAGTCACATTGTAATTTATCGACATTTTACCATATAATTATAGTTTTTTTCCTGAGATGGCGCATAAATCTTAATTCTATAAGTGCAAACTTGATAGGCCGTTGTTACCTGAAAGTCACATAGTAAATATATTGCAATAAAATTGTTTAAACGGAAAATTTTTTTTTCATTTCCATATATACGTTTATAATTTCTGATTTTTCGTTCCCCCAATTTTTATTGGATTAAAAACAAAAATTCGGCCCATAGAGGGTTAAACATCGCCAGTTTACAGAGTATCACAAATTTCATATTTATATACATTCTAAATCGCAGAACTACTACAAATATATTTTCATTCCTTTCTTTGCACGGTTAATTGAGAAATATATCTAACGTAGAAAAAAATGTTGGGTGTATCGTTATTTATATTGAATTCCACAATTAGCAAAGTTCAATCACTTTAACACATTAACTGCCCAACTGACGGCCTCAAAAATTCCTTAAAATCAAATTAATGTATTTAATGAAGCAGCGATTGAATACTATAAATGTATGGCATATAGTCACCTATCAAACTTCTTGTATTTTTCAGTTATCAACTAAATTGAATGCAACGAATATATCAACGTACAAATTTATTTTTAAACATTGACAAATACTTCTGTCACCCATATACGGGTGACATGGCAGGCAACGTGTTAATATTGTAGCTGTATCCTATGAACCCCTTGCTATGCTATTTTCTTTGTAACTAAAGTTGTTATTACATCTTCATCGCTAAAAATGTTACAAAAGAGAAAAGACAATTTATGTTTTACGCTGCTACGTCTGTTTCAATGCTTAAATATTCATTACAAAACGAACAACATTTGGTATCGTTTAAAAATTTTATTTAAAATCGTCAACACGAGTCTGACTCGGCGTAACATTGCAAGGTGTTAACACCGTTGTACGAAAAAGTTTATCTTGAAAAGCTCCCTGAAAGACGCAACAAACGCGAACTTCAGAGGGCAAAGAGCACCGACTAATATTCCCCGCGATGTACTATAATAAATGAACGGGGTATTGTTGCGAATGAATGTGCGACCCACAAGGAGATTCCGGAAAGATGTGAATGATACTCGGCATCGCGCTTTATACACTGGCGTACTCTTTCCGCGTCCGTACGAAGTGCTCTCGAGTTGTTATTAATCCCTGAATGAAATTCATCGAATACGTCAAGGAGCCAGTCCGAGATCTTTAAACGAAAGGGACCTGTGCTCAGTCTCTGAATTCATAGCCATTCAATTTCGCAGCTTTAGACAAAATTGCGAGTTGTAATTAAACGGCACCCGGCCGAGTTTCCCTGTATCGCGTAGGAAATATCGTTCCCTTTTTTTCTTTCAACCGAGCCAGAAAATACCATGTCATTTTTATTGTAGCTTTGCACAGTGTTCCCGGACATTGTCATCTGAAGGATCGAATTCTTCGTTTCGTTTCGAGGAGCGAGTTTGAAGATCTGTGGAAACACAATGGGATCGAAAGCGAAGACTATATATGTATCTGTAGAAAAAGTTCGTGAGCGTGTACAATATTTTACAGTGCACCTATGATACGCCAAAAACCGATTATTTTACTTTGTTTTATGGGAAATACGAGATTGATTTTATTCAAATTTTTTTCAGATTTTTACTTTATTTTGTAGAAACAACGAACCTTATTTATTCAGGTTTATTTGAGATTTTTCACTTTATTTTGTACACACAACAGAACCTTGTTTGTTCCGATCATTTTGCCATTTTTTAATAGCCATTTTATTTTAGAAAACAACGTAACTGTGTCTACTTGGATTTTCAACGATTTGTACTATGACGCGCGATCAAAAAAATATATTCATTGGATAATCTTTACAATTTTAAAGATCATGAATTAGAAAATTAGAAAATCTGTCTTTTTAGCTTGTTTAAATTGTCGTTTCAGAGTATTGTTTACTGTTGTTGTTTAAGAGTATCGTCGAAATGAATATTCTAGAATTGGACCGAAACATCGGTTACTTGTTAATATGCACGTACAACAACAGAGCGTTGATTTTGAAGTTGTAAAATAATAAATTCGAGAACAGCGAAATTATATTATCGAATGGAAACATCATCCACATGCTAATGAGTGAACTCTAACACATGTTGAAACAGAGACCATAAACCCATAGTATCATCGTACAGTGTATATTTTCTGTGGTAATTTACCACCGCAATAATTACCTTGATCAGGTTAACGTAATTAACGTGGTCTGATCACATTTTAAGAAAATATCCTTAATTAGAAAATCAAACGACTACATCTACTATACTTCGACTGTTGCCTCAAAATTATTAATCAGTTTAATCAATATTTCACAAAACCGTACAAGAAGCTTCATAATATTTTCTTATTTAGGTACGAATATATATTTTAATTTCATTCGTAAATGTATCCAACCAAGAATAATGATGCAGGAAATAATGAGAAAATGATATACAGTCAGTGTAAAGAGTAAAAAAAATAAAGAGTTAAAAACAAATTTAATTTACTAGATATTGCGTGAATAATTTAAAGAAAAATAGCGAAGAAAAAACTGGAGGACACTATTTACAAGAAATCAAATTACTTATTGATATTATGCAGTAACTTTATACTAAAAAATAATATTAATAATACTAAAAAATAAAATTTAAAGGATTAATTTTGGTTGAGGACTAAATTAAATATGAGTAAAAATTTTATGATAGAATTTTTCTTTTCAAATATTAAAAAATAAAATTTAGTGGTTTAATTAAGTTTAAGGACCAAGTTAAGTCTCAGTTAAAATTTTATAATAATTAATTAATTATTATACATAATGTATAGTGATATATAATACATATAGCATACAGTAAAGAAATTATATAATATAACAACATCAGAGATCTAGATTATTATGACAATATTTAAGCCAGGTAGAATAAGACGACAATGTTTCAGCCAGAGTGTCAAATGTAGATAACCTAATGACGAAACTTTTGTGTATATTACACCCACACGTAATCCTACAGAATATAATCCCATAAGTGGTTTTTAATGGCTATTAGACAGACGCGACAATAAATAATCTAAAAAAGAAAACGACACTGTAAACAAAAAATGCAGAATACTGTAATCGTGTTTTACTGTTCCCGGCTAAGATACCTGCGCTTCTTCTTATCTTTCCAAAAGTACCATAAGGCAAGAAACGTAAGATTAATGTCTATTTCTGTTTTACGAAGATAATCATTTATTTAACTGTTTTTCGAGTGAAAACTTGAATTGCACTCGATCCACACTGAATATTTCAAGGGAACTGGAGACACGAAATTACTGCTGTTCTAAAAACAAAATTCTGACATTAATTAGAACAGCGAACAGCATTCGCGCCGAGCAAAAAGTTGAAATTTTGGACGAACATGTGGTAAAGGAATATTTAATGTATGTAGAGTGCAAGGTACTTTGAGAGTGGTGTTACGACTTCTCAAAGCGATGTCTAGGTAAATGAGGTTCTTAAGGTTGTTTAAGAATCGCCACGGTTTTCCATCAGGATTATGCGTTCATTAATGTAAAAGCTACACCGAAATATAATTTTACTCCGTGCCAAAATCCTACGCAAGTAATAGAAGCAAATATGATAATAATCATTTCTATTCGCCCATACGACCAGGAAGCAGACTTTCTTTCACAACAGATTTGTCTGAACCTTTACTCAACATTTAACACTTTACCGACCGGGAGCCTATTAATAGGTCTTTCAATAATTGCCCCGTAATAAAATGAGGCTTAAAAAGCTGCTTTTACATTGTAATTTGTAACGAAATTATTAGACAACGTTACTAAGGATGCCATGCTGATTTACAATAAAAATTACTGTCGGTGTTGCGGGATCCATTAACCCTTTGTACTCCAAGCAATTTTAATTCCTAACTCGAAACGTTTTTTTGTTCTCCAATAATTCCATTGTACGTGGTCGTTTTACTAGCTTCTGAAATACAAACATTGCAATGTAAAAATTGGTTTGAATAATATTCTGCCAATTTTTAATGTCCCCTCAGAAGAGCCATTGGAGTGCTAAGGGTTAAAAAATTTTCCGTGACGGTGGGTAAAGTGTTAACACATGTTCTAATTACTTTGTAAAATTGTACCGTATCTATTTCACAGTTCACTATTTTCCGTTTTCCCTTTCTTTCTCTATTTCCTTCTACAACTTTCCCAGCTAATAATGCTAGTTCATTTATTCCACACGTCGAAAACGAATTCAAACTGAATCTGAAAAAAGTTCATATGCAGGATACAAAACCCATAATTCGTAGCTCGCAGTTACAATAGCAACTTGTAGCGTCAATTTTCAAGTACCACTACACTGTTGCAGTCTCGTTTTCGCAAACAAGGTTCTTCTTTCTGTCACGAAAACCTCCAACATTTTTCGCAGTCTCTCTAATCGCTAATTTATCACTAGGTCTATGGGACCCATCAAAATGAAGGAATTATCCAACCAAGAGGAATTATTCCGATAAGTTTATGTCTTTGGCTGTGATTTCTAAAAAGGGGTCCATAAAAATTTCGATGGATTCGTTCTCGTTATTTCTATAAATTAACCCTCTATGGGCTCGTGTAACTTCCAAGTCACATTTTAATTTATCGACGTTTTACCAAATAATTATAGCTTTCTTCATGAGATGGCGCATAAATGTTAATTTTATGACGTTGCCAAGACACGCTTAAGCTTTTATGCACAGAAGTGCAAACTTTATAGGCCGGTGTTACCTGAAAGTCACATAGTGAATATATTGCAATAAAATTGTTTAAACGGAAAAATTTTTTTTCATTTTAGATGAGAAGAGTGTCGCCACATTATGAAAATGGGGAAAAATCAATTTTTATTGGGACTGAAGTCGAGTGAGATTCGAATGTTTCAAGGTTTTGTTTTTACTTTTTCATGTCATAAATAATTAACACGTTGAATGCCACGGTGGTCACCGGTGACCGATACCATTGTGTCGTTTAAGAAATGATTATCATTAAATCAATACGAATGAACATCGATTTATTATCGTGGAAGTTAATCAAATTGTAATACGACGTGGAAGCTTCATTATAAAGTAACTAACAATTCTCTTCACTAACACTGATCGTTTCTATGAATGAAATTACATGAAACTTGTCTTAAGTACATAAAATTTACTGTGCTTTTATGCACAGAAGTGCAATCTTTATAGACCGGTGTTACCTGAAAGTCACACAGTGAATATATTACAACAAAATTGTTTAAACGGAAAAATTTTTTTTCATTTGCATATTTAGGTTTGTAATTTCTGATTTTTCGTCCCCCAATTTTTTATTGGATTAAAAACAAAAATTCTGTCAATGAGGGTTAATATAAATTGGTCACCTTCAATGCTTCGTAGTGCGAAACTTCCATTACCGAATCACGATATGTGGAATAATAATTTCCAATGACAACGGCTTCGGTTATTTAAGAATTCGTCGGTATGCGATAACGAATTGTTAGAATTCACGAAAAATCGCTAACGGTATTTTCTGCATTGGAACACAGTTGCCGTTCACCGATGCAATGAGGCCGGCACAAAGAATGCTGCCAAACATTATTATGCAAATACTATTCCCAAGCAAATACCATCCTCCGTCAATAAAATATTCCCAGTGCACGTAACAAAGGTGTTGTGTATTTGCTGTTCCGGAAATTAACTTTAGTAAATCGATTTTCAATACGTCCCGGTGAACGCGAATGCTAAAAGTTAATGTGAAATTGTAGCTTTGCAAGAAAATATTAAAAAAACAACCAATTACCCGACGAACGTGTATCCGTACGAAAAAAAAACAGTATTTACATCCATGGTTGCGCGAAAATGGATGTTTTGGACATTTTATTCAGTGTATATTTCATCGAAAAACTTTTTAATCAATCGGTTGTTATCGTGACTTGAATATTTTATCGGGACGCCGCTTCGATATCGAAACGCCAACGAAATTTCGTAACTACCGCTCGGCAAGACTACGAACGATGTTTTTATCACAGAGAAAAACTGCGAAGAAATTAATTTCCCGGCGAAAATGGTTTGCAATTACCACGTTGATAGCCTGTTGGAAAGGTGAGGTAGAATTTAAACAAAGGGGCCAACCCAGAATGTACGCGAAAGACATATTATCCTTAGGCATGTACTCTACCTCATTCGTGTCGTATTTCACACCTTATTTCTCGCGGATAATTGCAGTGCATATGGATGCACTGAAAAATGCTTTTGAATGCTTTTGAAAAATGTTCAAGAAATTTTGAATATTGCAATCGAACTGGTAAATTGATCAGAAAGTTTAAAAAATTTCTGTTTCTATTTGAGAATTTTTAAATTTCTATTTGCTTGATTTATCGAAACAAGAATTATTTGGAGAAATGAATATATCGTGCTGCAACGAATTATATTTAATTATATATATATATATAATAATTATCCCATTATTTTGTGAAACTATTGGAAAAATATTCCTATATTTCTGTGAGATATCAAACGAAGATTTACGAGTGATATCAACGATTGAGGGCACTGTTTAGTCAGTCTATGGAGAGTAATTTTAATAAGAAGCTGTTTAATTGGGCGAATCAAGGAGCTCGTCGAATCCCTTTCGAGATACGTTTGCATCGAAGACTACCGAAATAAGCTTAAGCATCATCGAATCGTCAAGAGCTCTTTAAGGGTTAATTGCCATCTGCAATAAAGTTTATCCCTTTTTTTCATGGAATATTTATGGAAAAAATGTTAGTTGCTGGCATTTCATTGAACAGAGTTCTCGTAGAACAGATATTTTAGAATCTGCACAGTAAAAGCCCGATGCAAAACAAGTTATTTTAGAATGTCTATTAAAAAAGCTTCTATATGAGATACACAAACACACTTTGAACAGTGAATTATTCACTGCATGTCGCAATGATTGGGAACTTTTTTTTAAACATTGTTGAACAAACCAGGCATTGCAGAAAATTATTTTTATATTTTGCAGTCTCCAGTAAAACTAAAACTTTTACTTTCACCAACTTTTCTTCATCTGCCCTCGTGCGAACTTCTAGTTGCAGAACACTAGTTTTAAAAAAAGTTCCACAGTTCGTGTTTTAAATAGAATCCATTGAAAAGTTCTTCTCGATCCCCGAATAATTAAGATCGGATGGCGGTATCTTGTTATAAACATTCGCCAAGTCGTTTTACTCTTTCGTTCTCAGTTTTTTCTTTTTTGAGAAACTTAATTTCGTGTATATTGAAAAATACTAATTTTTAATGAATTAATATTCACTGGGAAACTAAGTTAATGATTTTTAGCGTATCTGAAATCAAAAGCTGCCCACCTCTGTGTGAAAATGACAAACAAGTTTTATCCTTAGCACTCCAATGGCTCCTCTCAGGCGACACTAAAAATTACCATACTATTATTCGAAATAACTATTACACGAACAAGTTTGCATTTTAATAAATCCGTAAAAATTGAAACGTTGTATGTACAGATAACAGTAATAAATGTAATATGCAAAAAAAGGAAATGAACCACGCGCAATGTAATTGTTCTACTTAAAAGAAATGTTTTGATTTTCGAATTATATTTGCTCGGAGTGAAAAGGGTTAAGTAGCATAACACTTCAATAGAATACATTAAAATGTTTCTAATGGTAAGAATGATAACAGACATTCCAACAAAAATGTTCTCAATTCTCGATAGTAATTCTATTTATTGGCAATAAAGAGTTTCATTTGTTTATTTGATGTATTTCGAAAAAGAATAAACGCATTCAATCTTATCATTAAGGTTTTCATTGGATACTATTTTACAGGGTGAAAACAAGAATGATCACAACGACAGAGGCTTGATTAACCCTTTGCAATCAAAGCTGCTTCGACTCAAAAACTTAGGCATTTCTTCTGACTTAGAATATTTTCATTTCACATAATATATTTTGTCTTATGTATAAGGATGTTTTAACTATTACTCGTCCTTGCAACAGTTACATTTTTACGAATTTCTTAGATACAAGCTTAGCGATGTAAAAATTGTTTCAAGCAGTGGTGTGGCAAATTTTACTGGCACCTCACAGAATCGCCATTCGAGTGCAAAGGGTTAATTTACTAGGTGAGTAAATATGAACCGGATGTTTAGTATAAAAAAATACACATTATTGTATGAAAACGATACAAAATATTTAATTCTAAGTACTGTCCTTCGGTAGCTGCACATCTTTCCCATTTCTCTAACAATTTATGGATCTCCGATTTATGAAATACAGACACGCCTTGTTTGCTCTTTTAACCCTTAGCACTGCAAGCAATTTTAATTCCAAAATCGAAACATATCTTTGACCTAAAACAGTTCCATTGTACATGGTGCATTTCCGTTCGTGAATATAAAATTTATTACTATAACTCGTAAGTGTAACATTCCAATTTTTACTAGGTACATGCAAACATAGCGATGTATAAACAATTTTAAATAAAAGTAAGTGAATGTTTAATGTCGCCTCAGAGATGCCATTGGAGCGCTAAGGGTTAAAATACTAGGTATGTAAATATGAAACCAGAATTTTTTTATAGAAAATACACGTTCATTGTATGAAAACGATACAAAATATTTTATTCAAAGTACTGCCCTTCGGTAGCTGTACACCTTTCCCATCTCTCTGACAATTTGTGGATGCCACGCCAAAATAACTATTCGTCTTTTGAGGAAACCAGTCATCGAGCCATTTTCGTACATTTTCGTAAGATGTGAAGCGTTGCTCAGCAAGTACGTGTCCATCGATTTAAACAAGTAATAATCGGATGAAGCCAAGACTGGTGAGTTAGTCGCATGCAAAAGTATTTCTCAATTAAACGCCTTAATCGTTTCCTTGACCGGTTTCGCTGTGTTCGATGGTGCATTGTCATGAAGCAACATCACTTTGTATTGCCTCTGAACCCATTTCCCTATCTTCCGGATTTATCCAATGGCTTTAAAATGTATGGAGACAGTTTCTCGTGTGGCATTTAATTGATCCGCGAGTTATCGTTGCGTTCGAGCGTCATCCAACGATGCTTGCAATTCGCTGTTTTCAAACTTTCTCGTCGGTCTCCCACGTTCTTCGTTCCTCACGTCAAAATCGCCACCGTTGAATTTTTTAAACCACTCACAGCACTGTTATTTACCAAGAGCATGCTCACCGTAAGCTTCGACAAACATTCGATGCGATTCTGCAGCAGTTTTCTTCAAATGCTAACAGAAAATCAATGCCGTCCGTGAATCGTAGTTTCCAGGCACAAAATTCGACAGGTTCAACGTTATTAACCCTTTGCACTCGAACGGTGACTCTGGGGCACCATTAAAAATTGCAACGCCATTATTTGAAATAATTTTTACATCGCTATGCTTGCATCTAGGAAAGTGATGAGTTCCACTGTTGTAAAGACGAATAATAGTAAAAACCTGAGTATGCATAAAAGGAAATAATCACGTAAAGTGAAATTTTCGTCGAAGGTAAAACAGCTTCGAGTGCAAAGGGTTAACCCCTTGGCCTACGATTTATTTTCTGATAACAGCGACTAGATTTTCTTTATCCTCCGCGAAACGACAAAAAGAAAAGTCAAATTTGTAGTTACTGCGTGCGCAACTATCCTCCAACGATTGTATACGATCAGAGATTAAATAAAATGTTATTTTGGTTTAAAGAAAATTCAGAAAACGCATGTTTAGAAGATTCAATTCGAAATCTTGATCACGAGTCTGACTCGTTGTTGTAGGGCAAGGGGTTAACACGTTTGGCGCTCAGCATGATACCGTTGAGTTTCTCGCGG
This sequence comes from Agapostemon virescens, assembly GCA_028453745.1. Lineage (NCBI taxonomy): Eukaryota > Metazoa > Arthropoda > Insecta > Hymenoptera > Halictidae > Agapostemon > Agapostemon virescens. The sequence goes on from CM052097.1 coordinate 9,445,224, forward strand.
GGCCCAAATCCGACTGTCGGAGCGCCAGAACATAAACAGACCGATAAGTAGAAATAGCAACGATGCAACTCGAGTAGGCCCCTGCGTTTTGGCTAATCTACTGTTATAAAACCTTCGACCCATTACAAAGACTAAACTGTTTTGTTTATCGACAAAACATGCACCCATCATGACTCCAAGCTCGGATTTTACACATCGCGGTCGTCCTTCGAAAATGAAACCTTTGGCGATAGAGGCGTACAATATTGGAAAATCCGGCATCGACAGGAGCGACCAGATGGCGTCGTATGCAACAAATACACGGAAAAGCATCAAGTGGTATCGCAAATTAGCATTGCATTTACTTTTGGGAGCAACGATCGTAAATGCACATATAGTGTATCAGAGAGCTACACAAAAAAAAAATGGAGATAAGAAAATTCCAGGAACCTGTAATCACAGATTGGTTGTGCTCGGAGAATACTGTGCCCAACACTAATAGACACAAAAGTAGGAAAGTGTCTCACCGCTTGGAGATTCGCAAGAATCAGCAGGGCAAGCCTGTAAGAAGGACGTACGTCCTGTGTTACCAGAAGAAGAGGAAAATTGTCGAACGCCAACAAGCGAGAAAAATCCTTGAAAAACGACAACATATTGTTCGAATTGCCCAAAATCGCCACAGATATGCTTGGACTGTTTCAACGAATATCACGCGACGTAGATAATGTAATATCTGTAATAATGTAATATAAAATATTTTTTATATTTTTATGCTGTGTATTCTATATTTCTACTTCAGTGCCTGTTCCATTAAATTTCTTTCAAAAATGCAACTGAAAATCTTATTTAACATTTTGACTGCCATGTCACCCACATATGGATGACAGAGTAATTTCTTCATTTCTAAAAATAAATTTGTACATTAATATAATCGTTACACTACATTTAGTTGAAATCTAGAGAATACGAGAAGGTCGAAAGATAATTACCGTGTCGTACATTTAAAATTTTTAATTTTTGTTTCATCAAATAAATTACTTTGATTCCGTGGAATTTTTGAGGTTGTTGTTCTGGCAGTTAAAGTGTTAACTTGAACAAGAAACACGTCACCCATATATGGGTAACGCAACGCCGAACGGTGTTAAAAACTATGCTGTTGTATGAAACTTGTGTGATTGTGAGTTGAAAATCTTTATGCGGTGTCAATACAAGAGAATACAAAGAGATTTTAGGGTAATTACTTTTACAGCTAGCATTGTAAATTCCGGTTTCATATTTACAGACCTGTTATATTAAGGGGTGAAAGAATAAAATGCAAAAGAACAATTGGATGCGCGTTCGCCTCACAAATGAGATCCTAATGAAACGTGTCTGCGTGGAGAACGGTAGCAATCAGCTGGCGCTGCGTCTTCGGTAATCGACGAAGTTGAAAATTAGAGGAAGCGAAGTTTGGTTCAAGGTCGCCGGGATCGATTTTAGTAAGTAACTCTATCCAGGGTTGCGCATCGTTGCACTTGCAACTGGCAGGAAGCTGGGACGTTGTGGAAGAGGGAAAATCTAATTTAAAAGATAAGCGGCCGCCGGTGTAGCTAGATACCCGGTCGGTTTAGTGCATACTTATCGAGGGATCTGCTCTGGATACTAACGCCAATTTCGAATGCCTGAACCTTTCACCGACACGAAGGCGTACAGTAATAGCACGTGACCGCAACGGAATAGATTAAAAGGCTACAAAAGACCCGCTTCGAAACGTTGTTGTCGAAGTGCTCTCCGCAGCGGTCCACCCATTTCTGGTCGCGTCTAGGTATAGACATTTTCTTAAAACACTCCATAACTCGATAGTACTGGTCCATTAGCTCTCAGGCACTGTTTGGATCCAATTAGTCGAGGCTCTGTGCTCAAACAATCGGTTACCTTGAAGGAAACCAGTCCCCAAATAATCACGGCCCGATAACAATTGTAAGTTCGGGAAAATCGTGTTTACCCGCGTCTCGTGAAAATTTTAACAGGCTCACGGGGAAAACGTGTTTCTCCGTCTCTCATGCTCGTCGAAACGCAAAATGAAACTCCTCGACACCGAAATTGTAGGTGAAACTACTACAAATTGGCAATTTATCAAAACATGCGAAACCTCAACGGAGATATTTAACCGTTTAGGCACGGTTGATTTTTGTGAGAATCGAATGAAGTTTTTGATAACTAAATTATAATTCTTCTTAACACGTTGAACGCCACGGTGGTCATCGGTGACCGTCGCCATTGTATCGTTTAAGAATGATTATCATTAAATTAATGGCATTAAACATTGATTTATTATTGTGGAAGTTAATCAGATTGTAGTATGAGGTGAGAGCTTCATTATACAGTAATTAACAATTCTCTTTAATAACAATGATTGCTTCTATAAATGAAATAAATTAAACTTGTCTGAAGTACACAAAATTTGATCGGCATTCAACGTGTTAAAGATATGATGCATATACTTTAACTTTAATCATTTTGAAATGAGATTTTTCATAACTAAATTGTAATTTTTCTAAAAGATACGATGCACATATTTTAACATTAATATTTTACTGTAATAATTAATAATAGAATTGAGTGTGCTCAAGCCACTATAGTGGCGCATTGTGCTTAAGAGGTTAATATTGAAGAAAACTTTAAAATCTATAAAACTTTTTTCTGATGTGACTACGACAGTTGACTATCCCTTATGTGCAATCATTCTGGAGACTCTCCCTAAAATAACGATATATCTTATTGCAGTATTATTAACATTCAGCGTTGATACTCTTAATCAATGTTCTTACATATGTTTCAGTTTATTTTGAGAATCATGAGAAGACTACATTTTCTACCTTCGAAAATGGTAAAAAAAGCATATCTCATGGCTACAAAAAGTTAAAAAATTTTTTTAATTTGTAAAACTAGTTCCACTGTTTTCAATATTGTTTATTAAATAAACGACCCGTTTGTGAAATTACGGTACATCGTCTAGTTCCCGAGATATCTCAAAAACGTGTTTTTATTCTACGCGAAGAACTGTTTTTATTCTATTGGAAGGGCTGTTTTTATTCTATGCGAAGGCCTGTTTTCACCCCGCAGACATGAATCACAGTAGATAAAAAAATATGTATAAAATATTCTTTAGTAATGTAAACCCTGCACAGCTTCGACTCGGAACGACATGTTACACTGACATGATGCTCCTTGTAGGTAACGAATCGATACACGTGTATGAGTAGTAGTTAGTCCAGATGCAATTAAAAAACGGATTTTTCGTCTGGGACTTCGCTGCAGGTAAATCGAGTTTGGAATACCTCTCGAGTAAGCGTTCATTAGTATTCACAAAAAGGAAAAGCGGTAAGTCATAAACAAACTCGTTAGTTGAGTCCCCCATTCAATAGCACCAGTGCCGACCGACGAATTTTCAAACTCGATTTCCTCGAAAACCTCGAATTTCCGTAAATGAACAAATTTCATGCTCCTTTTACATGCTTATGGTTACACGGCGCGCCTAAGATTTGCGCGTACACGTACACTATACAACGGTATGAATATAAAGAAGGAAATTTATGAAAAACTTGGAGTAGCTTTTTCATGTTTCTTGACACTAGATTTACCGAGGGCGTCAAAATGACGTAATTCAATGACGTATCTTTAAATTATGATTATTAAAATTGTAAAGGTATACTTATCGGTATTTCCTCAACAAATCTATTTCTACGGATCGATATCATTAAAACGATGCTACAAAATTGGATAAACACATTTTCATTATTTTTACAAAACATTTAAAAATATTCATTTTTAGTGCTCCGCGAATCTAGTGTTGAACAGTGTCGGAAAATGCATTAACGAGACATTTGATCGAAAAAAGACGGCGAACAAATCCCGGGGAAACTGTTTCGAGAAAAACGCAATTAACGCGTAAACGTTGCCCACGATTTCTGCGATTTAATTGCTTCATTAAATTCTCCGTGCAAGGATTCAGAAAACAAATTTTCGAAACTTCGATTTAAGTATTACAGGGTGTCCCAATTAACGTGAGCACCTTAAACGTCCCACCTATCGTTGATGATAGAAAGAAATGTCGAGGAAAAATATAATTAACGTTGGAGAAGTAACAGGCAGACAAGAAATGTTATAATTATAGTTCTCAAGCATTCAGCATCGTACGTTTCCCCTTGAAACACACGTTTTATCAGGCTTTGTTTCTCTTACTCAAATTAAATGAGACTCGCGAGGCTAATTATAAAAATTGTGTCAAAACTGTGGATATTTGGGAAAAATAAAAATTTTCTAAGTCGATCGTGAGTTTTACAAATATTCGAGTTCCTTAAAAGGGAAGATTCCCGGTGTTATTTTAAGAATCTTTTTCCTTTGCGAAAATGTGATACGCGAATTCGTTATCGAACTATAAAAACACGGACTAATCAGAGCGCGGATACAGCAGAAGTTTATCGGAAAGTCGGAATCCGTTTGATGTGTATCACAATGTCGGTAAGTAAAAAAGTTTCTTAGAAAACCTCGAAGAATTCTCCTTGCAAGGAACTCGAACATTTTTGGATATGTTCTTCTTTAAAAACGAACAACTTTTTTCAAACAGCTCAAGCTTTTCTGAAACGTCACAAGGATTACTCTTCTAGATAATACGTAAATAATTTTTCGAAAAAGATTTCAATTGATCACGATTGCGGAGAAAAAAACAACGATCGTAATTGTTAAGTTTCTCATCAGTATTTGTGATGGAAATTGTAAAAATTGCTGAGCGTCGGGTAATTGATTTCGGAATGAAAACCGGCAAAATCATTTTCTGGCCGAGCCAGCGAAACGGTATGGCAGGTAGGTCGCAGAAATTTTGCACGGCATGCTTGCTGTCGCGAAAGAAACCTGGAATGCAACATTTGTCGCGCGCCATTTCAATTTATCCCCGGAACTCCGAAATCATCGCGTTAAACACTTGCGCGCGACCGCGCCCGGAGTCATTTGCAACCAATTTTGTTCAAACGATTGTTTGGAAAGGCAGTGTTGCAGTGACGTCCCGCGAAATAGAGGCGGCCCCGTGTTACGCGAAATTGAAAAACAGTGGCCCGTAGTTTGCCGATTCCCGCGCGTGACCGCTAATTAAAAGGATGTTGCGCGAACTATAGAATTGTTTTAATTCGACTGAAAACACCGCTCGTTTTCTGCCGAGCGAACGATCAAATTGACACGAGAACATTTTTGATATTTAACACGTTGCCGCAATGACGGCTATAGTCGTCCGATCTTTGGCGATATGTGAGCCGTTTATTTTGAAAGTGGCCTATGTCCATTTATACTTAAATTGAGATACTTAAGGGTTTGTGTTTCAATGCAATTAAAACTATATGTACGGAATACTAATGAGTCATACTGCTTAAGCGTATATAAAGGTGTTAAATTTGTAGTTCCTATTGAAATAATGGCAATTATTAAGTGAATAATATGCGTTTTCTTACCAAGAATGGAGTTTGGCCACTTTCAAAAGTAACAACCAGATTCGTTATAAAATTTGAAGTAACCCAAGTCCATTCAACATAATTTAAGATGCTTCAAATTGAAAAAAACAATACTCATTTTATTTTACATATCTTTACAACACTTCAAAAAGATAATTTATGCGATTCAAAACATTTTTTACAAACATAAATTACAAAACAATTTACTACTCATCTACATTTTGTGTGTGTGAAAGGGATTTGAAGAAATCATGATGTTCCGGTGGTACATATCGTAATAGGTCAATTATGTCTTTGAATTTTGCTGTTGTAATTTGTCTGATATTTTTATACAGTGGTGTCAATACAATATTTTCGAACTTTCTTGGTCTACCCCGACGCGAGTAAAATAAATTCAGGACTTTAAAATTTTCGTTCTCACTCATTGATGTCTTATAGAAAATTTTATATGGTTCATTTCTGACAAAACGCATCCAACATATTTTTCACCAGTTTATTGATTCTCCATTAGAATTCTTTACCCTTTTAAAAATCTTTGTTTTGGAAAACTTTTGAAGGTACAATATTTCCGGTTTGAGTACAATATCTTTTTCCCGAATTCCGTTTAATCTTTCACACTTTTTGGATGTATATTTCATCAATCTTTTCTCCATTGTTATCTGTACCTTCATCCCCTGAAGACGAATATTGTTCTATAATTCTCTTTCGTTTTCGATTTTCTTTGAAATCATTAGTTACTAATTCTTCTTCACTATCTGAACTAAGTAGTCTTGTCGTTTTGTTCTTCCCCATGGGTGAAATAATTTCTAAAATTTAATATTACATTTTAAGTTTTATATTTAATTGTAAGTACATAATACGTATATTGCCTAAATTTTGTTTGACTGCATTAATTAAACTTACCGATTATTCAACTAATGCAATTGTCCAAAAACCGAGGTTTACTTGTTAAATACTAATTACTTAAAATTACCTTCATCACTGCCTTCGGACATTATCAATGATAAATATTTCAATTTAAGTATAAATGGACTTAGGCCACACATGTCTAGAATTATCGTATTTACTCGGAATATAAGTAACATTAAATGCTTTATTGATAGATAACTTGAAGTTGTACATGTAACCACGAGCAACCGGAAATAATTGACAAATGTACTTAGGCCACTTTCAAAATAAACGGCTCATGTAGGCAAACGACGGATATAACCGTCGTGCACATTTTAATCAATAAAAAAAAGAACAGCGTTAATTATTGAGTAATACATCGAAAAAGAAGGTATAGCATGCCAGACAGTATATTAATTGTTCTTTTATGCGTTTTCTCATGCTTTACCGCTTCGTAACATTTGGGCATCTAGAGACAAATGTGTTTCTGAGCAGGATCGTCAAATTAAAAGTGTACGGCAACGTGTTAAGTGCGAAGACTCGCGGGGTGCGCGGAAACGGTAACGGTGCCCGATATCGATTCGGTTACAATAATACGCGTTGTTTTCTATTGATTCGCGTTACAAACGAGTGCATTTTAAATTCACCGTTGACAGAGAGAAGTTCTATTGCCACGACGATTCGCAGATGCACGTACTTCGCCGGAGATACGATGAACGCGCGTGCGTTCGTCGGCGCGGATCGTTCGTAAACAATTGAAAGAAAAATTTGTTTATCTTCCGTAGTAATGCCCTGTTTATTTGAGTCAATTTTATTTGTTGGGCGAAACGAATCGCGGCCGTGCAGACAGACGAAACGGTGCGCGACGCATTTCGTTTGGTTATAGTTCGAAATTGTCAACGGCTGTAGCGACAGTGGCGAAACTGTACGTCGGTTAGTATGCAGTTTTAGAGCAGACAGGTTTTGTTACACTTACAAGAGTTTTCCATACTCATGAATTAGGAAACAGGTTATTCGCGAGGCGCATTAACTGAACAGCGTAAACTACGTTGTCAAGTTGATGTAGCATCTTATTGGGATAAAGTTACCCGACAACTTCTTCCGCACGACGTAGAACATTCGTTCTAGTTACAGCAGATATTTTTTATGATTCTGCACGTATCACTTAAAGCGATACCTGCTCAAAGTTCTGAGTCGATATTACTCTCAGCTGTTGCATTGAATCAAGCGCGACACGGTTTTCATTAAGACTTCCTTTTTATTCCGAGAGATACGAGTCGATATCGTGAAATTTTCTTCGATCCGGTTGTCGACACTCAAAAATTGTAGTAATGCAATTGATGTGTACAGTTAATTTTGCAATGATGTACTGTATTTTTACGGAATTTGGTTTGTTTAGATAATACAGAATTATTTATTGAACTTGAATTAATTCTTTCAAACGCATTTTGTAAATTCCATACGTTCGTCAACTTTGTATTAGGAATTATGTGGTGGCTGTTGACAAAACTATGGATCGTCGTGCAACAGAAGCTACGTATGTATTCCTTCTCGCAATAATTTTATAAAGTCGCAAGCAATGTAACAGTGTTCTTAATATCGTTTATTATTTCACTGCTTTAAAATTGAATTAATATCTGCAGTCAAAATTCAATAAAAGCCACCGGTCTACTAATGACCAGTAGAAGCGTAGACGCGATCTAAAATAATTCAATTAAAAGTAACACTTCCACTTTTCAAATATTTATAATTACTTTACGACACAGTAGGGAAAACTGGAATGTAAAATATTTTGCTAAGAGTATGATTAAATCCATTTTGTTGTTTCATGGGTAAAAAATGGTGTCAGCAATTATTCTCAATTAAACAAGAATATAAAACTCTTCTTTTTAAATTAGTTTTCAGACAACGTTTATAAAAATGTAAATTCTGCACAGCGACGTACAAAACTCAAAAGCGAGTTATTTCTCAATTAATTTTCTGTTGCGCCAACTAAAAAAAAAAAGTTCACTTTACACCACTGTTTTAGATCCATCTACGAAAATGTCAATCCTGCACACACTTTCCTTCAAAAATTATTTCCCGCCGTACAAACTTCACAATATCAAAGTAGAATACGAGTAAAAAATTTTATTTGCGATTAATTGCGGTTTGCCCTTTCAAAAAATATTTACCTCCCACGTAGATTTTAAGCACCACCTACAGAAACGTTGTTACTACGTTCACGCCTAAAAAACCGGTGGCTTTTCATTAAATTTTTATAATTAAAGGTTAAATGAAAGGTACCTAGATCGAATATTGGTTGCTTTTTCCTCCACAAAAAATATATTCACCTTCTAATTCAAATACAAAATTCTTACATGCTTTCGTAAAATAACTCTATAATTTAGAAGTAAATTTATTTCCTTTACCTAAATTTGTAATACGAGATTGAAAATCAAGTAAGAAATACATTAATCATATTTTTATTCAATGTACCCTTTTCCGACAAAATTTCTGCTTCTCCAGCAGAGTTCACGTATTACACAAAAGTGCAAATGCTGCACACTTTCCTCAAAAAGTATTAGCTCTCATGCTACAATAAAAAAAAATCACGGTTTTCTGTCGTTGAACTTGCATAATATAATATTAATGTCGTGCATGGAAGAAAAATGTTCAGAGGTAAATTTTTAATTATATACTCTTTTTCCACAACATCGTCTGCTACCCAATCAACCTACTAACACCAATAACAAAAATGCAGCCCCTGCACACTTTCTCCAAAAAACAAGCCGTAATTTACACAACAGAATTAAAAAATCCAGTGGAATGTTCCCCAAAAGTCCATAATCATTAGATTCTGCTCTAAAAAACATTCATCTAATCAACTAATTTAAATACAACAAAAATATAATTATATATAATAATACAAACAAAAATATAATTTTTGCACATATATAAAATGATCGTCTGCACCACACAAAAGAAAAATTACAAACTAACATTCATTAATAAATTAACACAAATACAATTCCCGCACAATTCCAAAATGTATCACTGTGTTATATAATGCAAAACATTTTTAATCAACCTTCACCAATAAATTAACTAAAATACAATTCCCGCACATTTTCAAAATGATCCACTGTGTCATATAATGCAAAAAATTTTAAATCAACCTTCACCAAGAAATTAACAATAATACAATTCCTACACATTTCCAAAATGATTCACTGTGTCATATAATGAGAAAAGAATTAGAAATCAACCTTTACCAACAAATTAACAAAAATACAATTTTCGCACACTTCTCAAGCGATCGTCCGTGTCATACGATACAAACAAAATTAAAAATCAACCTTCACCAGCAAATTAACAAAAATACAATTCTCGCACAATTCCCAAACAGTTCGTCAGTACCATAAAATAAGAAATACTAAACAGCAAGCTTCGCTAATAAGAAGACGTGCACAATCCGGATCACAAGAGCCAGATACGAAAGGAACCACAGTTATTCAATGAACACGATGTGGATCAGAAAAATCGAGAGACTCACGTAGCATAGCATGTTCGTTCAGCGATCAGTGGCAACCGTCGAATCGAATAGTTAGTCGAGTATTCGCGCGCGGTCCGGTTTCGCACGTGCTAAATACGATTGGCAAGCAGCCCTCGAGAGGCCCGAGGGTGTCAGGGTGCCACAATTTTTTTTTCCCCCGGTCGGCGAACGATAGCGAAGAGCCGGAGCATTTAGTGCGGGTGTCACCGCGCATGAAGACGGTTGGCCGAACACTGACTCTGCGCGCTCTGTTGCGGACGCTTTGGAGTTCGACTTCCCGCCAATCCCCCCGGTTGCAACGACGCTACTCTCGCCGACCTTTTTACCAGGCCGAATGCAACCCGCGCACCCCGCCGCACCCCGGCGAACAGGGTCAACCTTGATGGAATGGAATTATGCTGATCGCGATTAGCAAGTTGCATCGAGGAGCGAGAACTGAGAGCCTCGCGAAGCGAACACCGATTCCCAGCACTCAAACCCTTGCCTCGTGATTTCTTTCGTAACTACCCTAATTGGAACCACTCCGTCGCCGATAATATTCCGTAGGTAAAAAGATCCATTGTATTTGTTACATCGAACGGTTACGTCAATTCTTTCTATCGCAGATCAGCTGTTTAATAGCGAACCTATTTGCCCGGATGTTGATTGGATCTTAGGAAAAAAAGACTTATTTAACGAGCTTCATTGTTACACCTGACTGTGCCATCATCGATGCCGCCTATCATCAGGCATTTGATAATAATTGTGGTTTTATTATATTTTGCAGACTCTCCGAGTAGCCACTTAAAACGTTGAATGCTACGTCAGTGGGGACTGACGGTGTCAAATTTACAAATTAATATGTTATAGATAAATCATATAATATTAAGAAATATTCGCACTATTTCAATAGATTCGATTGAAACAGAAAAGCACAAATGGGCTAAGCGAGTCTTTTGCTTATGTACAGTTGCATTATTCCCGTTTAAAGGTAAGTAAAATGTGACGCGAAAGCTATGCAAAATGGCTCCGCATTCAACTTGTTAACCCCCTTGCCATATTATAACGAATCGGATTCGTATTGTAGATTTTAAATAAAGTTTAACAAATACAAGGATGTCAAGAAAAAAGAGGAACCGGAACTTTCTGATGGTAGTCGATTGACTATTCACTGACTCACGGAGCTCTCCGGTTCTTTCCTAAATTCCTAACATCTTTTAGGTCTGGGGATCCTGATCACACATAAATATTACGCCTTTCTTTTTAGGCGAAATCAAAGATCGTGTAAGGGATCAAGTATAGTCGTGTGTAAAATGTAACTCCGATGATTGTGCAGCTACAAGATCTATACCTGGTATGTAAATATGAAACTAGAAGTTTCGTATGGAAAATATACGTTTATTATAGGAGAATGATACAAAATATTTTATTCAAAGTACAGCCCTTTGGTAGCTGTACACCTTTCCCATCTCTCTGACGATTTGTGGACGCCACGCCAAAATAACTGTTCGTCTTTTGAGGCAAACCAGTCATTAAACTATTTTCGTACATTTTCGTAAGATATGAGGCGTTGCTCAGCAAGTGCATGTTCCAACGATGCAGATCAAGTAATAATCGGATGAAGCCAAGTCTACTGAGTAATCCGCATGCGAAAGTATTTCCCAATTAAACGCCTCAATCGTTTCCTTCACCGGTTTCGTTGTGTTCGATAGTGCATTGTCATGAAGCAAAATCACTTTGTATTGCCTTTGAACACATTTTCCTATCTTCTAAATCTATTTTTAATCTATGTTTACAATGTATGGAGACAGCTTCTCGTGTCGCATTTAATTGATCTGCGAGTTGTTGTTACGTTTTAGCGTTATCCTCATCCAACCATGCTTGCAATTCGCTGTCTTCAAACTTTCTCGGCGGTCTCCCACGTTCTTCGTTCCTCACGTCAAAATTGCCACCGTTGAATTTTTTAAAATACTCAAAGCACTATGATTCACCAAGAACATGCTCACCGTAAGCTTCGAAAAGCATTCGATGCGATTCCGCAGCAGTTTTCTTCAAATGCTAACAGAAAATCAGTGCAATGAAAATAATTGCTTTCTTAGCAACTGATTTAACAGATTTCTTTGTGTAATCGTGCATTGTAATTAAAATCGCAGAAAATTTAAACAATATGTCAATAATATCCCATCGATGCAAACAAGTAATAATCGGATGAAGCCAAGTCTGCTCAGTAATCCGCATGCGAAAGTATTTCCCAATTAACCGTTTATCCTACAACGAATCAGACTCGTGATCAAGATTTCGAAGTGACTCTTCTAAACATGTGTTTCCTTAATTTTCTTTAAATGAAAATAACATTTTATTTAATCGTTGATCGTATACGGTCGTTCGAGAGTAGCTAGGCACGCAGTAACTCGAAATTTGTCTTTTCTTTTTGTCGTTCTGCGGAGGACAAAGAAAGTCTAGTCACTGTCATTGTAAAATAAGTCGTAGGTCAAGGGGTTACACGTCTCAACCGTTTCCTTGTCCGGTTTTGCTGTATCAGAATTAAATCACGAAGCAAAATCACGTTGTATAGTCTATGAATACATTTTCCTATTTTCTGGATTTATCCCATGGCTTTAAAATGTTACGGAGACAGCTTTTCGTGTCGCATTTAATTTAACCGCGATTTGTTGTTGCGTTTGAGCGTCACCCTCATCAAAATTGCCACCGTTGAATTTTTTAAAATACTCAAAGCACTATGATTCACCAAGAACATGCTCACCGTAAGCTTCGACAAGCATTCGATGCGATTCCGCAGCAGTTTTCTTCAAATGTCAAGAGAAAATCAATGCAATGAAAATAACTGCTTTCTTAGCAACCGATTTAACAGATTTCTTTGTGCGATCGTGCATTGTAATTAAAATCGCAAAAAATCTAAACGAATTAAATCCTATCTTTTTTATACTTGCTAATTTTAATCCGATGCCATATTATGACGAGTCAGAATCGTGTTGAAGATTTTAAATAAATTCTAACGAATATAAATATGTCTTTCTTTATAGCTGAAATCAAATGTTGTTAATCTGTAATCAATATTTTAGCATTGAAACTGATACAGCAGTACAAAAGATATAAATTGTCTTTCCTGTTCTGTAACATTTTTAGTGATAGAGATGTTATAATAACCTTAGTCATAAATAAAATGGTATGGCAAGGGGTTAAGCCTGCAATCTAGGGAGTTGGATGCGGTGTCGAATCGGTCATCTCGAAATAGGGACTTGGATTTCGACGGGATTACGAAGAATGGTAAGGTCAAACTCCGGAGAACAAACTCGTTTATTTGTTATATTCGGTAGACTAAGACAGGCTTGGCTATGCTTAGTGTTGTGTCGTTGGATCGGCTGTCGACAGAGTTCTCTAAGATAGCTTCGGCTATGCTTAGACATGTTGGTAAGTCGAGAATGTTCTCGTTTGGTGGAGTTGCGTAATGTTTTGGAAAAACTCGGTGTTAGGAAATGCAGGACGTATGATTGGTTATAGGGTGTGCCGGAAAAAATGGCGAAAATGTGAAAAAGTCGGAGTGGGAATGGAGAAGTTCGAGGTTGAACAGGAGTAAGTTCACAAGGTCGGAAGCGGTTGGAACTGTAAAATTCTGTCGCCTAAGAGGGAACGATAAGTTTAAAAATATGTCGATCAGCTTTGCTGTTTTCGGTTTCTGTACTTTCGTCGTCGAAGTACACATCTGATACTTTATGGCATTTTATGATCGGTATCTAACCAGGCGAATTTACCTGGCTTCAGTTGCGCGCTTGTCCCGTCGCACGGAGAGTTTTAGGATGCAACAATGAATAGCAAAACTCATTTCTATAGCTTTCATATCGAAAAGAAATTTACAAAATTCATCCACGACTGTTTAAACAACTTCATTCAATATTATTGGATCTTGCGTCATATTGGGGTTGTGGGCGATGAAACGACTGACTTCTTAGCGAAGAAGGCTTCTTTTTCTATTTTTATTATTTCTTTTACTAATTTCTATAAGACACACAGAATACATTTTTTTTTAAAACTCTTTCTCCACAATTAAAGTTGAATGTTTTACTTCAAAGAAAATCGACTTCCATTATATAATCCCATCTAAAACCAACCCACTCGGATGTTGTGACAATTAATAGATGTAGGGCATGCCATTATCATCTGACTGATCCCAGATGCAGAAGCGAGGTAGAGGATGAGGCTCTGAATCATGTTCTAGGGCAGTGCAATCTATATAACGATGGAAGACAGAAAGGAATTGAATGGTTCTGTAAGTTTGATTGTCAGTTACCTATGAATGCTTCAACGTTGTTATCCAAGCTTAATTTCTAGGTTTGTCTTTATATGTTGCTATTTTGTGAAAACTGCGGTGTATTCACAGTTATTGAAACTGTAAAATTATTTCACAACTCGTCAATTCTTCCCTTCCACGGAACACTTTAGTAAAATGCGAAATATTTATGCGTGTTTTGCAGGAAACCAGAGTTCAACGTTCTGAACCAAGCTTAATTTCCAGGTTTGCCTTTATATGTTGCTATTTTGTGAAAACTGCGGTCTAAATATATCGTTTTAATTCTTTTTCATGGTTATTACCCTAGTTCCAAGTTGTTTTCACGTGGATGCAGAAATATTTATATTCTCATTCTGTAAAACTTTCCTTTATTTTTATTCTCACACTGGATTCCGTATCTTCTTGAAATAAATTTCTTATGTCATTTTTTATAGTAAAAAGAAACATTGAGCCCATCATAGTCACGTAGCTAATTTTTAATTCTGTGATGATTGAAATTTAAAAAATTCATGATAAATTACTAAATTGATTTCTTCATTTTTACCTGTGCAGACGTGTTCTAATTTTAACGGTTTTGTTACAAATAGTTACAAATGCATATAACTATCATTAAATAAAAATTGTATTGAAATCTCTCCTACAAGCAATGTTAACTTAAGATATTTTCGATAATTTCGCTAAAAAGCGTTTCTAACAAAAGTGGAGAGTTTTCTTCGTTTGCTGCTTATTATCATCTTTCCACTGAGAAATATTGCTATTATGTAAATTGGAAAATTTCTATGGTGTCCCCTGCTCTGAATGTCTTAACCATGTGCGTAGTTTGCTTATTGATTAATCCAATTCTGAACAGGCAGCTGATCTTTTAGTGTTAAAAAAGGGGTTAGGTCTTTGAATTGTCTGACCGTTCCCCACCTTCATTTCCATATTTCTACCGTGATACAATGGTGCTTTCTTCGGTGAACAAGATTTATTAAACAGATTTGTAAAACTATAAACTAAACAGTGAACTGAGCCAACACTAATCTACACTAACTATAACCTAAACCATAAATTAAACTACAAACACCATAAATTAAACTGGAAACTAAACTATAAGCTTTACTAACTGTAAAGCAAATTAGAAACTAAACTAGTAAAATGTACCAACTATAAACAAATCTAGTATCTATGCTATTAGCTATAGTAACTATCAATTAAACAGATTTATTAATGAAAACGTGGACTGTTTAACATTAGAACTACCGAACAATAAATCCAACGATATATATTGCTTTGTGACAATAACAAGACTGCATCTATTCAAACTTTATTCAATTTTGATTGCAACATGTGGTTCATTAAAAAAGTAAATCGGACAATTACTAATGAAAACATTTATATAACTTCAGTAATTGCGAAAGAAATAAGTAGGGACCGGACATTTTGACTAGTTTGGTAGTTCTAGTATTAACCCTCTATGGGCCCGTGTAACTTTCAGGTCACATTTTAATTTATCCACACTTTACCAAATAATTATAGCGTTTTTTTATGAGATGGCGCATAAATCTTAATTCTATAACGTTGCCAAGACAATCAATATTAATATTTATGACCGTTGCTAGGCTCATCAACCTGAAATAACAAAATAAATGCTGTGCAAACTGCCTGCAGTAAAACTAAGCGAAACCATTTGATCCAATTGACATTATTTGTGCTTTCGTCAGTAGTTACCAAACTAAAAATAGGGCACATAATAACTCTGGATTCGTATATCAATAACAACCTATTTGTTTGCATTTCAATTTTCAATTTGTTATTAT
Source organism: Agapostemon virescens (assembly GCA_028453745.1). Taxonomy (NCBI): domain Eukaryota; kingdom Metazoa; phylum Arthropoda; class Insecta; order Hymenoptera; family Halictidae; genus Agapostemon; species Agapostemon virescens. The sequence continues at coordinate 9,461,196 of CM052097.1, forward strand.
TTTTTTATGATACAGTTTTGTAACTTTGAGGTTACAATGGGCTATTATGGTAGATTTCGGTACATTTAGGATAAAGCTTGTGTTTTCTCCTGTTTTCGGATTTATACATCATATACCCAAAATATGAATACAAAATCAGATAGAAATAACAGAGGAATTAGAATTAGACGCATTAGCGGTAATAGATCCGATGATTCCTTATTAGATTCCTAGTCCGATGAAGATGTAATAGTATTTCCCCGACGACGGATAAATGTCATTGACAGTGACGAAGAATTTAGTACTCGATCCTCGTCAGATGAGGAAGATGCAGGACCACAAAGAATTGTTTGGCAACCATTATCCCAGACGAATAATAATAGTTGTTATCGCCCTTGGAAAGGAGATTGCCCTAATGTCCCCGAAGCACCCCATTCTCCTGTGACCTATTTTCGAAAACTATTTGACAAGGAAATTATAAGCAATATAGTTGACTATACCAATATGTGTGCACTGCAATGTGATCCAACAAAGAGATTTCAAAAATAAAATGTTTAACGTCAAGTGCAAATTGTTTTATGGAATTTCACGCTTAAGCTTTTATGCACAGAAGTGCAAACTTTATAGGCCGTTGTTACCTGAAAGTCACATAGCAATAAAATTGTTTAAACGGAAAAATATTTTTTCATTTGCATATATAGATTTATAATTTCTGAGTTTTCGGTCCCCTAATTTTTTTGGATTAAAAACAAAAATTCGGTCCATAGAGGGTTAATGTCGCTGTCAAACATCAGACATTTCATATGCAGTAGTCTATCGTCAGTTAGAATCATTTGGCTCGCTGCTCGCCTACTTTATTCAAGATAGAGCCGATAGACGGGGCTCACTTTTCTACTTCCATTGTTTCCGGGATCGGATTGACGTTTAATTAATATCTTTCCGGTAATGCGAGACGTTTCGGCCGCATGTATCCTTGCTCTTCCGAAATGGGGAACATTTGACGGCAAACTCGACGCGTTTGATTAAACGTGCCTCCGCTGACAGCAGGTCACGTTACGCTCAAAGAGTGTTTTATTTGGTTTCCGAGACGCATTGTCTAAATCTGTTCGGTCGTTTGCACACTCAGAGGTCCGTCTTTGTCCTGGATAATTAGAGGGACTTTTGAGCGTTTGCTACCAATGCGATGGCTCGATAGCGCGCGAGCTCCCGTAGCGAATCAATTATACGAGCGTGATATTTGATAAACGGAGCTGATGATAAAATTAATAAATTGATCCGCGAAGTAACATTTGTCCGCAGAAATACTCGTCCATCGGAGTTTTTAGTAATTGCAAATGCACATCTTAAGTACCGGGATAGATTTGTCTTCGTCTTGAAATTTGTCCTGAGGTCGATTTAATTACACGCGGAAATACGTAATAAAAAACTGAGAAATCAAAAAATTATTAACACATTGACTTCCATGTGAATTTTATGCGGTTCAAGCAAGCCTTGCCTATTTTATTCGTACAAGCGATCAAAGTTACTGATACTGATTGTAAATTACTTGATAATGGAGGTTGCACTTTACAGTATAATTTCGTTCATTTTTAATCGAATAAGTTCAATGAAAAATCGTTTTTAGCTAATTAGCAACGCCTAAAATAGACTGAAATAAATGGTTGAATGATTCGGCAGGTAAATTGCTCTGATTAAGTTTTTTAAGCAACGATATTGACATGGAAACGTACGAGGTACCAGAAATTCGCCTAATTCTAGCCGGATAAAATTTAAGTTTCGAAATAGTCTCCAATGATCTCGAAGATCGAATTTGCGAAAGTCATCCGAGAGTTAATTAAGTTTGGAAGAAGTTAGTCTATTAAGAATCTAACTATAATAGATCTATCGTATAAATCATCCGTAATATAAATTGTAGAATTAAAAATGGTTTCTACTGTTGCATAAAATATATGTCTTTGGCTTCACATAAATCTATGAACGTCGTTTACAATTTAATTTTGAATCAATATCAACGTAACTAATTCTGTCCTTCGTAGAATATTTAAAAGGCAATCGACATCCCTCTTAAATGTTATTTTTCTATTTGCCTTGAATAGTCTTTACAATTCCGTCGTAAAACAAATGGTTAAGACGTTACAAATGGTCGAATCTCTCTTAAGATATATTGCAATAGATGCTTCAAGAGTGAGACATATAAATTAGTAAAAAAAATTGTAGTAATTTTCTTGACGTAACCTACTTTCGCGATATGCTATAAATTTATCAGGCACATTTGGAAAAATATACGATTTTTACACCGGCAACCAACGCTTCTAAATAAACAACTATTAAAAACAGATATTTCACTGTTACAAAAGCATATTAATTTTCTTGATGTAACCTAGCTTTACGATGTTCCAATGATTCATCAGGCACATTCACGAAAATGACCCTGTGCGAATGTGTTACACGACTTCTATATCGACAACCAACGCTTTCAAATAAACAACTATTAAAAGCAGATATTTCACTGTTTCGAAAAGTTCTATTAATTTTCTTGATGTAACCTAGCTTTGCGACGTACCAATAATTCATCAGGCACATTCGCAAAAGTAAATCTGTCCGATTGTGTTAAACGACTATTGTATCGACAACCAAAGCTTTCAAATAGACAACTATTAAAAACAGATATTTCACGGTTTCAAAAAGTTACAGTAATTTTCTTGATATAACGTAGCTTTGCAACATAGCTCAAGTACAACGAACACATGCGCAAAAATGAACCGGCGGAAATGTGTTGAACGACTTCTATATCGACAACTAACGTTTTCAGATAAACAACCATTAAAAACAGATATCCCATTGTTTAAAACGTTGCTGTGCAGTCTTACCAAAGAGTTTCAAATCGATAAGCTCGTTTATACAGTTGTTAATGGCGAAAAGCGCGGAAGCTCTACAGCGGAATTAAAGTTTAAAAGGATCACAAATAACGTTTGCTTTTATTTTCGACTGGAGAGACGAATATTTTTAATGCGACTTGTTGTCGAACTTCTAATATCTCGTTCGGAGTTGATCGAGTTTATTCAACCCCTTGGAGTCCACAATCCCACTAACTCGACATTATAAGCCACCGGCAGTCGCCACTCAGCGAGCACATTCAATGCTCTGACATGTGACCCATGCAATCTTTTGAGAAGTGAACAGTCGCTATTGTGCTCTGATGAAATGTGTTAAAGGGGTCTCATTTCGTCCAGTTGTACTGCCACCATGGAAATTATTCTCCCACAAAAATCTCTTTGCCTTTCCGGCCACAGCGTTCGCTTTACTTCACATATGAAACGAAAACGTTTTCACTTTTATTCGACGTTTAGGCAAAGCCACAATGCATTATAGACATTATTTCAACTGAATTATTTAAACGATCTTATTGAATTTTCGAATCTTAATACTAGGATAACTGAGCCTTGAACACGACTATTTTACATCACTTTATAAAAATAACAAGACTGTGTCGATTAAAAAATTTAGCGATTATATTGTAATCTACAGACTTAAATTTATGGTAAAACAGATATAAATTTGACGAATAAATTTTCATAGTTGCATTTTTACGATTTTAATATTCGCAAATTGAAAATATTGAAAAGCATCATTTTGACGCGATATATAGACCTAATGTTAATTTTAAAATTGTTTTTTTGTGAAATGTTCCTTTTTTAATTAGCATTTTTATGTCGAATTGACATCGAAGGTATTAACCCCTTGCCATAACATTTTCTTTGTAACTAAAGTTATTATAACATCTTCATCATTAAAAATGTTACAGAAGAGAAAAGACAATTTATATCTTTTATACTCGTACGTCTACTTCAATGCTTAAATACTGATTACAAATTAACAACATTTAATTTCGTCTAAAAGTAATGGCATAATATTCATATAACATTTTCGTCGCTGAAAATGTTACAAAAGAGATAAGACAATTTATATCTTTTACATTGCTACATCTGCTTCAATGCTTAAATATTGATTATAAATGTCAATATTTGATTTCGACTGAAAAGAAGGCCTCATATTTATATTTGTTAGACTCTATTTAAAATCTTCAAGATGAATCTGAATCGTCAGAATATGGCAAAGGGATAATATGTTGAGCAGTGATTATAAATTCATCTCATTTTGTCTATTAATTTTGTTTTTCAATGACTCCAAGTAGATTATGTATTTTGTCGTCATTCGAGTTTTCGTTAAGGTAGGGTTCCACGTTGCATTTGCCGCGAAAAGCATTGCACTTTTGACAGACTATCAGATGATCTGTGCTGAGCGATGATAATAACTCATGATAATAGCTCATGGATAATAACTATTAGTGAGATATTTCGAGGTGGTCTATTTCCAGACTATTAAGCCACTAAGAAACTATTACCCCCATATTGCAGACCATTTTATACAAAAATTTAACCCTTTGCACTCGAATGGCAACTCTCAGGCACCAGAAAAAATTGCCATTCCACTGTTTACACAATTTTTACATCGTTATGCCTGTATCTAAGAAATTCGTAAACAGGTAACTATTGCAAAGACGAGTAACAGTAAAAATACTCAGGTACGTAAGATGAAATAAATCACATGGAATGAAAATGTCTTAGGTTGGAAGAAATGTTTAGGTTTTCGAGTAAAAGTAGTTTCGAGTACAAAGGGTTAATAGATAAAGTTTTCCATGTTTTCAAAAACAACGGAGACAATCAAATGCCAATATTCGTTCGACCATCCTGTACAGAGATAAGCTCAAATCAAGAGGTAAATAATTCCTCTTTGCATGGAAGAATTTTATATTAGAAAGGTTTGAGAAAATATTTGTAGAAAATATTAACCCTTAGCAATGATAACTCTGAGGCACCAATAAAAATTGCCACACTATGATATAAAATAGTTGTTACATCGCTACGTTTGTATGTAAGAAATTGATATGAATGTAACTGTTTTAAAGATGTGTTATCGTACATAACTCTATATATACATAAGAAGAAACAAATCATGAAGAATGAAAATATTGTAGATCAGAAAAAAAATCATGTTTTTAGAGTGGAAACAGTTTCGAGTGCAAAGGGTTACCAGTAACCCTACTAGCATTAAAATTGTCAGGTGTACGGTATTATTGCTCTATAAAAATGACAAGATTTAATTTCTTTGGATGTTGTACAGTTTTTATAACAGTATACGTTTGAAAAAAGGTCTCTATCGAATCGATTCCTATTTCGAGATATCGTGGAGAATATCCGTGAACGAGTAACAAACGTAACGTACAGTAAACTTCAATAACTAAACAATAACAATACAATAACGATAATAGTAACAAGAAATAACAATGAATACAAAAGAAATAAAAACTGCCATTTTCAGAAATTAAAATCCAAAGTAATAAATGTATCGCAAGATTTGCAAAGCTCCAGAGATAAAATCGACGTTAACGCATCGATGATGGGAGAAAATCTGATTCATTTTTGTAGACGCGTTAAAATCGTTCCCCCAAAATCACGAGGCCACGAACTCTTTGCATTTCAAGTATTTCGAGGGGAAAAAATCCTTCCCAAGCCACGTTTAAGCTAAAGAAACGTCTTCCCGTGATAACCGAAGCTCTGGCAATTGTCAACTTTATTGCCCGCACTCGTGTTCGACCGCCACCCGGTGTGCCTTTCACGGTGAAGGGAAACTACCCTACGGAAGGGACATCTTTCCCATGTTAACGGAGATACGCCACATCTATGAAGGCGGTTTTATAACTTCGATAAATGTAAAATAAAAAATTTGGAAAGGGTCGTTTAACCAGGTGCGGTAGGTTCGTTGTTAAGATAACATTTTACCCAGCTCTGATTCTAGACTCAGTGTTAAATATTAGGGGTATTCGTAAGTATTAAATTTAGAAAGAAGTATTTTATCTTTAGGTCTGTACCGATTGTTGAAGAGAAAATCGTACCAGGCCTGTAAGTATGAAATCGGAGTTTGTTTATACGTAGCGCTAGCTGTAAATGTAGGCACCGTCAAATCGCATCATTGCGTTATTTTCTTGTTTTGACATCTGATAAAGATTTTTAACACACAACCATTACATTCATACAAGTTTCATACAACGGCATAATTTTTAACCTTTTAGGTACGGCTGAATTTTGCGCGGGGCTGTTTCTCTGTACGGCAGAGTTCAACACGAATTACCTGTAAATGATACAGCACTGCCATGTGTGACGGTTAATGCTGTTCTCTACACGAGTACATTGGAATGAAGTGTTTGATAATAAAATTATGATTTTTCTTAAAGATATGATACACGTATGTTAACTTTAACAATTTACTTTAACAATTAATAATACAATTGAGTGGCGCGTCGTTCAGAAGATGACATCCGGCAAAGCCACTATAGTGGCGCATAGTACCTAAGAGGTTAATAACGTTGAACGTGTCGAATTTTGTGCCTGGAAACTACGATTTACGGACGGCATTGATTTTCTGTTACCATTTGAAGAAAACTGCTGCAGAATAGCATCGAATGCTTGTCGAAGCTTACGATGTGCATGTTTTTGGTAAATCACAGTGCTTTGAACGGTTTAAACAATTCCAAAGTGGTGATTATCAGGTGAGAAACGAACGGCATGGAAGACCACCGGAAAACGTTTGAAGATAGCGAATTGTAAGCATCGTTGCATGAGGATGACGCTCAAACGGAACAACAACTCGCGGATTAATTAAATGTGACACGAGAAACTGTCTCCATACATTGTAAAGATAGATTAAAAATAGATTTAGAAGATAGGAAAATGTGTTTAAAGGCATGTGTTCGAACACAACGAAACCGGTGAAGGAAACGATTGAGGCGTTTAATTGGGAAATACTTTCGCATGCGGATTACTCAGTAGACTTGGCTTCATCCGATTATTACTTGTCTGCATCGTTGGAACATGCACTTGCTGAGCAACGCCTTATATCTTAGGAAAATGTACGAAAATAGTTCAATGACTGGTTTGCCTTAAAAGACGAACAGTTATTTTTGCGTGGCGTCCACAAATCGTCAGAGAGATGAGAAAGGTGTACAACTACCGAAGGGCAATACTTGGAATAAAATATTTTGTATCGTTTTCATACGGTGAACATGTACATCGTATAATTTTCATAGTTAATGGTCGAGATGAACGCGATAGAACGTTTAAGACACAGTTTTCAAGATTTCCGCGAGATTAAGATTCTAGCGTTACCGCGAACGGTCCCGCGGAATTTACAAGGGCGTAGTCTCTCTTTTAAGCGTTTTAGTAGTTGGCTAACTAAGTGAGGGGGGTAACGAATTTCCATCTAGTTGACGAAGCACTTTTCAAGTCCAATACTCCACTTTTCCCTTGCTCTGCAGCATAAGAATGCCCGCCTTCTATCTTGTGCGACGAGCCAGGATATTTCCGCGGAATCGAGACGAGGCTGCGAAAGCTAGACAAGCCGCGATATTGCCTGCGGCCATTCTTGTGACCGGTAAAACTTTCTATCCACCGACGCGACGCTGGAACTTGCTGCTTCCTTGGATTTCCGCTAATGCTACGAGACATCGAAAAATCATGGCGAGATACTCGAAAACTTTTATCCATTACGAAATATAAGGCGGGGGCCAACCCGGCCGAGCGACGCAATATACTATCCGTGTGTCTGGTTGACTTTTTATCAGCTGACTCCTTGATCGATTTTATTCATCCAAGGAAAAAGATAAACTGTGTCAGTAAATACGAGAATGTCCATCTGTTTTCCATTGCAATTCGATCCCATATATTTGAGCCGTTTATTTTGAAAGTGGTATAAGTCCATCCATAGCTATCAAAAACATATTATTTCTTAAATAATGTTAATTATGCTAATTGGAATGATAAATTTGACACCCTTAGAAACCCAAAAATATTATTCTATTATGTCATCTGATACTCATATTTTTAAATTTAATCCACCGCAAAGTCTTCGATATCTCGATTCGAACATAAATAGACTTACGCCACTTTCACAATAAATGGCTCATTTATGTCGCAATTTTAACAGATTTAACCCTTTGCACTCCAAGTATGCGTATCAAATGCATATCAAATTTGTTGCTATTAATCGTGCATGCAACACTTCAGTTTATACGAATTTTTTAAATACAAACATTGTAATGTAAAAATTGTTTTGAATAACAGTCTGGCTATTTTTAGTGTCGTCTCAGAGAAGCCATTGGTGTCCTAAGGGTTAATATACAATACTAACCCTCTGCCATATTATGACGATTCAAACGCGTGTTGATTTTAAACGAAGTTTAACAAATACAAATATTATACTCTCCTTTTAAGATGAAATCAAATTTTATTCTTTTGTAAACAATATTTTAGCATTGAAATAGATGTAGCAGTGTAAAAGATATAAATTGTCTTTTCTATTTTGTAACATTGTTAATGAAGGTGTTATAATATCTTCAGTTATAAAGAAAATGGTATGGCAAAGGTTTAAAATATGAGAAATATGCATGAATGAATTATGTGCACATTTGTAAATGTAAATATTTAATTAGATTAGTTATAATATTCAAATACATTTTACATAGGATTTTGCTATATTTGGTTTACGTACAGATCACTTCGTTACGTACGTTGCAAATCATTTGTTAACGGCATTAACACTAGAACTACCAAATCAGTCATTTTGACTGGTCCCTATATTTTTCTTTCGCAATTATTTTAGTTATAAAAATGTTTTCATCAGAAATTTTCAGATATTCTTCTGTAATGATGTATACCTTACAATAAGAATTGTTTTAAGTTTTAATAGATGCAGTCTCGTTACTGCTACAGTGCAATGTAGATCGTTGGCTTTATTGTTCGGTAGTTCTAGTGTTAACTCGTCTTTCAGAACGGCGGTTTACAAAGGGATAATATGCAAGTGCCAAACGAAAACAATTCAGTGAAAATCCACCAAGCGTAAAACACAATAGACAATTTTATTTTTTAAAACAGAATGTGAGGTAAATTTTCGTATATTTTCATAGTCCTCTACTTTTTTTGTAACATGTTTCAAAACCTAGTATAAACCAAAAGTTGTAGTGGTTTGGATCAACCATAATACGCATGCTTGTGTGTCGGTAACATTTCGCAAGTTTGCGTACCTGAGACGTGTGGCTAGGTAAAAAATTGATTAAAGAAGTTTTTAACTTCATGGGAGAATTAAGTGTTACAAAAACTATATGCAACCTTAGTTTCTTTGCTTTTGTTATATCCATCATATCATTTTATTGTATTGTGTTTGTAATTTTATTGTATTATAGCTTATCAAATTTATAATTATATTGTAAGGTAGCTGACAGTGTTCATAATTTCATTTAATGGTAGTTCACTGAATTTATAAATTTATTATACTGGAGTTTATTGTATTTGTAACTGCATTGTATTACATGTTAATGTATTTACATTTTTCCATACTTCGTATGATTGTGTCGTGTTCTATTTGTTGATTCGATATTGCGAACTGAGCGAAAAATAACAAAACATTCAAACAAACAGTATCAAAAGCATCTAAAAACTGAAACCACAATTATTTTCAAGTTTTGCGTAATTTGGTAAAAAATTCGATAATATTTTCATTCGATTCGAAATCAAATGATCGTATTCAGATGCATGCTATTTCTTTATACATTTAACAGATAAATTTGTGGAATCTTCGAATGATTCATCTGTGTGTTTGATATCATGATGCCTAGCGCTGCATCTGTAGAACACGATATATTCTCCGCAATTTCTGATAGATGAGATTTGCGAATTGATTTACACATAAACCGATTCATGTTGTCAGTAATTCAATGAATCGCTCGTGTCCCCTATTATGACGCGCACTCTGAAATCACAGTGCAGGCTTCATCATGATTTCCCAGTGTTTCTTTTGCACGGCTTTAGATTTTTCTCACTTCCGACAGCTCTTTCATCCGATGACATCCAATTAATTTTCTCTTCGTCGAATTACGCATTTACCCGTGCTTCGATGCTTATACTTTTTTAAAAAGAACTACAAAATATCATGCACAATTCCTCCTGGACAACACGTGCTGTCGTTTCTACTCTTCACGGATACATCGTTCGTATTTTATCTCCTTTCGTGTTCTCTATTTTCTTCTCGCAGACTTCCTCGCAGCACTTTGAATTTTCAGTTGTACTCTCAACTTTGTCAGTTGCATCGTCGGCGAATAAATCCAGTTGATATTTCGAACTAACATAATTCTGAATTTTCTAATTTCAGGTTTACGTATATCGACGTCGAAACATTGCAATTATTAATTTCAAGATTCTATATTCTGGACTCGAAGCGTTTCAATATGTATTTTCAATTCCCTCTTTGAAAATGACTGATTTTTAACTTGAAGATGAAGTCCAAATGATATTCTGGACACAAAACACTATAATTATTATTCAAGTTAATATATTCTGGACTCGAAACATTACAATTATTTTATACATTTTAAGTTCATCATTGAAAATGTTTGATTAATAAATAAAAGATTCCATGGTACAATATGCTTCGTAAGTAGATTTTTTTCATTGGAAGAGCACTCACTTTTCACGTCAGTGGTTAGTAAAAATTAAATTTTAACGCAATCCTTTATTCTTGATTGTGCTTTTGAAGAACTCATCAACTTCAATAAAAGCATTGCCTTTCAAAGAGCAATTGCGTTTAGTATGACTGATATCTAGTCGAGGATAGGATTGAACCAGTTTTGATGCCGTCATTGTACGTTATCTTCAATCTTCCTTAATAGTTGTTTACACAAATAGAAAGTAGGAATGCTGATAATAAAATCGAAGTGAAATTTTTCATTACACCCAAAGCATTGTATTAATAAATAAAAAGAATCAAATTTGTTCGTTTGAGTCTTCGTTTTCGTCTTTAGTCTTCAAAACCACTGCTATATTTGTAAATATCATCGATGTAACCATTTTTAAATAATTCAAATTGCAAAACAACACTTTAGAAAATGTACACAAAAATCAAAAAAGCAAAATAATATTTGAAAAATCATGCACATAATTTTCAACAATTTTTAAGTCGCATGCTTTTCATTACTCAATTTATCCAAAGTACTATAAAAATATTAATATCGATCATTAACATGAACAAGAATCGACTTGACGTCGATTTGCTCGAAAGCGAAGTCTCAAATGAACAAAGCATACTTTATATTTTTGACTTATTTTTTAAAATTGAATCAGCCCTTATTCGGTTACACCACCCTTCATATGCACCCTATTGATACCTTATACAGGGTGTTCCGAAAGTATCGTAACAGCAGGAAATGAGGGATTCCTGAGATCATTTGAAGTAACTTTTTCCGTTGCGAAAATTCAATCTGCTGCTTCGTGTACGAGTTAGTCACGAAAAATCACTGGCCAATGAGAGGAAAGCGCGCGAACTAACACATGCTCGGTCGAGCGCGCTCGAACCGTCCGCCGGCTAGGCGCGCGATCAGAAGTGAAAGAACATGTCAGAGAGCGCGAACTTCCGAATTTTTTTTACTACGCAACGATAATAATTTTAAGAAAAACGCTGTTCATTCTTATTTCAGAATGTCTAAAGAATAATTACTAATTTTTCCGACCCGAAATAGAAACAATTTAGCCGTGTCAACTGTTTTAATTTTCTGGTATGCATTACATTTCACGCGTACCAAATGAAATTTTTATACAATACGTACTGTGAAGATAAACAATAAGTAACCCCGTCGAAATACGTAAAAGATATTTTAATTTATATAATTCTGTGTCCAAACAGAATTCAACGAACGATTCGCAAAAATAATTTAATAATAAATAATCGCATTAAAGAACATGCAGGATATGTGTGTTTAAGAATTGTTAAAGAGTGTCATTAACAGTAAACTCACCCATTCGGTTGCAAATCCACTGCATGGTTGGAAATGTGGACAGCAGGACAGTGCGTTTACTCCTTACAGTGTATGCTGAACTAATCAGCTGATTCCTATTCAATGGCGACGAACGCAGGTACCGGACGAAGGCAGGCTATCCCAATGTTTACTTTCATTGCACTATCACTAAACACTGATACCACAATTTATTTAATAATATTTAAGACGTTGTTAATATTTAACACAATCCCTAAAACACACGTTTCACACATTTTCTCCAATCCGTTGTTCATACTGCACAAGTACATTTAAAAAGATATTATAATGCAATAACGCGTTCGCGATGACCTTTCCATCAGAAGAAACTGCGGAAGACTGGCGCGATGGTCGTGAAAGTTTGTTTTCATCCTAGAGAGTTTCAAATGTTTACTATCGGGCCCGATACCATTGTTCTCGAGTGGGCTCCGTTCCGAGTGCGTGCCACACGCGACCGGGTCTCAAGGGCGAGTCATAAATATGACAAAGTCTAGATTTTGGAGAGCGGTCGTTTGAAAGCCCTCACATGCAATGACTTACGCCAAAAACGGTTCTGTTGAGAGATATGTATTTTCCTTTTCTGTTTTTTAGAACAAGCAATTTCTCTGTCCTCTTTTAGTTCGTTTTATAAGCCCGCTTGTAGGAAAACAAGACCAACGCGCTACTCGTCCACAGTTTGCATTGTGAACCATCTTGTGCGGTGTAAACAACGGATTGGAGAAAATGTGTGAAACGTGTATTTTAGGCATTGTGTTAGAGATTTCTTTTTAAAATCGGCTATTTTCAGAGCGATAAATTTAAACGAAAGAAACATCGTCTTAAATATTATTAAATAAGTTACGGTATCAGTGTTTAGTGATAGTGCAATGAAAGTGAACAATGGGATAGCCTGCCTTCGTCCGCTATCTGCGTTCGTCGCCATCTAATAAGAATCAGCTGATCAGTTCAGCCTTCACTGTAAGGGGTCAACGCACTGTCCTGCTGTCCACTTTTCCAACCATGCAGTGGATTGGACTGGTCCCTATTTTTTTTCGCAATTATTGAAGTTATAAAAATGTTTTCTTCAGAAATTTTTGGACGTACTTCTTTAATAATGTATAGCTTACAATAAGAATTGTATGAAGTTTTAATAGGTGCAGTCTCGTTATTATTACAAAGCAATGTATGTCGTTGGATTTATTGTTCAGTAGTTCTAATGTTAAATGATGAGTGTTATACTCGGGGTAAGAATAGACCCAGGCACCGCTGTCGGTGGGCTAGGCGATCGAAAGAAAGTGAACATGGTTATTAGTTTGTAAAAGCACAATCAACCAGGGAAATATCTCTGTAATCATAAAGGAGGGAATCGATTCGCTCTATCGCTGGGACTCGCTCCCAGTGCAATTTCTCAAAAGCCTCGTACGAGCTTTAAGTCCGTACAATCCCACTAGGAAATACGCAGCTATTCTTTTCTTTTCACCACTCAAGCCATTTCCGTAAATAGAGTGGCGAGAACTTCGAGTCTTGCTTGAAAATAACTTCCTGAACTTCTTAATGCGATTCTCTCTCGTGCAGTTTATAATAAATTCGTTTCCAGTTCAATATTGCTTCACAATACCTATAATAGTACTTGTTTATGAGTTTCTTAGAGATGCTTCTTAGAATTTTTTATTCCTCCATATCTGGACTTTTTGCGTACTCGGTGTTTACAAATTCGGTGCAACCTTTATCTGTTGGAATGAACATTCCCTCCTGAACAGTGTTAGGATTCTTGAAAAATTGATTCTATATTAATTCTTATGTGAATAACCGAAATTTCATTGTTTCGATGCATAACTTTATGCCTCAAATATGAATTAATCCTTTCCACTCCAAGCAATTTTAATTCCTAACTCGAGACATCTTTCTGTCCTTGAACAATTCTATTGGACGTGGTTCATTTCCTTTCGTGCATATCAAATTTGTTACTGTTAATTGTACGGCAATATTACAATTTTTACTAACTTCTTAATTGCAAACATTTGTAATGTACAAATTGTTTTGAATAATAGTCTGACAATATTCAGTGTTATTTCAGAGGAGCCATTAAACTGCTAAGGGTTAAACTGTCGTCGTTCGAGAGCATAGAAATCTACAATAATTTTGTTATTTGTAAACAAATTATTAAAGAAATTGTAAAGGCGGATAATTATTATTAAGAAATATTTGTATATTAAATATTAAATTATTATGTTAAATATAAAATATTATAATAAAAAATTAGACATAAATTATTAAATGTTTAATGCTGAAATATTAAACTGCGTATTTTATGCGTTTTTGAAAGAAATGTACAGATAAAATAAAAAATTGCAGGGATACTAGAAGAAGCGAGGAGTATTGTTCTATTATGTTAAAGTCCTCAGAAAGCTTATAGCGGAAAATACATTTTCATTTGGCTATTGTTTCTCACAAACAATTTAACATCCTCGTAAGTTCGCAGATATAGTAATATCCATGATTCACAATTAACGCAGTCATTTAACTTTCCGTCCTGGTTATTGGCGAAACATTGTAGTCGTTTATCAAACAATGCTTCAATAACGCGAACTCTATGGTATTATACAACGAAAACACCGAATCTGCGATGTCACTTTTTGTTTTTTTCCTGTTTGTGTGGTTAACTACAAAATATTTAACGGAGTATCTAGTAATACTAGAGGTAGTTTCTCTGCAAAAAAACCAGTCAACAATATCCACCGTTATTTAGTATATGAAAGCTCCGTGGTTGTTAGCATTTCCTCGTATGGCGAGCGTGTCCGACAAATACATGGTTTTTCTACTAGTAGTAAAATTTTATGAAGCCGTGGTCCCGACACTACCCTGCTCACCAACAAAAAATATAATGTACAAATTGTCAAACTGATTTATTTGCTTTCGTAAGATTTTTTCATGAACAATTTAGAATTCCCCTTTTAACAAATAAATAAATATAAATCCTAGAATTTCGTGATATGCAAGATCCAAGGGTTTATTGTTACAATTTAAAAATAATAATTTTGCAAAATAACGAATGTTAGCGGCATCCAATGTTAAAAATATTTTTAACTTCTTTTTGCCAAAATTATTGCGATCAACCCAAAAAACCTCCCTATCCCGTTTGTTAAGAAATAATCTAAATAAATAGAAACTTGTATAATGGTTCGCTGTGTATTTCTAGATTATAGTTGTTATAGTTCATTATATTAACAACAAAGGAATACGTGTGTCTAATAGTTTTAATACTATTTTTAATTTTTTTTAAAGAAAATCTTATCCAAATTTTAAAAAAATAATCCATGCAAATGAGAATCTACGTACAGATTTGCAATTTAATTAAACATTACAAATTCTGTATATAAAATCTGTAAAACCCCTAAGAACATGTGTGATAGTGTCAATAATATTTCTTTGCAAAAAATGTTGCAGTCGACGAAAAAAAAATTCTTATTTCAGTTTTTGATAAATAATCTACGCCAATGGGTGCTTGCAGAAAGATTTACAGTTTGAATCTCTGGCATACCAGCGATGGAAAACAATCCTGGCAAAATTAGGATAATTTTCCAGGTCGAAACTTGCATTTGAAATTCTGAACATGCAATGTTGGTAGAGATTGCACACTGGACGGTAAAATAATATTACGTTCTATTGTGTTTTGCTAGGGGAAAAAAAAGGATTTTACTTGCCGTTGGGTGACCACTTTCACCACTGACAATAACCTGGCTTGTCGGGGATTCTCCTTCTCCGACTTCATGTACCGTGAACGTGTACATACAATATGGCTGCCGCTACGGTCTACTGCTTTCACTTCAGATACTCTGCACAGCATCTTGGAAAGCATGGTTTCAAGAAAAACCTAACAATTTCGAGTCAACGCTATTCCACGCAATTTAGTATCAATTTCACGAATTTCTAAAAGAACAGAATCGAATTATGCGTTTCGCGTATACTCGAAATTAAAGCAATTTAAGCATTCTCAATGCGGAAGCCTCATCGCGTTAATTAAAAACAGCAATTTGATGATTGAAGCATATAATTTAATATTAAACAGCTAATTGTTATATCGATTTCACTGATCTGCTGTTTAATTTTGTCTTACAGTTTGCAATTGCTATCCCGGTATTCTGTAATTGAGCCGTTTATTTTCAAAGTGGTGTAAGTCCATTTAAAAAAAAATCGAATCAGCTACCATAATAGTTACATTTTTACAAGATCTTTTCATTCTGAGGCAACTTGTTACTAATATATTTAAAATCGTTAAGATTTTGTAACACGAAAATTTGCTGGTGATAAAGCGATGAAAACGTTTATTTTGAAAGTGACGTAAGTCCCATTGTGAGAGTTTCAAATAGATATGGAAAATAATTATGCAATAAAATTTTATGAGATCCCAGCTTTATGTTTAATTATCAAAGTAACAGTTGAATTATCAATGTGCAATGACTTTGTTTTAAACAATGGAACAGTGCCTGTTCACAGAAAATGTGATTTTTAAAAGGCTAAAAAATACTGACGGTGAAAGAGTAAATTGGTTTAAAGTATGTTGGATGAGATTTTTGAGAAGCGATTGATATAAGTTATTCTATGAAACGACAATGAACGAGGATGCACCATTCAAAACATTGGATTTACTACCGTAACGGGGAAGACCGAAAAACTTTAATAATATCCAGTTCGCATCACTATACAAAAAACCGAGATCACTCACAAACCTACAATATAAGGACTTAATGGATTTATTACATCATATACCACCTGCACACCACAGTTATTTTAAATCCCTCCCGCGTACACATACTGGAGAAGACTGAATAATAATTAATAAAACTATATTAATTTTAATATACAAATTATTTAACAAAGAATGAAAGTTGAATATTTTTTTATTTTATTACATAAAAGTGTATACATTTATTTTAATTTCAAGGGAAATTTACTTTTTCTATGGACTTGTGCTTTCTTAAGAATTGAAAACGTCGTTTCGTTCATTTTGAAAATGGCGTAAGTTCATTCATAGCTATCAAAAACATATTATTTCTTCAATAATGTTAATTCGGCTAATTGGGATGTTAAATTTGACACCTTTAGAAACCCAAAAATTTATTCTATTATGTTATCTGTTACCCATATTTTTAAATTTAATCCAACGCAAACCCTTCAATATTTCGATTCGAACATAAATGGACTTAAGCCACTTTCAAAATAAATGGCTCAATTCTTCCGATGAGTTTTGATTATCAAAAGAAGACAAACATTTTTAATTCTGAAAATTCTAATAGCGATGTTGTCATTATTGTAAAGCAGTATATATGTATTGCTTAGATATTATTTAGTTCGTATTAGTAGTGAAAATGGTGTTTTTAAAAAAATTGCTTTGAAGTTCTCGTCTGTGTTAAAAAATTGCCCAAACGTGTGCAATACTTTGTGGACGTTCCGAAATCAAGTTAAATGTTAATTAAAAACTATAGTTCGTTTTTCTATGCTTCTCTTTTTGCGTTCGCTGCATTCGCGCGTTTTGGAATATTTGAAAAATTCAATTCGCTTAGAGCTGTGTTTTGAAAAGAGAACAACGTTAAAATTTTTAATATTAAATCCGCCGTCCCACAGTTTTCACGATCTACAGCACCCAGTTCAAACCCGAGAAGCTTTCGAAAGTCTTAATTAAATGAAGTTTTAAAAGACTTCCAGCAAACGCAATTACAAACTAAATTATGTATGGTAAGGCGAAGTTGCTAGCGTTTTTTTACTAACAAGTCTACGTGTTTCTACGGTGAAAACCACCGGCACGTTCGGAACAATTTTTAACATGTTACAACTATTCAGTAGAAGAGACACACCGAGAGATTGTGTAGAACCTGGTTTGATCATACGAATTAGTTTATCTACTACGAAAAACTTTGTCAAACTGGAAGCCCAATGATAAATTTTTTAATAACTCTATCGTATTTGAAAGAAATTCAAATTTACAATTACAAAAAAGTCTCTAGACATTTTATTGATTTTAACAGAATTTCTCTTAGTAAATGGGGCAATTAAAATGAAATTTAATTACTCCCAGCATCGATGTGGTATAAATAAATGTAATTGTAGTAGGAAAGTGAACAAACATTTTATTAAATTTGATATAGGTTTCATCAACTCTCTGTTTACACAAAAGATACATTCCTGAAACAAATCATAATCCCAAATTATTTAAAAATGACTTAGGGTGAAATAAGAAACTATATTTTATTTCAAATAATCGTATAAAAACATGACCAAAATATATTAGTAAACACATCGAAATATTTGATAGCGAAAGAAAATTGGTACACATTTTAATGGGATGCCACAGAATTATTTTTCATTTAACTGCATAATAGTGAACTGACGTACTTTGCTATACGATAAAACTGAAGCTCTTAAAACTGTGTGAATTACTTTGAAGAAAATCTTATTTTGCCCATTACTGTCTTACGTGAGCCAATAAGTTACATTTCGTGAACTATCTTTTTTCCTCTTGTTTCATTTGTTCACTTTATCGATAATTTTAAAGCGTGTTGGAGGGAATAATAGGTATAAAAACCAGACGGTTTTTTGCATCGCGTTAAAATAAACAAGACTGTATAAAAAGAGGGATAGCGGATCATTCTTCCATCATATTATTCCAAAATCGTGTAAAAACAAAAGTGAGTGTATCCATTGCCTTTTTTCCATGGCCATCCCCTAGGCTAACTGTAGAGTTTCGTATAAATTTCGTATCGTTACGTAATCATTTTCTAAAACGTCTTCAGTTATTTCTTATTAATCGCCTAGAAACTGTTAAACAAACTGCTGGTACATACAGTGTTCTCATATGTTGCAATTCACTTTCAAAATCATTGCAAAATAGATAAACAATTGATTGTACACAAATATCAAGCCTTTATACTGAGATTTTCAATTCACAATATAGCTATGCAAAAACATTGATTAAAACCCTGCCAGGTACTGTGTAAAGTTCTTCTATAAAATGGTAAATGTTTCAATTTCGAGCACCAGTGATTTGGAAAACGTGATAAATTTGTGGGGAATGGAGGAACGAAGGTGTGAAAAAGAGAAGAGGAAATGATGTTACGTCGTAACAACATTTAAATATTCAAACAATATTACACGTTCTCACTTAGAATCAATTTAGACACCGGGTATAACCCGAGTCGAAACGTTTGTAACCTTTTCTCCTCTAAACCACCGAAACCCGACAACCCTCAGTGGCTACCTGCGACCCTGCTACTCCATAATCGATGCTGATTGGGACGCCATCCGTACCCAAAAATTGCATAAATATTGCATACTTTCTGCACCTAATATGTTTCCAAATTCAACCGAAACCATTTCCAAAATTCGATACGCAGTCGCCAGTGCCTCACTGTAATTTTAAGCGTTAAAACTCGTATGCGAGACTATTAAAGTTTAGTCTTCGTTCGCACGGGCTGAACAAATAAAGGAAGACGAAAGTTGCGAAAAAGAAGGAATTAATTGAGGAAGGTGAACGGAAACAAAGAAGAAGAGAAGAAGAAAGAATGCAGCGAAGAAGGAATTAATTAAGGAATAAGAGCAGAAGCTGGGAAGAAGAGAAGAAAAAGGAATGCAGCGAAGAAGAAAGAAGTGGAGAAGAAGGAATTGATTGAGGGAGAAAGATGGAAGCAAAGAAGAAATGAAGAATGAATTAAGTGAAGAAGAAGGACAGAAGCAAAGAAGAAGAAGAGAAGAAGGAATGCAGCGAAAAAGAAGAGAAGAAGGAATACAGCGAAGAAGAAGAGAAGAAGGAATGAAGCGAAGAAGAAGAGAAGAAGGAATGCATCGAAAAAGAAGAGAAGAAGGAATGCAGCGAAGAAGAAGAGAAGAAGGAATGTAGCGAAGAAGAAGAGAAGAAGAAGGAATGTAGCGAAGAATAAAGGAGCGAAGAAGAGTGAATTAATTGAGGGAGGAGGACAGAAGCAAAGAAAAGAAGAAGAATCGAAGGAAAAGGAAAGAAGCGAGACGAAGCTAGAAAGAAGGGAAGAAGAAGGATTGGACGGTGGGATTCTGGCAGAGTGCATAATTCGTCGACGTCGAAACACGTATATGGTCTTAGGGAACGTGACAGGAAAAACAGAAAAAGGTAAGCTTGAAATTTATAAGGTTGCATTATGTACGCGTAGGCTTACAAATGAGGAAGTAGTGTAACAAACTTTCCACCTTCTCGAAAGCCGTATTATCATTATTTTCTCATTCGACCACGCAGTCGGAAAGTGAAACGCTACGTTAAGTGAGACTGCTTGCTCTACGGCTTCTCGGTGAAATAAAAAGTCTAACGAAACAGAAGCGTTGTAGTTTCCTTTATCTGAGGATTATGTCATCCTAAAAAATATAGAGCGACAAAATAACTATATCCACTTTGGATATTTCCGTTACTACTAACATTATTTAAAAATTACATATACAAAACTTGTGTGACATAGAACGGGAAATATTGTAATGCAAACATTTTTTATCTGTGTGCAGAAGTTTCGGAGATTTCAACATCCTCGTGACTTCTGTAAATCGTATGACACCTTTTGTTTTATGATTTGATAGATCATAAAATTCTATGTAAAAATATAAAATAATGTCCGCAGTGTTTCTCCGTTAAGACTCACAGATGAAATTATAATATTTATTCATAAATTTATTCAATAACATATTATCTGCTTCGTTCCATTATTTTGCACTACTTTCGAAATAATTTATCATGTTTAAAATATTATCATTAAAACATATTCATAATTTCAGTCATTAGAAAAAAAAACAAATCTGAAACAAATAATTTTGACTTGTTCGGTGTTACCATTAAGCATAAAACGTGACTGTGTACAATGTTCTATTACAAAATGCACACAACAGAATTTATCTCTATTTCTTAAAATTTCTATAACAATATGTGCTCGAATGCAGAAACGTTTTATTAATATTTTATTTTATTCATATTTATTAATTTCTAACGGAAATATTTTTGTAATTTCAATAATTACAATATGAACATGACACCGATTGTGATACAGTTAGTTAGTAGTTTTCTCGTAACTTTCCCGTGGGTGTAAACAAGTATAGTGCACTTTTGACAAAGAAGAAGCAGATTTATGCATGTCAATAACTTCTGCATCCACGAACAAAATATTTTTCTACAAAATTGCCCGCACAAATAATTTGTTCACTGACCGAATTAACAATACTGATCGAAAGCGTTCTGCCAGCGGTACGAATCCCAGTACAATATTAATTAATAAAAAATCGTGCGAACCCTTTGGCGTCCTCGTTTTGACACGGGACACCAGTTCTTTTTTTTTCTCGCTGTGCACAACGGAAACGTTCCGCATGAAATTTTCAGGCTCGCCGTCGTAAATTCGCCACGCTATTTGCGAGCTCGATAACGCTGTGGCGTTCGTGTGCACGGTTTTTCACGGTCGTGTGTGCGTGAATTTTACGCCGATGCCTCGTGTTTCGTATTCCCAGAGAGCACTGCTACCGGCCTCGGCTACGCGCAAAATTTAATCGTCCATGAATCAAATATGTTTTGCTAAAGAGAGCCTCTCCACGAGTTTGCCCCTTATACGCCTCTGATCCCTGCCGGCTGACTCTGTACGATGTTATTCACTTACAACGAGGCACGAAAGTATTCGAACGCCCTTTAACCCTTTTAACCCTCCGAGTACTGGGACTTGCGGTCCTGGGCTGGGGTCATTTCTGACTCACGTCGACGTTTCACTAATACAGACGAATTCACGGTTCCACGAAACTTGCTCACACATACAGGGTGTCCGTTATATCTGGAAATCCAGAATAGCTCAGAAATTTCGAACGATAGTGAAAGAATGTTTTAACACACTATCGCTGGGTAACACCATGAGCTTCACTCACACGTCTAGCGGGCGAAAATTAGTGAAGTATGAGAAAAGTGCACTTTTTAGAAAACATGTAATATCTTCACAACTAATAGTAGGATTTCAATGAAATTTGGAAAATAGGTATCACATAGTATTTCAAAGATATAGATTAAATTTAAAAAAAAATTAAATTTTTAATTTAGTTTTCTGTTACTTCATTTAATGTTTAACGTGGACTAAACAATAACTGTTAATTTTGGAAAGTTTTAAGAGTTCATCTAGTAAGAGAAAAGCGTAATAATGTTTAGGAATATTTTATTATTCGGTTTCTTATATAGTAATTTTATTTACTCTATAATTATGACAAGGTTGCAGTTATTCAATGTTTGTATAGCTTTTAGGTTAACATATGTTTTAATAAAAAAATGTATGTAAAAAGTTTTCGTGAGAACATTCTTATAATTTCAATAACTATCAAATAAGAAGTCAGTAACTATTTATTTTTAAATATTTATTATTGCTACGATTTAATACCAATGCAACGAGCAGCGATTGGAGTCATTTATGACAAAAGAATTATGAAAATCGTTGCTTAACCTAATCGCCATATTCCTTACAACTGTGGTCGTGCATGCTTGTAAACATGCAGTAATACGACGTTGACACAACCTCAAGTTCCATGTTTCTATTCAAACAATTTTGATTGCTCCTGATTGGGTGGGTATTAAGTTGCACTATAATACAATGTGACACTCCACTTAAAAAAGCTAACGTGACCTTAAATTCTCTGCTATTTTCTCATCGACAAGAAAATTCTTTATATCACGTTGATGAACATGTTTCTAATGAGTGATGATTATCTTAGACCATGGAAACTTCTTGTATACTTTGTAACTAGAATACATACTATTTATGTATTAAAAGTTATTTAATCTTAAATTAATTTCATATACAAATAAAACTTTTGAGCAGCTAAAGTGGAATCGAAAATCACTGTGCAACACAAACGAATGTTTCTTCTTGCTAACGCGAAATGAAAATACTATTTATTTTCATTAATATACGTACGTTTCTCTGGAATTAAACATTTTATTCATATCATAAATCAATAAGGGTCGGCAACTCATTAATAAATAATTCTCTGAAAATGTTTCCGCTTTTGTTAACTTTTTATAAATTGAGTTAAGTAACTTTATTTCACAGAGCGTGAAACTAAAGTGATACAGGCTTCTGAAGAATGGAAGTTGAATGGTGCAGATAGAGTATAATAACGTTCATTTCTAGTCGATGATACATCAAGTTTGAATGAACACAGTGGTGAGTTGATTAAATTAATAAAAACTTATTAGACTGTGGATTTCCTTGCTGTCACGACGAGCAGATAGAAAGAGAAAAGGCTACATCGAGTGATATCCATCTGACCATGTTTAATTTTTCAAACCACAGGAAGCTTCGATAGCAGCAATTTTTTATTGTCGAACTTCTCAAATGCAGGCGCGTGTGTTTGTAAAACAGAGAATTTGATTGATGAATACTGCGATCGATGTTTTAAAAATTCATTGTCAAATGCAGGGTAACGTTGCGGATTAATGTTTCCTTTGAAAACGCGAGGAGATTCGCTGTGAAATAATTATTAATACAATGATAACACAGCACTTCCACGATACATATTTATTCGATATCAAATTTTCATCGCGTCGACGGGCGAACGGAAGAGTTTAAACGAAAATCGTTTATCGTTTCCAGACATCGAGAAGCTAATTTAATTCTGAAGTTCTTAACAAAACAAGCTTGTTATCGAAGACTTTTTCACTCCTCGATGTTTTATTTCGGCTCGAAACCTGAACTTTCAGCGCTATATCATTGCATATCTCGTGCACTCAAGCAAAGGTCGCTAGACTCCCATTAAAATGAGAACGTCTCGTGCTAGCCATCCGAAAGGTAGTGCGAAATATATACACGGCGAATCGTGAATATTAATAATACTTAATGAAACATTGGACAAGTCAAGAGCAGCAACTGTGGATCTGGAAAATTACTACAAAACTTCACTTCGTATGACCTTAACAAATTAATTGTGATTGACGAGTATACTCGTCACGGAGAAGTGGCACGATTTTATGTATTGACGAGTATACTCGTCATGCGTATAAAGTAGTGGCCATTGGCTATTTACATTGTAATTTTTGAGAAAAATAAAACATATTCTTAAATTTCAAGATGTTTAGAATATTTTGAGGCCATGGCGGAATAAAACAAGCAAATAAAAAATATAAATAATTTGAGATGAACTCATGCGTCCCCGTATGCACCGGCTGAAACAGCTTACCAGTTCGCATAACGAATTTATTTGTGTGCGATGATAACTTTTTTTAGATGTTAGCCTAAAAGGGGCAGAGGCAAAAGTCAGAAAGTTGATTTATGATAGGGTTCCTTCAGGTATGGTCAGTCATGGGACAAATGCTATAATATTTAGTTTTTATTGCGTTTTTAGTTTAATATGTATGTAATATATGTGTATGTTAACCAAATAAGAAAATATTAGTAATAAAATTGTCAATTTTGTAAAATAAATCCATCTTTTTGATTTAATATCTTACCAGCACAACTTACTCTGCGATTGCCGAATATGCTCGTCATGGCTCGATTCTGGCGACACAAAACGGTGCGCGCTTTCAAACGAGGGCACCGCAGTTAATTAGTTAGTCGCACGCCAGAAGTACTCACAATTATTTAAACTTTTATCTGTAAACCCGTATGCAACATAAAAGGTTTTTCACCACGGTTGCAACAAGCTAGAAATAAAATACGACTTTATTTCCTCTGTGAAAAGCAGGTATGTAAATATGAAACCAGAATTTTTTTTTAGAAATATTCAGTCTGTCCGTATTTGGAATAAAACAAAATACAAATTTTTATTACCGTCAATAAACTTTATTAAATAATGCGTGAGGGCAATTTCTATATCCCATTTTCAAAAAATGTTTTATCTTTTGATGCGACAAATTGAACCAGTGCTTGCTTGATATCTTCTTGATTTTTTAATTTTTTGCCCCTCAAAAAAATTTTGTAAGGTCAAAAACAAGTGATAGTCGGAGGGTGCTAAGTCCGGGGAATATGGTGAATGCGACAGAATTTCCCAGCCTAGTTCTGCAATTTTTTGACGAGTCCCCAAAGCACCATGTGGCCTGGCATTATCATGATGCAGTATGATGTTCTTTGCTTTTATTTTAGTTAATTTATTAAAATTAATTAATTAATTAAAAAAACTTTATTTTAGTTAATTTGCTACGTCAGTATGTATATATTAAGTAATAAAAGTAGAGCGGCACACATGCGCCAAATAAACATGTGCTTACGTGTCGAGACTTGCTGTGATAGAAACGGACAGAACTTTCCGATAGACCTAATATTTCCCAACTAAATGTCTCAATTGTTTCCTTGACCGGTTTCACTGTGTACGATGGGACTTTGTATTGCTTTTAAACCCATTTTTCTATCTTCTGGATCTTTCCCATGACTTTCAAACATATAAAGACGGTTTCATCATCCAACGATGCTTGCAATTTGCTCTCTTCAAACTTTCTCGGTCTTCCACGTTCTTCGTTTTTCACGTCAAAATCGCCACTTAAAAATTTTTTAAACCACTCACAGCACTGTTATTTACCAAGAGCATGCTTACCGTAAGCTTCGAAAAGCATTCGATGCGATTCTGCAGCAGTTTTCTTCAAAAGACAACAGAAAATCAATGCCGTCCGCAAATTGTAATTTCCAGGCAAACAAATTCGATACGTTCAACGCCATTAAAAATTATGCTGCTGTATGAAATTTGTACGATTGTAAATTGGAAATTTTTATCAGATGTCAAAACAAGAAAATGGCGTGAATGATGCAGTTTGACGGTAACTACATTGACAGTTAATGCCACGTATGGGCAAATTCCGGTTTTATATTTGCAGACCCGGTACGTACGTTGAAAATAACATGTCAGTATTTTGAAACTCTTTTTCTGTCACGAAATGCATAAAATCCACAGTCTACTAACCATCTAATTGAATGGATAAATGGATCGGAAAATAAATGGCACGATTAAGGAGGTCACGTTTCAAGTGAAACATAAAATCAAATAAAGAGCTGCGCAGTAGCAAACAATTTAAAGCATTGAGAAGATCCGGACGAATTTATTTCGCTACTTTAAAATGGAGAATCAAATCTGAAGTATCTTCCGTCACGTTTTTATGTGTCTATTGTCCACGAAGATCCTGTTTAATATTTAACGAAACGTCATTCGCATGCTCTTAAGGCAGACTGCTGCTTCGAATAATTTCGAGTCGAGATTACTTCCTTCGAGTATTATCAATTTATTATTCTCGTCGTCGAGTAATTAGTTTGAATTCTGTTGCTGAACCGTCGAGATATTACTCGAATATAATTGTTTCTCAACGCGAGGTTGATCTTCTAGCAAATTAAATATTTGTTTAAAAGTTTCGTACATTAAACTTTAATATTCTAAAATTTATTATTGATTTTCTTGCTAATGAGTACATAGGATTCAAGATATAATTATTATTACATTGTAGTGCAGAATTGTTAACACAATTACAGAATGTTCCAAACACAAGTTATTTTATAATAATTACAATATTGTGTGTATTAAAATTTTGTATTAGTTTTATTATAATATATGGTCGAATGAAGTAGTTTAATTAAAAAAATTGTTAGAAAAACATTTTTACACATTTCAATAATTGTAAAAGGAGCATCGGGAATAAATCATGTTGACCTGTCTGGAAGTTCTAGTGATAACAATGTAAAATTCTATTCATTACTGATGCACTTCTATTTTACATGAATTTCTGAAGAATTCATGTGAATTTTAAAATAGGAGAATAGATTTAACTATTTCCTACGTTGCATAATTCCAGCGATAAAGCTGCTAAGATAAAACTGAATATTTAAGACAAGACGGCGTATAGAATAAATTTAGATAAGAGTAGTCTTTATCAAATGACATATTTATGATGGCACATTTTGTTAAGACGTTTGCTGCCACGTGAATATTGTTAATGTAAGTAAGCTGTGTACATGCACAAAGTTTTATAGAAATCGAGTACGAATTCAGAGGAAATTTGCAACTTATAATGCCTGATGTGGCAATGACAATCGAAAAAGACACCTTCCTAATAATTTTTTACGAAGAATTTTTTTCAAGAAGTCTTGATATAAAAACTAATACGTTGCTATTTTGCGTCCATAGATGTTTTAATTTTTACCAAAAGTCATTTTCTAACTTTTCATTACAAATAAACAAAAAAAAATTAAAAAATTACAACCCTTACTATTTGCTTCACAATTCCAATCGATAACAATTTTAAAAAATTATTTACACATTGCTTAATAAACGAATCCTTGTAACATTAAAAAAAACTCAAGTCGTTTGATCGAATCGTAAAAAATTTGTTTTTAAAAGTTGTATGAACATTTTGTACTCCCATTGTATGTAAATTTTGTGAGTCACTAATATCTGTTAAATAAATCTTAAATGCTTACTAAAATTGGTATTTTACAAATTTCTTTTATAAAATAATTTTATAAAATGGAATGTAAAAAGGAACGATTAACCATATCGTTGGAAGTAAACTGTTTCGATTAACCGCTTGATGATTTCTCAGGATTGTAGTTTAAATATTTTTATATGTTATAAACGGATAAAATCCAGGGTATTCTGATAGTGACAGAAGCATCGCGTTTAAGTGGAGGGTGGTGTTAAGGTCTGGTCGGTAAATGTCCGCGTCTGGCACGAGAAGGGTAGGCGCGAATGTTCCCGCAGGGCATCCGTTTCTCTTTGAAGCTGAATTTCAGAAGCTTCCACGATTCACCGTCTGATGGCGTGCCGGCTCAAATGCAACCCCGCAATCGCTTTACCACCGGGTGAACCCGCATCAAGCTCAAAAATGCTTACCGCTCAAAGGTCAGGCCGAATATCGTCAGCAGAAATCATTCGACCTGTCTTTGACAGCTTCCTTCAATTTAAGGGGACGTTCCGGTCTAGATTTTCAACACTAAACTTGCCGAGCCTTAACACTAAACCTACCGAGCATTAAAATTGACTGGCATATACATTATTTTATACAAAATAACAAGATATAGTTTATTTCGAATTTCTGTGATTTTCATTAAAATGTACGATTGAATAAAGGAATTTATTTAATCGATTTCTATGACGGCGATTTTATAACTTCAATGATGGTAAAATAGAAAACGTAAGAAGGATCATTTGACCCATTATGGTAGGTTTAGCGTTAAGGGAAGGGGTTGGGAATGTAATCCTATAAATATCAACCACCAATAATTTTTAAAATAAAATTCTGAAAATATACTTTACCATAGTATTTTTCAGGACGAATTCAAATATATAGAAATTAGTTTTGTAACATATTTTTCACGCAAGAAACAAATTTCCTTTTTGAAAATATGATCAGAACCGCAGCACTGTGAATCTATATTGTCAAAAGCGTTTCGAAAACTGTTAACAAAATTAATTTCATCGTGAAAACTGTGGAAAACGTAGGTTTTCGTAATTTTTCAAACTAAAATAGCGTATATAGAACGTTTAATGCGTGATAAAACAAACATCGTTTCTATTGGAAGTTTAATATGCCCGGATATTATATAAACATTTATATTATCGATGCAACTGTCAGATAATTTTATGAAAAATCGACTTCTTGCGCGGATGAAATGAGAAAAAGTACATTGATAGATAACTTTCATAAACGTGATATGATACACATCTATTTGATTTATATTGTAGCACCTTTTTCCCCACTTACTCGGAAGATTATTGATGACCGTTGCGAAATGACAGTTTAGTTTACCGAATACTATCACTTTGTGCATTAACTTCGGACAGAAAACGTGTAATTGCACTGGAAAATATGCTGGAACCATTAATTTAAACGTCCTGTTCTTTGGTCGTTAGTATTTGCAGAAAACGTGATACGCGTTTATAACGAATATAAGTGAAAAGTTAATGACTACAATTTACTGGGACACGCACAAATAAGCCAGCGAAGCTTGAAATTTAATTCTTGACCTGAAACCTGCGGTAAAAATGAAATTTCAGGCTAGTTTCGAGGAAAAGAATGCGGCATTTTTTGGCGCTTACGTCGCATAACTTATCCAACGTGACGCGGCACAAGCAGAAAACCGTCCTTTACATTGGCCATAGCATTTTTTTCCTAAATTAGTGGGCTACTTAAGAATTCGCCCGAAAGGAGTCGGTCGTTGCGCCTTTACATGGTTGATCTTCCAAAGAAAATCAAAAATTGGCTTAACCGTGTAAGCTAGTCGAACAAATTCGCCATTGTTCGCTCCGGTTTCATTCTTGGTGTACAGACTCGTCAAGAAATCTAGAAAAGTCATTATTGTAAATAATTAACTATGAAAATTCCAGGAAAATGTCAATATATTCTTCCGTTAATGTGTACCAATAAATAGTATAAAAAGTGGAATTACTCGATTACTCTTCTAGCTAACATAAACTTTTTCAAGGGCACAGCCGGATAAAGGGGTGAAAACTACCCTTGAAATGTACAGGATAGGCACTTAAAACCGGCCATCTGAATAACTTGGTTGCTACTGGTTATAGGGAAAAATGCATCAGGCCAAAATTATTTCGTATCGAGAGGTTGATCATCCGATTTTACTAGTTTTTTGATAGGTGGAGGCGTTAACTAGATATGAAGGTTATCTTTGTTTTTTTTTACTTACACGGGAACATATTCACATGCGAAAATCCGGTTTTGATAGAACTTATGGTAGCTTATAGTTCTTTGAAAAATATTTGACACGTGTTTTTTTTATCGGCAACTATCCAATTTGAAGGGGTGAAAACAGCCCCCAAAGTTGGGGTATTTTTGAGATATCTCGGAAACCAGAGGTCGAAAGAAATTGAATTTTTTTTAAATTCTGTGTTTTTCAATGGAAAATGTATTGAATATGTTCCTTTGTTAGATTCAGATAGTGTTTCAAGGCGAATACAATAACCTATTTGAAAGATCATTCGCGATCTGGGTGAAGCCAATTGTGATGGAAAATGATTTACGTGTAAAATAAGTGCCTCACCCTGTATATGATCGATGCACCCTTCGATGGGGTATTAAGAAAAAATATACATTGTAAAATGTCAACCTTACATCTGGATCGGGAATGCAATTATGGGGTAAAATCAAATTAATCCGTTTCTGACCTATTCTCTGCAATTTGTTCAAGATTACTAAATTAATAATCTTGTTTAAAAAACTCAATAAATCAAGGTCATCTTGACTTTTTGTAATGACACTGTAGAACTTCTGGTACAGAATGTTATAGTTGATGTTGAGTCAAATTCAATAACTTCCAATATCGAATGATACAGTTAACAACTTGCTAATACAAACATTTTTAAAGGAATAAGAATTCTTCTAGCATTATTTTCTTACATCACCAGAAGTGCCTTAACCCTTTGCCATATTATAACGAGTCAGACTCGTGTTGAAGATTTAACATAAACTGTAACAAATATAAATGTTTTGTCTTCGTTTTGAGACGAAATAAAATTTGATCTGTTTATTGTCGACATTCAAGCATTGAACTAAATATAGCTGTATAAGAAAACTAAATTATCTTTTCTCTTCTGTAACATTTTTAGTGATGAAGATCGTTAGAAGATTGTTAGACTAAACATCCTGTACATGAGCCGTTTATTTTGAAAGCGACTTAAGTCCATCTATGCTCGAATCGAGATATTGAAGGGTTTGCGTTGGATTAAATTAAAAAATATGGGTAACAGATAACATAATAGAATAATGTTTCTGGGTTTCTAAAGGTGTCAACTTTATCATCCCAATTAGCATAATTAACATTATTGAAGAAATAATATGTTTTTGATGGCTATGGATGGACTTACGCCACTGTCAAAATAAACGGCTCATATATAGACATCACCCGACGAACCATCACCAGATGAACAGTTTAAAATTTAAACGATTGCATGACAAAATTCCAGATGTATCTCGACCACTCTGTAAAATGCGCGGCAAAATCGTCACCGTTGGTAAATAAAATGTTAGTTAATTCGACAGACTCGGCGAACTCTGCGCAGAAGTTCGCAATCGTGAAAGTTTCGTGAAACACTGCGGTACCGGGTAAAAGGACAGTAATGGGTCGTTGGTTTGATGGAAACGTAAACCGGATTATATAGAACGATAACAATCGGCGGAAGGTGGGGAAAGGTAACGCCTAAATACGACAGTGAACAGGTTAGAAGAAAAGAGGTCCCCGGGTTGTTGGAGTTTACGTTCCATTCTACGCTGGAAATGGAAGGGTGGCTAAATTTCTCAGTGAAATTTCTCAGACAACGTCTTCCTTTGACAGCGTTGCATTCGGGCGATTTTATTTCGCGCGCGGGATCTCGAGTTGAATTAAAACGCCTACGGTTTGCCGGCCTCCGGATCGGTTTAACAAGTTCGGACGACTCGGTGCTCCCTGAACAAAGCTCAAATAAACCTTTGGTTAAAAGACAGTCTTCCGCAATTGGGAATGTTTAGTGCTACTACGTAATCGCGTGGAAATTGCCTCGTGACATGTCGCAATAAATGAATTGAAATTGGCGTTGCAGGAAAAAGAGTTGACGCATGCACTAGGACAGCGTAAAAGATTAAACAACAAATTGCTAAAGTAATAAACGCGACAAAATAATTTTGAAGTAGACAGTAAAAATAAAATGCAGCAAATAATGCTTCTCTTGCGCAGGATATTTTATAGTAAATTCAATTGTACGGATATTATTATGAAAATTGTAAGGAGAGATCACACTTTTTTAAATTTCCAAAACCACAACTGATGTTTGTAATTCGTAATCCAATCGCAAAATTCGTTCGATTTCGTTAACCGAAGCGCTACACACATTTTCGCGCCCAACGTTTTATTTAACAGCAAACAATAGGTACAGCGTTGTTGCAGACAATTGTAAAAATTTTATCCACTTCAGTTTCGCAGAAACGGACTGGCGTGCAATGTTCGTGTTATTTTCGGTATCGAATAAACGCTTCCCCGCAAGATTGTATTTTTGGTTGATATTTTATCGAAACCTGAAAATTTACGGACCGAATCGAGCATACGTGTTGTATTAAAAATTTTTATACGCTCTAACACGTTTTCGACGTAACACGAAGTCGCGCGAATAGGTGTCATGTTACAGCTAGTCGAGAATTTTACGCAATGTCTGCCTCAAACAGCCATTTCAGCTTCCAGAACAAGACTGTTCCTCGGGCTATCGGGAATGGTTGTCAGTCTGCATCTTAAGATACATCTGTGCGACATAGTACGTCAGGAACATCATGCTGACGTATTGCCTTCGCCTTTGAAGTATTAAGGGTTACAGCTTTCGTCGCATATTATTTGACGGTCAACTGATGAAAGTGAGTGGATGCAATTAGAAATAGTACAGATATTAAATGGATTAAAAAATTTCAACGTGTCACATCGGACAGAGAATATTCGATAAAAATTGTGAATATGATTGTTGAACGATTTATTTGAGCACACGATTTATTTTAAATAGTGCAAGTCCATTTTTCTCAAAAAATGAGATATTACGTAATTTGTGCATAATTTAGTTTAAACTTTTTATTTATAACTAGTAAATATTTAATATCTTAAAAAATGCCAATGCTTTGTTGAATTTATACATTATTACCTTACATACCTCCTGTGCATCATGAATATTTCAAAACACTGTCATATAAAGAGCATAGATTAATAATAGCAATACCTTATGTTAAGTTTAACAATACTGTTGCGGTCTGTGATGGATTTTTCAATCCATCAGACTTTGGCTGTTTGCACGTGGTGTGCCGACTAAATTTTAATGATTAACTAAACTTCTCGAAGGACCACCTTCCCTGTTTAGGAAAGACTATATATAACAATATTCACGAGGTTCGAAGTACTGACTGAGGCTATCGTCATGTACAAGTACGATGTATAACACGAAACGTGACAAGTTCGCATCTCTCTAAGTATCTATGTATCTAAATGTGTTTTTTCTATGTAACTCCCTGCTTATGTACAATGTATCTAAATGTCTAAGTATTCAACTGCCCGAGACAGCCACGAGTTCCCCTGATAAAGGCTTGTCCCTACTCTTTCCGTTGATCATCCCTTCTCTCAGAAGAAGTCGATGGACCAACGGAAGTCTATGAATATTTTCTGGGCCTTACGATTCGCTGGGAGGGCTGTACAAGTGGCAACAATCGAAGGTAGATAGTGGGGATACTGGAGGCATTTTCAGGGTTGACCAAATTTGCCGAACCAGGAAGTGCACCCACATCTGCAAGTAATTTAGATCAGGTGGTGGAACCACCCGATCGTGTCAAAGGTGTAACTAAAATGGTCACTTGTACAGCGTTCGACCTTCTATTGTCTAAGGGTTCGTCGAGTCGAAGGAGGTGTAGCCCCTATGCCTTGGGTCGGCCGGCAATGATTGCCAGATGTGGCGGTGACAGGCCCACACCGTAGCCTTAAGAATCTAAAATCAAAGAACCAAGGCCCAGGGTAACAATAGTGACTTCCTGTCATAAAAGTTCGCCCAGCACTAACCGTCCAAATACATAAATATAATTAACGTTTAACATAAAAAAATATTCGTCTTATTTTACTTCTCGCTATTATTTATAAATAGAATTGAATTAATGTAAAATATATTTTAAATGATATTTAATTTTTCATAATGGGATTAAATGATTTTTATAATTGACTAATTATGAAAATGGTGTAAGTCCATTTATAGCCAGCAAATATATATTATTTTAGTTAAATTCGTCTAAAATAAATTAATATAATCAAATTACATATTGATAAACTGGTAGACACATTGCCAGACTTGACATAATTAACCTATATTTTTTAATTGACTAATATGCTAACCTTTAATTTTCTCCATACAGAAAATGGACTTTGCACAAGTTCCAAAATAAATGGTGCATACGTTAAATTTGAAAAATAGCGAAAGGGTGAAGAAGTGTAGAATCAATACGAGAAGCTACTATTGAAGCTACTAAAATTATTATAACATTTACATCACTAAAACTCTTACAGAAGAGAAAAGACAATTTACCTCTTTTGTATTTTTACATCTACTCCAATGCTTAAATATTGATTAGAAATTAACAACAATTGCTTTCGTCTAAAAAGAAAGGCTTAATATTTATATTTGTTAAACTATATTGAAACTCTTCGACTCGAGTCTGACTCGTAATAATATGGCAATGGGTTAAGGAAGCAGGAAAGCGTTGGGATTTGTTTGTAGAAAAGTTTGGGCCTATAGAACATTTAATGAGAAAATGCTGAAGTCACAGACAAGGGGTTAGAAAAGACGAAGTAGTAGAAAGTACGTCACAGTGGGAAACCGTTACGTATGCCAGAAGAAAAGAGAAAAAGAAAGAACAGGGAGAGTGCAATAATATTGCAGCAGATCATAACCAAGGAGGGAGAAGGTG
This sequence comes from Agapostemon virescens, assembly GCA_028453745.1. NCBI lineage: Eukaryota > Metazoa > Arthropoda > Insecta > Hymenoptera > Halictidae > Agapostemon > Agapostemon virescens. The sequence goes on from CM052097.1 coordinate 9,495,497, forward strand.
CAATAGAAAGTTGAACAGAAACGAAAGAGGTAGACAAATTTAGATAGTAAATGTAGAAAACAAAGAAGAAAGAATGCTGCGAAACAGAAAAGGCGGTGGAAAGGAGGAAGTAGTAGAAAGTACGACAAGGTGTACAAAGCTTACGTATGGCAGAAGAAAAGAGAAAGGGAAAGCACATGAAAAGTGCAATAATATTGCAGGAGATCATAACCAAGGAGGAAAAAGGTGCAATAAAAGTACTAAGAGAAACGAAAGAAGTAAATAAATTTAGACAGTAAATGTAGAAAACAAAGAATAGGAATGATCGGTGTATTCTCGATCGAGATTTCCAAAGACAGGCTCGATCTCCACCTTACACGTTTAATCTTACAATTTTAATTTCAGTAAACGAACGACATTTGAGATTGCTGCGTTAGCAGTCAAAGCGATAAAAGATGTTTCTCGTTTTCCCAAGACTTCGCGAAGAACGTACGGTTTCCTCCACAAATTAGGTGCCCTCGTCAAAGGGCTGTAGATGCATACGTCACTGCGGGTAATCTCGCGCGAATTTCTTCGTCCGCGTTTCCTTCATAGCTAGCTATAAGTTGAGCTTCTCCGGGTTAAGTATCCACGTAATGCGTTCACCAGGGGTGAAAAGGTTAATTTAATTAATCCGCTCACGAACACAGCCGTAGACCGTCCGTCTAACTGGTAAGTAAATAATTCGTCCCATCGGTACGATCTGATGTAAATTTTCCAGCAACATCCGTCGCATAATCATGGAAATTTACATTTTGTGATGCGAACTCTCTAATTATACCTAACCCATTTCCTCGACTGGCTCGAGAACTCGTTAACGCTGTCTCTATCGAGCACAAAATGTGATTGGAATACTTGGTCTCATAAAAATTACAAGACTTCATTTACTCCGTACGATCATTATAACGATACGTGACTGAACGAAGTAATTTATTTAATAATTACTAATTCAAGCACTGTGCAATTACAATATTCACAGAATAAATAATATTAAACTCCTGTATCTTGGTGGAGTTAGTGTAGAAATGAATCATATAATATATAACAATCAAATATCTTAATCGTATAATACAGAACAATAAAAAGGGCCAAACATATTGTCTTATAGAAATTACAAGGTTTAATTAATTTGAAAATAATTTTCTAACTGTAATAATTATAAAATAGAAAATATGAAGAGTCATTTGACTCTTCTGGTAGATTTAATATTAATACTAAATTTCCCATAATTGATTAAACGATCCTTTTCAGATATTTTATTTTACAATTATTGAAGTTATAAAATTGCCTACATGGGAATCGCTTCAACAGATTTCTTTGTTGAATCGTGCATTGTATTAAAAATTGCATAAAATTCAAATCAATTAAATCTTGCCATTTTTGGAAGACAATTTTAATACTGTGTGGGTTTAGTATTTACTATTCGCCCCCAGTGTCTCGTTTAACAAATATTCATGTAGGGTCAAGAATAAATTCTGTAACGCAACGACGTTATTAATAAAAAGTCGGTGAAACGTTAATCATAGTCTGTAGGCGTAGCACATAAGTGTACCAAGTGGGCGAGGGTAAACAGAATTTTGATATGCCTGAGGAAAATAAAATAACGCGGTGTTATAAGCATAATTTAGCGTTGCTTAGGGAACCATTAAGCTCGATAATATTTTGTTCGACATATATCAGAGGGATTTAATTAAATATTATTTTATATTGTTTATAATTATAGCATTTACAAATATCATCGAACCCAAAAAATTCGGTAAACAAACAAAGGTGAATTTAATAATACGAACAAATTTAACAATGTGAAAATTACTTTATAATTGCAGCATCTAGAAATCTTATCCAACCCAATAAATTTGGTAAACAAGGAAAGGTAAATTTAGTATAAACAAATTTTGAAATCTCATTCAATCAAAAAAATTTGATAAACAAGGAAAGGTAAATTTAATACAAACAAATTTAATATTGTGAAAATTGTTTCGAATTATAGTACAAATACAGTATTAAATCATCAGTTAAAATGTTCTGTGACCTCCGACGATAATCCCAATAAAATTTCTGCAAAATCTTCGACATGCAGAAAACTTATATATAAAATTAGAGAACGTTATGTATTTGTAATAACATTGAGAACGTGAAATTTGAAATAATAGACAGATTAAAAAAATTTTAAAATATGTATATATTGTTTCCAGCTCGCTAAAATGATTAAAGAGGAAAAGCCGTTTCTATGTGTGATCCCTGTGTGCCGCAATTAACGAGGGCAAATTTTATTTTGTATAAAAATCCGCAGTTCACTTATAAAATTAACAAGAGCGTACACAGCAGCTCTTGTTTAATTATTTTAGAAAATACAACGTCAATCCCACAAACCGGTTTTAATGTTCTATAAACTTTATAAAGGGTGCCTCATCTGAAATTTCGCAAGCAAATACTTCTCAAACAGTAGCTCATTGTAAACAATATCTCAACAAAAACTCACTTTGTTCCGAGGAAGACAACTTATGGCGATCACAAGTCTTCTCTATCAAGACGTGCTTCTAAAATTTCAAGATTACCTCTGTTTTTTAAACAGAGCCTATCTCATAAAGATTTTCACGACTTATAACACTTTTAGATTCCAAAGTCATTCAAAGTTATTTAGCGCCGTTAAACATATCCATATAGAAGAGACTCGAGACCATTATCGGTTGTCTTTTAACCATGGAGATGTAGCACTATTTACATAAATAAATTTAGTTACCGTTTAAACTGTAATTTTAGCGAAAACTAAAACATATTCGTGAATTTCAATATGATTAGAACATTTGGAGGTCAAGACGAATTGAGACGAACAAATTAAAAGTATAGCCATGAAGAAATGACAGTATTTACATAAATAAATTTAGTTACCGTTTAAACTGTTATTTTAGCGAAAACTAAAACATATTCGTGATTTTCAATGTGTTTAGAATATTTGGAGGTCAAGATGAAATAAAACGAACAAATTAAAAGTATAGTCATGAAGAAATGGCAGTATTTACATAAATAAATTTAGTTACAGTTTAAACTGTAATTTTAGCGAAAACTAAAACATATTCGTGAATTTCAATATGTTTAGAATATTTTGGGGGTTAAGACGAAATAAAACGAACAAATAAAAAGTATAAATAATTTAATATGGATTCGTGCATTCCCCTATGCACTGGATGGAACTGCTTGATTTTCGTGACACATAGATGCGCGCTCCGAAAAGGGGTTGCCACGGTTAACCGGTTATGAAACAGAGTAAGTTTTATTTGAAGTATGCTTCATGACGCGTAATAGTTTGGAAAACAATTGAGTTGCAAATTCAAAATCGGGACACCCCGTATACGAGTTTGCGGAGAAGCTGAAAATTTCGCGAGGTCGTCAGCGTGATTACAGTTAATGGAGAGGACTCTTTTACGTTGGGAGAAATTTCCGAATTTCTGGCGACAAGAACAGCTTCGACATTTTAAGCGTATCGATTAGAATAAGGGAACCGGGGCGAGGGTTTCTTCTTTTTTCGTTTTTCCTAGTGGGCGGCTCGTTCGTTTCATTATCTGCAGCCGCACTGATCCAGCAGTTTATAATAAAGCTGCCGGGTGTAATTAGTTTTCGTCGTTCCTTCGGCGTGAATTAATGAGTCCTAGCCTCAGAGGTGGGGGTGGGGAAGAAAACGGGGGGGGGGGGGGGGGGGGAGGGGCCGGGGGGGGGGGGAGAGCGCGGAAACGGGGGGGGGGGGTGGGGATGAGGGGGGGGGGGGGGGGGGGTAAGGAATGTCACGAGTCGCTGACACAGCACTTAACCTCACGGACACAGTTTTATTTGGTGGTGGGTCGTAGCCGAAGGCGGGAGATTTTCGGGGGAAAATGAAGAGGTCTAAATTACGGGAACACGCGCCTGCACACACAAGACGTCGTCGACCTTCGTGCTCTTCTAATTTCTCTAATTACGGTCTAAGGTTACGTGTTAGCATCTCGTGTGTGTCGGCCGTTGCACATTCCGACTGACATGCGGGCCGAGTTGCCGGAAACTATTACGACGAGCCACTTTCGAGTGTAACATTTTGCATTTCTGTCTCTCTTGATAATGACGCCATTATGTTGCGGCACGGTCTGCCTCATAGTCACTCCCAAAAATCTACACTCCTCCACGAAACCGTACCGACATACAATGAAATTCATAAAATTATTTACTAATGTTACTGTTTACCTTTTTGAAATATTTCTTCGTTTAACACGTTGAATGCCACGCGAATTTTGCATGCTTCGAACAAGTTTCATTTGTTTCATTTATAAAAATGATCAGCGTTATTTAACAAAATTGTTAGTTACTAAAAATTAAAGTTTTCACCTCGTACTATAATCTGGTTAATTTTGGCAGTACTGCGTGAATGTTCAATGCTGTTGTGGCGGCTCTACCTCCTACTCTCGCCGGTAGAGGGACAGTAGGACGAGACTTTCCCGCTAACTCCTGATCCGCCTCTAGTTCATATCTATACCATCCTTAACAGCTTTCCACTACCCAACCATATTTATTGATAACCGTTCTTAAACGATGTAACGGTGTTAATTTGGAGGTTCGTTATCGAAAGTTTTACCAACATACTCGCGACATTTTCCTGAATGAAACGAAACCAAACGCGCCGTCGTTCGAAGCGTATTTAATTATTCGATAGACAGTTTATTAGAACGGATAATTTCTGAATTATGTGAATTGTAAAAATTTTTTTGGTATGTGTAGCGTTCTAGCTGGAGAAGTCTAGGTAATTTCAAGGTCAAGTTAATTATTTTTAATGGAACTATGAATAGTTCGTTATACTGTGGCACAAGGTTCGGATTAGGTCACACAGACGGAAAAGCTTCAACTACTATGCTGAAAGTAAATAAAGTGTTTATTAATGCTTCTGTTTTATGTTTATGTTAACGAATTCGTGTATGTTATTCTTTCTACATTTATCAAGCATAAATTCACGTTAAATGTGTTTTGGCATCGGACAGAAATTGTGACGCTTTCGATATCGTGTAATCTCGAACTTACGATTATAAGTCTTCGTTGTTGGTTCATAAAGTAGCAAAACTTCGCAGAACCTGTAAAACCGCGCATTATAATACCCCACTCGATGCAAATACCAAAGGACTTTACGAGTAATTCCATTCTGCGATAAATTGCATTCTACTTAGCGGTTATTTGCCTGCAGAACTTCCTCGAAAAGTATTATGCAAGACTGCAGAAGAATGCAATCTGCAGTGCGGGTTAAAACGGAATAATCAGTGCGTTTCGTAAATTTCGTTCGATTACACAGGAATAACTGCCGACTAAAGGAACTTCAGAGAGGAAAAATTTAGAAAATTAATTAACATTGGAGCTAACAAAGTAACAGCCTGTTACAAGCGAGTTTCCAGATATTACACAAAGTAAAGGCACTGACAAGAAAATTAATGTACAGTCACGTCGAGGAAACATAACGTTAATTTTTCAATCAACTTTTTTATCAACCTTCCATAAAGTATAAAGTTTCACAATGGGTGTAGTACCAATTTTATTCATTTCACTGTGGATATTTTCAACGAACGAACGATAATGCAGACACAATATACGGTATAATAATTTCACAAATTGCTACTGCTGACACAATTGCTAAGGTCATGTATAAGGTTATGTACGGTTTCTACACTTTTAATAAAATTAGTGGTTGCGACACAAATGAGTGTGTTATATTCTACTATGTCACTTTAGTTTTAATTAGATTTCTTCTTGTCCTCCTTCTCCTTCTTCTTCGTTTCTTTATTTCTTATTTGCTTTTGTCCTTCCTCACTTAATTCCTTTTTCTTACTATTGTTAACATTACCATCCCTAAAAATCTAATTTTAATTAGATTTCTTCTTTTCCTCCTTCTATTTCTTCTTCGTTTCTTTATTTCTTAGTTGCTTTTGTCCTTCCTCACTTAATTCCTTTTTTAAATTATTGTTAAGATTGTACCGTACACCAACATTATATACCACGACGATCATTCATCATTGTCAACCAACATCGTTTCATCATTTCCTTATCAAGCACCTCCAACGTCCCAAAACGCTCCACAAATCTATAACTTCACCCCTAACTCATCCTCAACTCCGTCGTATCCTCAACCTCCGGCTTTAAGGCATCATATTCGAACCATTGCCTAGCCACGTCATCTTCAAACTTTAACCTTACCATACTAGCCCTTGCAATTCCAAAATCCCCACTATTCATATTAGAACCTACATATACCTCGTTTTCCCTCGAATCAGGACTTAGAACGGTTTTTCCTTCTGAACGTCAGCTCAAGTTCTTTTTAATATAAAAGGAAATTTCTACAGATAAATTCACCTCATTCACATTCGCAAAATTCATCTAAAAAAAGAAAAAGGAAGATAATTTAAAACAAAATGAGTCCAGTGAAGTTTTCCATTTGGTTTTAGAATTTTATTTATATTTTTAACTAACTCTCTCGTCGTGTTGTGGCAACATAACAGTGTGAAAATATTAACTGCGAATTTAGTGTGCTTCAGACAATTTTCATTTATCGAAATGATCAACGGTATTACAGAGAATTGTTAGTTACTGTGTAATGAAGTTTTCACCTCACACTACAATCTGGTTAATTGCAGCAGTAATAAATCGATGTTCGATGCTGTTAATTTAATGGTAATTATTTTTAAACAACATACTAGTGCCAATCACAATTAAAATGGAGAGTTAAAATAGCGTTCGACGTCGATGGATATTGAACATGTTAAAAGATTTTAAAAATTCGATTATATTGGTTGCAATATATTAATACTACTATGACAAGAAACAAGTGGACAAAATTTTTATTTTGCACACAGATCCGCAGTCTATAAATTACGGAAAATTGTTAGTTACTGTGTAATGAAGTTTTCACCTCACACTACAATCT
>CM052097.1:9502455-9515634 GCA_028453745.1 Agapostemon virescens
GGTTAATTTCGACAATAGTAAATCGATGTTCGATGCTGTTAATTTAATGGTAATTATTTTAAACAACATAATAGTGCCAAATGGCACCATATGTTTTTGACATCATAAGACATCACGAAAATGGTGTGTATATAGGGTATTGAGTTTTGTTTCAATTTTTGAGGAATTTCCAGTAGCACAAGTAAATTATATTTCAGGCAACATTTTACTGGCACCCTATGGGCTACGTGTTCGCATATTCTTAAATCTCAAAAACGTATTCTAAATGAAAATATCATCATCTTGAGGTCACATTCACTTTTTTAAAATGGCGTCATATGTTTTTGACATCGTAGGAATTAAAATGGAGAGATAAAATAGCGTTCGACGTCGATGGATATTGAACGTGTTAAAGGATTAAAAAAGTTCGATTATATTGGTTGCAATATATGAATATTATTATGACAAGAAAAAACTGGACATAATTTTTATTGTGCACACAGATCCGCAGTCCAATTGTTACTTAACAATACTCACGCTTGTTTTCGTACAAAGGCGGGCCACGATACTTTATTTAACCGTTTGCAATACGAGTTAGATTCGTATTGTCGATTTTAAACAAAGTTTAACAAACACAAATATTGTGCCATTCTTTTGTAATAAATATTTAAACATTGAAGTAAATATAGCAATATAAAATATGTAAATTGTCTTTTCTATTCTGCAACACTTTTAGCCATGAAGGAAATGGTATGGCAAGGGGTTGACATTGAATCCTGCCATATTTTGACGAGTCGGACTCATGATGAAGATTTTAAACAAAATCTAACAAATATAAATATTATACTTTCTTTTTAAGATGAAATCAAATTGTTAATTTGTACTCAATATTTAAGCATTGAAATATATGCAACAATATAAAATATATAAATTGCCTTTTCTATTCTGTAAAATTTTTAGCAATGAAGACGTTATAATAACATTAGCTACAAAGAAAATGGCATGGCAAGGGGTTAATGTATACGCTTCTATCCAGCATTTCCCCGCATACTTATGTATCCATAACATTCATTCGCACGCAATAATGTAGCAAATATTAATAGTATTTGGGCTGCAGCAGTAGCAACCCGAATTCACGAATGATGATTATCATCCGTTGGAATATTACACACGCGTCCGCACAGAAGTTTGACCAACCTCTAGCAGGAATGATAATTATCAAACAGCCGGGAAGCAACGTTTTAATGTCCAAATACTTGTCTCAGCACGTACACAGAGGTCCCGGGGATTTATTAAAATTACATTCAAGAATTAATTACGACAGCCCTCTCTCATCCGCACCGCTTCCGTTTAATTCCTGACGCGCTGTCGCTGTCCGGGAAAAGTGGCTTTCAACTTTCCAACGGCATTATCTAGTTACAAGACAACCGTAAGACTGCCGATTACAATTTCTTGTAAGTTCCGTGGCCCAGTTTTGCCGGGCGAAGGTGCTCTCCAAAGGAAAATACAACTTAACGTCGATCTTGCGCCGCCTAGCCTCTCGGCCGCGACCTATCTGTAGAACTTTTACAGCTCCGTCGAGCCAACTTGAGCGTTTCCATTACCGCGACACACGTTCGTTCAATGCGAGTTCCCAGTTTCCCCTAATAACTAATTTCCATAATCGAGAATACCGTGCGGAAAATGGTTCACTCGATATGCGCTGCGTTTGTAAAATACTTTGGTATTCGCGAAATTCACAAACCTCGTATGTTTCTTCAGTATGTTCGCGCGAAAGATGCTAGATAATACTTGAACTCAATTTCTCTTTCACTTTTGCAATGTGACACGTTTACTTATATTCTGTCTTAGATTGTGTTATTCCTTAATTATTGCGTTACAATTTATTGTACTTGTTTGAAGGAAGAGAGTATGAATAGAATGTGTTGACATTTATACAATTCTGATTCATTATAGTTACTTTTTAAAAATTGTATTGCAATTTAATATACTTGTTCGACGGATGAGATTAGGAATATATAATATATAGATATTTATAAAATTCTTACATATTATAGTTATTTCTTAATTATTGCCTTGCAATTTATTCTACTCATTTACAGAATGAGATTACGCATACATTGTACTGCCATTTATAAATATGTTAACACTCGTACATTCCTCAAAATGTGTTGCAAAATACATGATAGAATAACACCACTATCAATTGATATTTTATTTCTAATTTGATATTTTTACATTTATATACTGCTCTAATGAACTTTCATGCATTTTTCGTTTCGTTGCAATTTAATGATGTTGATTACAGTATGAGATTATTTTAATTTTAGATGAAAATAAACAAATAGACTGTTTTATGAACAGAAAATGGAATGTTTGTGATTCGAATTCTCTATTCTTCAAGCGTTGATTAGAAATGTTTTGAACCTACCTGAATGGTATCAAGTGCTTTATAACTGACGATGAAAAAATTGTAAAAATACTTTGTTTACGTAGTGAAATCAAAGTCACCTTGGTTAATATAAATAGGATTGTATTTCTTTCTCTAGAGATTGCAAGGGACATCGCGGCAAATCTAATAATCACTTTATTTAAGATTTGTCTGAATTGGTGCCAGATTTGCAGTAGTACAACTAGTAATATTTCACTTGTCTTTCAGTAAACCATCAAACAATTCGGAATCAACAAACCACTCTCAAATATTTACATATTGACCTTTGCCCTCAGCGTGTTTACGAGTTACATCGTTCCAAAATGAAATGTATGAATAATCGAAATATTACATGTACTAGTGTAAACGCAGCGCTGATTCAAACAAATATTATGTTATCCGATTTTTGAATTTATCCATCTGTATCGTCCTATTTAAATTAAACAAAATGACTTTGGTTTCAATATATGAATGAAGTACTTTTGCTATTTGTTATCGTCATTTATAGACAACTCGATACCATTAAAAGACAGTTAAAAACATTTCCTGGTACATTATTGTAAATATCAGAAAAATATGTCACGTTACATGGGTCATTCTGTACAATGCCAGTTTACAAGGATCGTAGAAGCTGAAATTACATATTTTATTAAACGAAAATTAATTAATAGTAAGTTTTTAAAAGTACGACGGATCAGCACATAGTTCTCCCTAACAATGCATAATTACAAAATTCCTTAAATTCTATCAGAGTTTAATCCGAAACATTCGACCAAAATTTGGAAGATAAAAGGTTAATACAAAGTAGCATCTATTGTGTGAAATTGAAAGTTTTCCCGTTTCTTATGTAAAATTTCACAGTTTGTATATCTTGCACGTAGTTTGATACATATTCAAACAAAACCATTGTCAATTTTGAGGTTATGGACCATACACGATTCGAGGCACAGAATATAATATGAGACGTTGTGCAAGCAGCAAAAACTTGTGTAATGTGTTCAACGGAGCCACAGCAACTTCAACAATGAAATAATAATAATTAACTAATGAAAAGTTGCAAATATTTTCATATGCGTTCATTGGTTAATCATGTTTCCACCCCATCAATGAGTGTTACTATCTCTTTGCAAGCATTGCGACGCTTGTGACCAATCTTTGCACTTTTACACAGTCTGTTGTACTTTACGTTCTGTCTACCGTATTTTTATACTTGTATCTCGTACATATTTTCCCGTCAGTCTTGTTCATTTTGTACTTACACAGGAACATATTCAGATGCGAAAATCCGATTTTGATGAAACTTATAGGAGCTTATAGTTCTTTGAAAAATATTTGACACGTGTTTTTTTACTTTGCAGGGCTGAAAACAGCCCTTAAAGTTGGGCTATTTTTGAGATATCTCGGAAAGCAGAGGGCGAAAAAATTTGAGTTTTTGTTTAAATTGTGTGTTTTTCAATGGGAAATGTAGTTGCACAAGAAAACTTTGACAAAAGTTTTTTGTTTAAATAATAAAGCTATAAGCTCCCATAAGTGCCATCAAAATCAGATTTTCGCATGTGAATATGTTCCCATGTTAGTCTTTTACAATTTTACTGTATCGCCATCAGTTCTTCAAACGAAGAATTTATTAATGTTCTTTATTTTTATACAACACCGACCGTCGTTGTTTTTATCCCTATTTGAGAAAGTAAGCTCAGCGGTCCTTTATTATTGCTGAGCATTGAGAGGCGCTGCACTCTGCGAAGGTTAAAAACCACTAATAATGTAATCTAAGAAAAAGTCGTCATTTGTTAGAGGCGCGGTAATTAAGGTTGCGGTTTGTCCCTCGAAGTTACAAGTTCCGCTGGAAGTTTCAACTGTCGTCGTCTAAGTTTTCCGCTACAAGTGTAGGTCACCCGAGGATCCCATCGCGATGCCCCGTTTTCGCTCGCCGAAAAAAGAAACGAGTTAAGAAACTGCCGCATCCTGTTAACCGCGTCTTCGGGGAACATTCGTAGCAGCGAATGTCACGTGCAATCGACGCGATCATGCATTTAATTGGCCTTTTCGGAGCCGCGGCACCGAAACAGGACGTCGAAATACGACTCGCAAAAATTCACCGGCGTCCCCTTATCGATTCGATTTCTTTTGGCATATTATGCTGCACTAGGCTAAAAAACAAATGGCGCGTGTTCTCCTTTATTGGTAGAGAAATAGTTGAAAGAGATATTCTGTATTTCATTCTCGAAACGTCCACCTTTCTTTTCGTTTCTGCATTTTATTTAACAGTAGAACGACGAGGCTCATTACTGAATTCTTATCTGACTGTTATTGAAATTATAAGAATGTTCCCACGAAAACTTTTTCCTTAGAGCATATATTAACATAAAAGTTACACAAACTTTAGATAACTGCAACCTTGTGATTATTATAAAATAGTATGAATTAGTATAGTTCTAGTATTAATGGTACGGTCAATCTCAATAATTAATGACACATTTTTTAAATAAATGTTCTTGTTCAGTGCCAGCAAAATATTTTAACGAGGTATTTCTCCTTTTGTGTTTTTTTCAGAAACCTTACAATGTGCTGGCTATGCACAAAAGCTTTCGCATAATCAGCCCGAACTCTATTGTGTTAACACTAAATCTACCGAGCATTAAAATTGGCTAGTCTATATATATATATAGGTTTAATAAAAACGGCAAGATTTTATTTAATTTTTTACTATAATTTTTCTAAAAGATATGATGCATATACTTTAATATTAATAATTTACTGTAATCATTAATAATAGAATTGAGTGTGCTCAGACCACTATAATGGCGCATCGTAATATAAGATGACATCCGTGGAAACCACTATAGTGGCGCATCGTGCTTAAGAGGTTAATCTTCGACTTCTATTTATAATTTTTGTTATTTTTGTCACCGAATATTGTTCTTCTTTCAATTTTATTATAGTGTCACTTTCACACGCGTTCAATCTCTTTCCATTAGCCCATTTTTGATAATATTTCGCCTTTTTTAAACAAATATACAACACGAAATAATATCACGGACTTTATTAACCCTCTATGGGCCCGTGTAACTTTCAGGTCACATTTTAATTTATCGACATTTTACCAAATAATTATAGCTTTTTTCATGAGATGGCGCATAAATCTTAATTTTATAACGTTTCCAAGACAACCAATATTAATATTTATGACCGTTGCTAGGTTCATCAACCTGAAATAACAAAATAAATGCTGTGCAAACTGTCTGCAGTAAAAATAAGCGAAACCATTTGATCCAATTGATATTATTTGTGCTTTTGTCAGTGATTACCAAACTAAAAATAGTGCACATAATAGCTCTGGGTTCGTATATCAATAACAACCTATTTGTTTACATTTCAATTTTCAATTGGTTACTGTTTTTTATGATACAGTTTTATAACTTTGAGGTTACAATGGGCTATTATGGCAGATTTCGATACATTTAGGATAAAGCTTGTGCTTTCTCCTGTATTCAGATTTATACATCATATACCCAAAGTATGAATACAAAATCAGATAGAAATAGCAGAGGAATTAGAATTAGACGCATTAACGATAATAGATCCGATGATTCCTTATTAGATTCCGAGTCCGATGAAGATGTAATAGTATTTCTCTGACGACGGATAAATGTCATTGACAGTGACGAAGAATTTAGTACTCGATCCTCGTCAGATGAGGAAGATGCAGGACAACAAAGAATTGTTTGGCAACCACTATCTCAGACGAATAATAATAGTTGTTATCGCCCTTGGAAAGGAGATTACCCTAATATCCCCGAAGCACCCCATTCTCCTGTGACCTATTTTCGAAAACTATTTGACAAGGAAATTATAAGCAATATAGTTGACTATACTAATATGTATACACTGCAATGTGATCGAACAAAGAGATTTGAAAAATAAAATGTTTAACGTCAAGTGCAAATTGTTTTATGGAATTTCATGCTTAAGCTTTCATTCTCAGAAGTGCAAAGTTTATAGGCCGTTGTTACCTGAAAATCACGTAGTGAATATATTGCAATAAAATTGTTTAAACGGAAAAATTTTTTTTCATTTGCATATATAGGTTTATAATTTTTGATTTTTCGTTCCCCCAATATTTTTGGATTAAAAACAAAAATTCGGCCCATAGAAGGTTAACTATGCCCCGAGGTTAATGTTCGTAATTCGCGAGCCTCGGTGTAACTGGAAAGCATAGATTTACTACATGTGCTACTATTTTGTCCCGCTTAAGAATAATAATATTTGCATTGTTTGTGTTAGAATCCTGTCGAAGTATATGTTGTGGACGGTATTTCGTAAATTGTATACACAGACATGCTCTGAGTTATCTGTAAAAGAAAATATGTATCTTAATCAGCTTTTAACACAAAATGTGGGAAAGTATAAGGTTTGCTATCTTTTTGTCAAGGAGTATATCGTAGTGTGAAGTCAAAGATACACGCGGTTGGGCCGAGCCGATGCGACCAGTGTAACGTAGACTTGCAGAATAATAATGGTGATAATAATAAGGAAGGAAATTGGCGAAGGTCAGCCGGAATACCTTGCTTGCGAGTGCGACATGACTCGGTCCGCGGACTCTTTGATATTGTATTGCGATGAAATAGGTCGACCAGTGGTAATCTTTTCCGTCGGCTAACAAAGGGAGGCATCTATAGCGGCTACGTAATTTCTGTCGTTCCGCGGCCGGTCCTGTGTAAACGTTCACAAACGTTCACAAACGCACCCGCCCGTTGCCAATTCTCCACCTCCCTCGACGGCCCCGACCTCTCCGCGTTTAAGCATTCCTCGACCTTGTATGTCGTTTTCGAAAAAGTCGAGCAATCACGGCGGACGCTAACGAATCTACAATGGTCGGCGGCGAGCCTTAACAATCGCTGCGGAAAAAAATGTCGTCGACATTTATCGAAACGAGCTTCACCTGCGATTCACGTTTGTGGACTTTCGACGGCCGTAAACAAATTCCACGCGTTTGCGCTACGTGTAAACGCGACGGGGGAATCCGAAATGTTTCGTCGAGGTTGGACGAATTTTCTTTTTTACTTCTTTCGAACCCCTTGCCATATTATAACGAGGCGGGCTGGTGTTAAAAAATTTTAAACAACGTTTCAGAAATATGAATGTTTTGCCTTACATTTTACACGAAATCAGTCATTCGTTTGACACTTTAATTGCCCAACCAACAACCTCAAAAATGCTACAAAATCAATGTAATTATTTAATGCAGCAAAAATTGAAAACTTATAATGTACGACACATACGTACACTTATAATGTACGATAACCATAATAATTAAAAATGAATTGACACGAAATACTTAACTGTCTTATTTCAACTGCAATAAGAAACGTAATACTTTTTAAAGAACTACGAGATTGTATCATATTTAGCTTCCTTTAACATTATTAGATTGCCAAATTAAGTGTTAATCACGAACGCGCAAGCGAACGTGCTTGTTATACCCGCGAACGGCAATCGACGTGTAAAATTCACAGTTTAATTATCTAACGTTGCGTTTTGTTAACATTATAATACAATCGTTTTAAATAACTCACGGCACATTAAAATTAATCAGGCTGCATTAATACGACGCATCATTGTCCGCGCTCAATGAAACTGGTTTAATGGAAATTCAAATTGGAAATAATAAATAAGTCGCCCTGTTCATTTAATTATTAAACCTTTATATATTCAAATTCATTCTATTATTTTGAACAGGAATATTGATTTTCGGCACGCACAGGCGTCGTGTCTCGTCGATCCTGAAGGCGGCACGAAGGTTTCCTTCAATAAATGATAATTTTTGGGTGGACCAATAAATTTGAATAAATAAGTTCGATTTATTTTATTATTAACGCTAAGTTGACGAGTCGCGCCAATATGACGCTTTCTAACGCCTTTAATTTGCGATCATTGAAATTGTCAAAATGTATCTATGAAGAATTATTTGGAAAATTTATTTAATTATTCTTATAATGTTATGTAAAATAGTCGTTTTTAGTGTTCCGTGAACACAGTGCTAAATAATTTGCAATTAAAGGAATATTTTTTTCAAAGCGACAAAAATTGAGATATTAATTATATCGAGAACGCTAACTTTTGCGGTGCATCGGAGCTTTTCGCGCCTGCAAAAAATAATATAAATTTTTATCGTACGAACACACTTGAATCCTGAACAAACGGACTTCCATCTAGTTTTTTTTCGGAATTTGTCCTTTTTCATAATATAATTACTATACAGATAAAAATTGCCGAACAAAGTGCCGAGAGCGTTATCGAATAAAGTTCGTGTTCGTAAAAAAAAAAAAAATAAAATACATTTAATTTTCGTATAAAAATCCGCACGAAGGCGCGGGTCAATCCAATATATTTGCCAGCTTTCAATTTGATTATTCGCTGGCCAATACGTACTATATACAGAAATCCAATACTATAGGATTTAAAGAAATTACTAGACAGAAAATACCAGAAATAAATGCTGCGTGAACCAACTATTTTGCTTTTATTATAGCTTCTTGAAGATGTGCGTGAAGTACTGATAAAAAAATAAGAACCTGGCAAAGAAAATCTGCAGTGGTAATTTAATAAACGTAGTAACTTATGAAGAGAGTCGGTCTGTTCGTCACAAACGTTTAAAAAGAAATTTCATTGAAAATTGCGATGACAGAACAAAGGACTTTATCAAGGAAGTACAAAGAGGATCACTGAACGTTTTTACCTCATATTGGAAACGCGTCAGCATTTGTCTATGCCCCTATCATTTATTCCTTGCTCATAAATCAAATAGGCGATATCAACATTCGCGTGTTTGATAATGTGCCGTCGTAACGATAATTTCGTAATACCGTAACTATTAAAAACACACGTGTCCGATGGTAGTCAGAGTTATTAAACGATATCTGGACATTTACTGTAACGAGCAACGGGATTAAGTAAACGGTAATAACCATAAAACATTTAACAACATGTTTAATCGGTGTCACAGTTTTGAAACGTTCTGCAATCTGGTGATAAATCTTAATTCGTACTGTCGCGCCGGTATATTTAATGTCTCATGCGAGTCCAGTCGAACCTAACTATTTTTCACGAAACTAAAGAATCAATTATAAGAAACAATTAATAACGTATAAGTAATAATTAAAATGAAAGACTGTGAACACATTCGAAGAATTTAATATTAAACCTAGCGAGCATTCAAATTGCCTGGTGTCTATCGTCTTATAAAAATGCCAAGATTTAATTTATTTGAATTGTTTGCGATTTTAATTACAAAGTATAATTGAACTATTAAATTCCTACGAAGACAATTTTATAACTTCAATAATTGTAAAATAAAAAATCTGATAAGGGTCATTTGACTGATTACAGTGAATCACTTTAATATTTGGATACTATACAATTTTCACTTTGCCACATTTTAATTTTGTTTACGATGAAGAAAAAAAGAATTAATTCTAAATTACATTACTGTATAGGGTCTAGTTAATAAAAGCATAATTTTTATTTATATAATTATTAACGTTTAATAAGTATTCAATTTTAAACAAAACAATGTCTAGTTTTAACGTGACAATAATATTCGGACACTTCGGAATGTAACAATTTGCGTGAGCTAGTGTGATATTTAATGCGAATGTGATGTATGTTTACGAACATTACAGTCTGTGTAAACTATCTCAAGCCTCACAAAATCAGTTGTGTTTAGATATTCACTAAGTTCACTGGTAATAATCGGACGTAAGAGAAACATTTCAAACAACATACGCCAACTTGTCATTTTTCACAATGCAAAAGGTGAATCGTGAAAGGAAAATTGCAGCAATGCTTAAAATTAGTAAAAGTGCAGTGTGAGATATTATTAAAAGATTTAAGTATGAAGACCGAATACAATCTATTCCGCAAAGAGGCCAACAAAAATTTTGGACATGCGAGATAAAAGAAAAATTATAAGAAAAATAAAGAAAGATCCTACATTAAGTGCACCAAAATTAGCTGCCGAATTATCAGAACAAAACTATCAGTTTTTAAAAGTGTCCGAATATTATGGTAACGTTAAAATCAGACATTGTTTTGTTTAAAATAGAATATTTAATAAACGCTAGTAATTATATAAATAAAATTTATACTTTTATCAACTAGACATTATGTAGGAAGGTAGTTTAGAATTAATTTTTTTTTCCTTCATCGTGAACAAAATTACAATGCGACAAAGTAAAAATGTCATAGTGTCCGAATATTAAAGTTACTCACTGTATAATTATTTGAATAATTAGTCTATTTCAGACTAATTGAACACTGTTGGAAGATACAGTTTATTTTTATGCAATTTTTACTTCTTAAAATTGACTTAGAATGTTCATATACGTATAAAGAACCGTAATCTAGTTGTTTCACTGCAGTGCTCGGTTTGGAAGTTCCGTGAAACGTTTAGGTGCAAGTTTTTGACCATCCTCAGCAGAAACGTTGCAGGACAAAACAAATAATCTTCACTTTTTCACAAGTTCTGTTAGGATGCCTTAATGCTAAAATTCACCTCCACCCCCTATGCACCGGGTAACTGCCCTATTATTTCAGGATAAAATGCAAATACCGGTTTTGCCTGGAAGTATTATATTTAGGTTGCAAAAATAATGGCCCCATTGTACCCGACCGCGCGTATTTCAGCCAGTACAAAAGCAACTCGCAGCAACGATGGTCGAACGTCTAGCGAAATGGTAATTTCAAGACAAATATCTCGCTCGGTTTTTAATTATTCACATTCATAATACCTCGTGTACTGTGTTCTTCTCTCGTATCAAACATTCCAACTCGAACAATAATTAAACAGTATCATTGGAAATCATTAGAAGACAAAGAATACTAAACTGGATTTAATCTATGATGTTGACTCGTCCAACGAATGAACAATTCAATTGGATCTCTATTGAAATTAGTATTCGCGAATCGTTATTTAATCGCAAAATAATGTACAGGGTGTCTCGGTAACTCTGTTACGATGCAAAGTCTATTGATTGCACGCTGTAAACAAAGATCGACCTTCTTGTCATTTGTTTTGAAGAGTTTTATTTGTGCACACGTAGAGGGGATAATTCTTCCTCTCGGTTTAAACATTGATAAGTTGAAAAATAACAAAATTATTTACAATTAGTAAACAGAGTAATTTTATCTACGTATTACATCGGTAACTTAAGAAGATCAAGGAGATATAAGAAGGTTGATCTTTTTTTACAGCGTGCAGCCAAACAGTTAGTAATCAGATACTTTATAATTACTTACTTTGTAATATACTTTAATTACAATAAAAATTATATTATCGAGTAACGTATTTAAAATAATACAAAGTTTATAATATACATTATACTAAGCAAAAATTATTAAATGTGTTGCAACAGTAATTAACGTAATGTGATACGTTGTTAAATTCGTCTTGGAAAATGCTATCGTGTTTTGCATAAAAAGTGTATGTTGGAAAGAATAAATTCGTCTTTGAAATTTTCCCTCACCATTCGATTCCTAATAAAACATTAGACCATACGATTGATGTACCCAATTTTTTCGCAACTTCAACGCGTCACAAAACATTTCAGTGGTCCAGATAAAAGAAACACCCTGTATCTATCATCGATCAGTGGACAAGTGGGGAAATGTCAGCCACGAATCGAGAATGCGACCGAAGAGCGGTAACACTCGAATTGCTACGTACCGGAAAATCACTCGCGGAAATCATTCCGTGGTTTGGCTACAAGAAGATAAAAGTTTGTGACCTAGACAGGTAATTCCAATATTTTGACAAACGATATATCGCGAAAGTGATCGAATCGATAGAAAAGATTACTCGGATTTTACGAAAACCTTTGTTTTTTACTAATCTTCCAATTTGTGGGTTTTTTTTAGTTCTGATTACAATCGCCTTCAGTATCGCGCATGGAGCGCAGTGAAGATAAAGTTAAACGCAAATTATCACCAAAGATACTTTAAAGTCCACCATCGTGAAAGTGATTACGAAAATGGACGAACACGAGGTGAAGCAAGCCCGCAACAAGGTTGGGTTCAATTTCAAAAAATATCGTGGCAGCTAGTAGTGGCTACATCGAGTAATTGTTGCGGTCTGCGGTGGATTTTGTCAATCCTGCAGATTTTGGCAGCTAGCACGTGGTGAAGGGCAATCTTCCCCTGCACAGGAAGGACAATATTGTATAAACTCGGTTACATAAGAACAAATTCACAAGAAATGGTTTATATGTATAATATTAGAGGCACCCACAAGTAATGAATTATTTTGAAATCTACAACAAACTTTGTAGCAAAATCAAGTCCTTATTTATAAACTATTATATAATCTCCATTGTTATCAAAGACAGTTTGTCTACTTAATAATGGTATAAATTTTGTTTATATAATTACTAGCGTTTATTAAATATTCTATTTTAAACAAAAAAATGTCTGATTTTAACGTTAGAATAATATTAGGACACTTTTAAAAACTGATAGTATTTGTACTAATTTTTGCAAACGAAAATTAATTCAATATCGTGTAGGATGTCCATCGTGACGAATGACCTCTTTTAATAGTTGAGGCATATTGCAAATTATTTCTTTCAAATATTCTGTAATAATATTATTCCATTCCCCTTTCAGTCGTTCTTCTAACATTTCTTTAGATGTTATTGCAGTTGTTCTAATTCGTCGGTCTAGTTCATCCCATAAATTCTCTATAGGATTCAGATCTGGGGACTGAGTTGGCGGTT
>CM052097.1:9515734-9546884 GCA_028453745.1 Agapostemon virescens
TTAATAGTTGAGGCATATTGCAAATTATTTCTTTCAAATATTCTGTAATAATATTATTCCATTCCCCTTTCAGTCGTTCTTCTAACATTTCTTTAGATGTTATTGCAGTTGTTCTAATTCGTCGGTCTAGTTCATCCCATAAATTCTCTATAGGATTCAGATCTGGGGACTGAGGTGGCGGTTGTAATAATTTTGGACAATTATACAGCAAATATTCCTGTACGATACGTGCCTTATGCTTGGGGTCATTATCTCGATAATACTGAAATGTATTCTGAATCTGCATTTTTATTGCACTTTTACGTAAATTATTTTTTAAAATGTTCAGGTATACATTTTTGTGCATTATGTTATCAATAAAAATTAATTCACTCGTTCCAAATGTTGAGATACATCCCCATGTAAGTACATTTCCACCTTCGTGCTTTATAGTCGGCTTCGTATTTTTAATTTTGAATTCTTCATTTTTCTTTCGCCACACTATTCTTCACCCATTCGATCCAAAAATGTTGAATTTACTCTCATCACTAAAAATAACGTTATTCCACCACGTCTCTTCTTTTAAAACAAATTCTCTCGCAAAGTTTAATCTTTTCTTTCTATTAGTTTCATTCACATACGGTTTTTTCCCGAGCAACTCGTCCGTTATAACCACATTCTTTTAATGCTCTGCGTATTGTTTGGGGGTGCACTTTCTTTCCAGTCTCTTTTAATAATTCGGCAGCTAATTTTGGTGCACTTAATGTGGGATCTTTCTTTATTTTTCTTATAATTTTTCTTTTATCTCGCGTGTCCAAAATTTTTGTTGGCCTCTTTGCGGAATAGATTGTATTCGGTCTTCATACTTAAATCTTTTAATAATATCTCACACTGTACTTTTACTAATTTTAAGCATTGCTGCAATTTTCCTTTACGATTCACCTTTTGCATTGTGAAAAATGACAAGTTGGCGTACGTTGTATGAAGTGTTTGTCTTACGTCCAATTATTACCAGTGAACTTTGTAAATATCTAAACACAACTAATTTTCTGAGGCTCGAGATAATTTACACAGACTGTAATGTTCGTAAACATACATCACATTTGCATTAAATATCACACTAGCTCACGCAAATTGTTACATTCCGAAGTGTCCGAATATTATTGTCACGTTAAAATTAGACATTGTTTCGTTTAAAATAGAATACTTAGTAAACGTTAGTAATTATATAAATAAAAATTATGCTTTTATTAACTAGACCCTATACAGTAATGTAATTCAGAATTAATTTTTTTTTCTTCATCGTGAACAAAATTACAATCCGGCAAAGTGAAAATTGTATAGTTTCCGAATATTAAAGTGAATATCCTGTGTCTTCTTCTCCTTGTTACCTACTAGGCTTCATTCGACGGGTTGAGATCTGCTAACGTGAACATTTGGCAATAGCGTGACTTGAATTTCCCTCAATTTGCATTTGAGAGACCTGGGATTTGAATTTCTGAATTCCCGCAGCTTGAAACCCCGTTTACTATCGAGGCTTGGGAAAGTCAATGAAGCTGGACAAGAAATTAAAGAACCGTGGTGAAAAAACACGGTCCCCCAAGAAGTGGCTGCATTACCAGTAATTGCATGCCTCTCAAGATTGCAAATCTTTTGTGCAAACTGACCAGAGAATTGATTAAGGTTTTCCTGAAATTTGAACTGTTTTTCGTTATCCAGTGACTTCCACGTTGTTGACGCGACGAAACGAGCCGATAGACCGCCGCATTCGATCAGATTCGAGCATATTTTCGAAAGTCTCGTCCGCCCGGAGACCGAGGAATTTCCTGGATGGTGGAGCATACACGTACAAACGCATAGGTATATACACAGACACACAGGAAAAGCTGAGACGAGATTCTCAGTTGTTGAACCGGGGTTCGGGGGCCAGAGATCAAAAAGGAAATGAAGGCAGACACGGGCGAGGGCGAGAACGATGTTGGACAGAGAAGAGGGACCCGTATCCAAGTTTTTCGGCGAACAATTGACGATCCTCGGCCGTATTTGCTGGCTCAAAGCCAAATTTCCCTTCGCCGCGAACCGCGGGAGGATTGCCGCGCTTTTAACGGATTAATCTTACGGCGAAATTTTATATCTTTCTCGTAAGAAAGTTCTTGGAGTTCTTCAATTATCTCGTTCGTCCTGTCGCGCCCTACTTTCCCCGAGAAATTCGCGTCATCAATTATCTCTCTGTCAGCAGCCTCGCTAAGTGGATTGCAAATGTAGTTGTGACGCGACCTTGGGAAAAATGTTGCTAGACGTGCAACCTTCGTGGTAGCCGGTGATGAAGAAGTACTTCTTGCTGACAACTTCGTCGAGGTGCATGATTTACACCTATCAATTATCTGTCTTATCTATTCGAAGACACTTTGATTGAACGGTCTGAAACTCTGATCATCTTTTTCGTTTTCGGAAAAATTAGGAAGGAGACTCTGTATGGTTATGCGAGAGTTTATTTAACGGAGAAGTTGATGGGACAATTGTTAAATTATTAAGCTGGACGATCGTTTGTTAGATATATGATTACATAATCCATGAGGTGTGGAAAGGGAATTAATCCTTAAAAGGTACTATGTTTACTCAGATTATGAAGTATTATAATAGGACTTGTTTGAAATTCTCTATACATTCTTTGAGATCTCTTTCAGTATAAAAATCATTCCTACAGATGTTATATAGTATCAACTATAGGTATAATCCCCTTAATGCCAATTAACATTCGTAAGAATCATCTTCTTATACAGTGCATAATTTAAAAATTATTTGAAGTGATTAAGTCATGTGTCTCAGCCTGTATAATTCGAGATTTTAAAAAGACTATTTTTAAAAATAATCCAAGTGTTCCAAAAAGTTCCCAGAAATTCAATAATTACAATTATCGTACAATTGAGTCAGTATACAGATTTTGTTGGGATCGCGATAGACCCCAATATACCAGTCAAGTGTTAAATATAAATTAATTTTTAATATTCTTATAGATGAGTAAAAAACCGATGTCAAGGTTTTCAGTACATCTCCGAATTGAACTAACGAAATAATATCCACAACAATCTTTTAAACCTTTGTTAACTTAATTCAAATATGTAAAAAATGGTCAACGAACACAGACTTCTTCTCGAAGGTTTTGAACACATACGCTGTACGTTCTCTTTATCCTACTTTGTTCTACTTATTTCGCTTCTGCAAACTTTAACGCATGGCCATACCATTTTCTTTGCGGCTAAAGTTATTACAACGTCTTCGTTGCTAAAAATATTACAGAAGAGAAAAGATAATTTATATCTTTCACTCTGCTACATCTACTTCAGTGCATAAAATAGATTACGATAAAAATCGAAATACGATATACATATTTACTAAACTTTATTTAGAGTCTTCAACCCCTAGTTTGACTCGTTATAACAGAATAAGTGGTAAAATGGAACAGTCTGCTATTACTGGGATATAATTATAAAGCATGATCAGTGTAATCAAACAAATTGGTTCACCGACCTGCAACACAATAATTGGCAGTCTGATAGAAGAAACGTCACGTTTCCCAAGACTTTCGCTATTTCTTTCATCGTCCCGCATAGCCTTACAATTATTCGACACCCCTGAACTCAACTCATTGTACTCGTTAGCGCGCAATTACGGGCGATTTGCTTAACAAAAGTAATTACCATCGCGGTGGCTCGCCAGTGTCAATAAATGGTGTCCTCAACGTTTCAGCTTGAGCACACCCAGCCACCCTCTGTGCTAATTGTTCAGCCAACCCCGTCCTTCGTTTGAATATTCCCCGACCACTCTATGATGTTCCCATTGTCTCATCTACGGCCGTTTCAAAGATCGAAGACGCTAGACCTAACCCAGACGTACCGAGGAAAAGGCGAATCAATTTTCCAGGCTACGAACCAATAACTTTTCATTTTCCCCTGCCGCTTCAAGAATTCCTGCACCCCTAAATTCGATATGGTCGAACTTTTACCACGATTTCCTCATCCAACTTCCACCGACCAGAGACCAGTTATATCTTCCTAATGTCTTGAGAATCGACGGTCGAGGTTTCAGTCCAATTATCGCGTTAAGTTACTGCTAATTAGCAACGGGTCGCCGAGCATACATATTTTAAAGTCTTGGTTCATGCAATCTTTATTTTCGCGACCTCGCGCATCGATCTCTTCTCGGAAATATAGTCCTTGGGTGGTACAGTAGATTTTCTAAAATTGAAAAATTTATGTCAACTGACACTGAACCTACCACCGTTGATTAAATGACCGTATTCGAATTGTTTATTTTTTTAATGGTAAAAGTTTATTCAATATATAATTTAACCAGTTAACGGCGCGCATCTATGTGTGTCGCGAAAATCAAAAGAAGCAGTTCCAGACAGAGAATACGGAGATGCATGAATCCATTTGAAATTATTTATACTTTTTACTTGTTCGTTTTATTTCATCTTAACTCTCTATGGGCCGAATTTTTGTTTTTAATAAAAAAAAAAATTGGGGAAACGAAAAATCAGAAATTATAAACCTATATATGCAAAATAAACAATTTTTCCGTTTAAACAATTTTATTGCAATATATTCACTAATTAACAAATTGTAACAAATTGAAAATTTGTTGTTAACAACCAAATAGGTTGTTATTGATATATGAACCCAGAGCTATTATGTGCACTATTTTTAGTTTGGTAATCACTGACAAAAGCACAAATAATATCAATTGGATCAAATGGTTTCGCTTATTTTTACTGCAGGCAGTTTGCACAGCATTTATTTTGTTATTTCAGGTTGATGAGCCTAGCAACGGTCATAAATATTAATATTGGTTGTCTTGGCAATAATTATAGCAAAAGCTATAATTATTTGGTAAAATGTCGATAAATTAAAATGTGACCTGAATGTTACACGGGCCCATAGAGGGTTAGTCTCCAAATATTCTAGACATATTGAAATTTATGAATACATTTCAGTTTTCGCCAAAATTACAATTAAATAGCTAATGGTAATTAAATTTTACGCATGACGAATATACTCGCCATGACACAAAATGCCGCCAATTTTCTGTAACGAGTATACTCGTTAAACACAGCTAACTGGTTAAATTATTCCAATCACGATAACAATGTGTGTCGCGTTGTAATTTATCGAACACTTGTATTCGACTTATCGTCTTTTCTAGGTATTAATATTTAAAGGTTTATGACTCTGTTGCATCACTTTACAAAAATTGATATAATTTTTAAAATATGAAATAGTATTTTGTGAAAATTTAAATGAAGGCTTCTTAAATAGTAGTTATTGTCGATTTAAATTACGAGTATGCTGCTTTAGTTAAAACAGACTTTATTTAAATTTAATTACACAAATAAATTTTACGGTTTGATTTGTTATTTTAAAGAAAATGCATATTTATGTATGCACATCTATTCAGTACATAAATACTTTCTTTTATGTCACATTATATATATTTTGTAACACATTAATGACAAACAAGATGCATGTACAATGTTTCAGTGAAAACAGTGGACGCAAAAAGAGCTAGAGACATTATAAGTTACAAAAATCTTTGAATATTTAATTATATATATGTCTTTGTACATGTACGTAACAAACTTTAATTTGTAAAAGGTACCTTGTAACTTTTCATTATAGACTCATATAGAAAATTTTTAAATTATAACCTTTACTATTTTTGTTAACAACAACGTAAAAAAATGATTTACATATTAACTAGTAAATTAATCCACCAAACGTTACACAAAAACTCAAGTCTTGTGGTTTAATTTTTAAAAAGCTATTCGTTTTTAAATGATGTACAAACATTTTATACACCCATTGTCCATGGATTAACAGATACGTGATTACGAATATATATATATGGATTAACTGATGATCGATATACAGGGAGTCTCGTTAAATTTATTACAATGCTTCGTTATTGTTTAAACTGCGCGAAATTTTCTAAGAACGAATGATTTTTTTGCAGCTTGTTGAATTCGTGTCAATAAATGCCGTCATAATTCTATAGAAAAACGATATGGTTCCATATAAAAAAATGAATTCGATTTAAAATTTTTTCGCATCACCTATCCCACACAAAATTAATTTACATCACGTTATTTCCTCCGTCCTATCAAACAATTTTTATCTGAACATTGTTTTGACAGGTACAGTCATTCACAAGATATTTCAATTGTTCTAAATAAAGACCTTGTATGCAGTGGTATATGTTTAAATGCTCTTACATTGCAAAGTTATTGATATTGTAAAGATATTTTCACGAAAACTAATCGTATCTCTGGTAGACGACATATTATAATAAGAATCGCACAAAATTTGAATAAATTAATTTTTGTAATTTTTACAAGGCAACATTTTTATGGCTCTGTAAGTTTAACGTTAAATTAATATGAGAAATTGCGAGTTTTTATGCATTTCTGAACGATGACGTTTGATTTCATACCAGTGTTTCAAGTTTAACCCCTTACCATACTATTTTCTTTCTAACTCAAGCTATTATAACGTTTTCATCATTAAAAATGTTACAGAAGAGAAAAGACAAAATTTATATTCTTTATAGTGTTACATTTACTTCAATGCTTAAATATTGTTTACGAAATAACACAATTTGATTTTGTCTTAAAAAATATATATATAATATTTGTGTTTGTTACAGTTTGTTTAAAATCTTCACCGTGAGACTGACTCGTGATAACGTGGCAAAGGGTTGGGGATGAAACTCACTGGCACACAGTGACGTATTCACAGCGCAAGACTTTAAGCGATACTTCTGCAATTAGGAACTGCGAAGTTACTGATAATGATCGTCGGAATTTGAAATTTTGCTCATCTACACTAACGGACTGCTGGATAAATATAGTTATCCGCTGTTCAAGTATAGGAAGTTGGAACTCTTTACCGGTGATTTGGCTCTTGAAACTTGTCCAATACCACCCACGCTTTATCTGTTGGCGCAGTGAAGCTAGTTACACAGTTGCCGGCAAGTTCGGTTGTTAGTGTTGCTGCTTGACTATTACAGTCCTTGGTACATCGTCGGTCAAAATTGTAGTGTTCAGAAATACTGAATTTTGGATATGAGTTGTTCCCGCAACAAGGGAATCGTTTGCAAATACATTCCTCGTAACACTCCCTGATAACAGTACGGGAAGCTTTAAGGAATCGTTGCTGACGAAATTGTTCCCATTACCATCATCGAATCACGAACGAAATCTAACACGAACCATGGATTTCCTTAACACTTTACCAACCGGCGATTGTTTCAGAATTTTTTAACGTCCACAATCCATGATTGAAAACTTTTCAACCGATCGTTCAACGCCGACAGGAATTTTTCTTAAGAATCCTTTTCAGCAACGTTATATAATATTTCGTTACAAACTACAATGTAAAAGTCCTTTTTTAAGCTTCATTCTATTCAGTGCAATTATTGAAAGTCCTATTAATAGGCTTCCGGTCGGTAAAGTGTTAAAATATTTTCCCCAAAAATTGTTTGGAGTTCGCTAATGACATTCATAATTTTTCTGATTTTCTGTACTGTAACATTCACCGTTAACACTTTAACTGCCCAACCAACAGCCTGAAAAATTCCACAAAATCAAAGTAATTTATTTAATGAAGCTACAATTGAAAACTTAAAATGTCTGACACATAGTTATCCTTCAACCTTCTTGTAGTCTCCAGGTATGAACTAAATTGAGTGCAACGAACATATTAGCGTACAAATTAATTTTTAAACATGGACAAATAATTCTGTCACCCATATATGGGTGACATGGCAGTTAAAGTGTTAAATAGAATGATTCTACCAATTGAATTAAACGGAATAACTATTACCTTAGGATCCACCGAAAAAACGAGAGTTCTTTGAGAGAGTTTAAAGAATATTCTAAAGATACAGGGAGTTTTTCAGTATAAAGTGTACTACAATATGGCAGTAACAGGTTTTTCTCCGTAGATAAAAGAGTTTTGTTTCGAGTTTGTGGCCACAAACATTTGCTGGCTACCGCGTATCTAATTGGCATTCGTACCTCGATCGTCTTTCATGCAAACGTATACGTACGACGAATACGAATTTTCTGTCTTGCCTAAGTAATCGATCAGGATTCTATTGATTCAAGATAAAAATTAGTAGACCAAATGCAAAACAGTGAAAACATTTAATGGATCGAAATACACGGTCGCATTATAACGGACCAGCTTTACTTTCGCTCAATGACAACCGTCGCATCGCAGAGCCACCCGCAGCGGAAAGACGACACCGGTTTCGGGGGAAAGATCCTTGAACAAGGAATCTTTGTGCAACGTCTTACGAGGTTTCCGTGGGAAAATTGAATCACGAAACCAGTAGGCGTTGCACAATTTTAGGATTACGCCCCAAACTGGTTATTCGACCCCTTTATCCCCCTGCCAAAGGAACAATCCATTTCCGAGGTTTGGTAGGGACAGATCATTCAGAACCTTCGATCAGTTAGAACTTTAGAATTAGTACACGTTGAACTTCAGAAGTGACTAGTACATAGTGAATGGAACCTTTGGTACAATTAGAAAGCGAACGCGTACATTTATACTATTCAGAATATTAACCCTTAGTGCTTCAATTGCGCCTCTGAGGCGACACTAAAAATTCCCTTATTATTATTTAACACGTTGAATACCGAGCGTATTTTGTGTACTTCAGAGAAATTTCATTTATTTCATTTATAGAAATGGTCGGTGTTATTAAGGAGAACTGTTAGTTACTGTATAATGAAGCTCTCACCTCATACTACAATCTAGTCAATTTCCATAGTAATGAATCGACGTTCGATGCCATTAATTTAATAATAATCATTCTTAAACGACGTAATAGTGCCGGTTACTGGTGGCATTCAGCGTGTTAAAACAGCTTTTACATTGCTCTGTTTGCATTGAAGGAGTCAGTAAAAATTGAGATGTTACACATATGAATAACTGTAATAAACTTTATATTCACGAAAGGAAATTAACCATGTGCAATGGAAATATTTTACGTTAAAAAAATGTTTTGATTTTGGAATTAATATTGCTTGGAGTGCTAAGGGTTAAATGTACTTTGAGAATGCGAAAATGAGTTGCTGCCTTGAACGAGTATTAACTTAGACAAAACAACATTCGAAATACAGGGTGTGGCCAAAAAGTGTTCGAGTTCTTTGAAAAGTAGGATTCCTGGGATTATTCTAAGACACCTTTTCCTTTGCGAAAACGTCTTGTACAGCATCATTGTCGAGTTATTCACATGAAACACGGACCAATCAGAGTGCGGTTACAGCGAACGGGATCCGCCTCAACGTACAGATTCGACGTTTCCGTTGGCCGAGTCGGAAGACATTCGTTGTA
Source organism: Agapostemon virescens (assembly GCA_028453745.1). Taxonomy (NCBI): domain Eukaryota; kingdom Metazoa; phylum Arthropoda; class Insecta; order Hymenoptera; family Halictidae; genus Agapostemon; species Agapostemon virescens. The sequence continues at coordinate 9,525,115 of CM052097.1, forward strand.
GCCGCGCGCTGATTGGTACCCGTTTTCCGTTAATAATTTCAAAAAGACGCGGTCGAATTACGTGAATTAACATTAACACGTTCCGTGCCAAGCTGTTCTATTCAAGCCATTTTATGTATGATTAAAGATTGATGTATTATTATAAAACTTATTTGCTTCGTTCCACGTTACATTTTTCATAATGACTCATTGTTTTGGTGGAAATATATTCTTTAGTCATGAGCTTATTGTAATTGTTGAGAAGCGATAATTGCAAATTGTTTTATGGAATTTCATGCTTAAGCTTTTATACACAGAAGTGCAAACTTTATAGGCCGTTGTTACCTGAAAGTCACATAGTGAATATATTGCAATAAAATTGTATAAACGGAAAATTTTTTTTTCATTTGCGTATATGCATAGGTTTATAATTTCTGATTTTTCGTTCCCCCAATTTTTTTGGATTAAAAACAAAAATTCGACCCATTGAGAGTTAACTGTGCCTCTTGCAAATTTGTCTACCTCGGCTTAGCGGCCGCAAATAAATTCTAACATAAACCCTAACGGTAAAATATATCTTTGTAGGGCATTAAATAAATATGTCATCCTGTATCATCAATGATACACGTGGCACGGAACGTGTTAACACTTTGACTGCCATGTCACCCACATATGGGTGACAGAATTATTTGTCCATGTTTAAAAGTATATTTTTACATTAATATATTCGTTGCACTCAATTTAGTTGATGTCTGGAGAATACAAGAAGGTTGAAAGTGACCATTTGTCATACATTTTGAATTTTGACATTGTTGCTTTATTAAATAAATTACTTTGTTTTTGTGAAATTTTTGACCTTGTCAGTTCGGCAGTTAAAGTGTTAAACGCGTTTTGCGAATGCGAAACACATTATTGTTACTTTTATAAACTTGATTTTATTATTGTTGCCTTGAGTCAGTGACAATTTCGACAGAGCAACGCTCAAAATGAAGGACTGAAATAACTAGTAATACAATATTTTACATCACTGACAAACAAGAATCGCAATCGCCTTCGTCCACAGAAAAATACGCAATCATTTTTGTTTCCTACTAGCAAAACTAAGCGTCCAGTGCTTGGTGAACAAATCGACCGAAGAAGAAAATGCATAGTGGCTTTATCAATGGTCGTTACAGCACACCAGCAAGGATATCTGAAGTCGCCATGATAAATGGACCAGTCGGTACAGTGACACGCATTACACGTGCAAGCAAAAGCCTGGCAACGGCATCAGACGTCAATGAAGCACTCCTGTCGCGATGTTCAGGGGCGAGACTATTAAAAATACATCAGCGTAGACACAAATGAAGCGTGAGGAACTAAAAATACCTTGCCGGTACGATGGCCGCGAGTCACTTACCGTTGAAAAGCGAGAATAGGCACGCGACGGTTCCGGAAACGTTCGATCTAGCCGCGGCAACCCTAACTCACGATGCTTGCGGTGCATAAATAAAGTATTCGCGTACATCTTTTAATAACGAATAGCCTTTTTTTTAACACTGAACCTACCGACGCTGGTCAAATTAACACTGGAACTACCAAATCAGTCAAAATGACTGGTCCCCAATTTTTTCTTTCGGAATTTTTGAAGTTATAAAAATGTTTGCATCAGAAGTTTTCGGATGTGCTTTTCTAATGAAACCATACATTACGATAAAAATTGTATGAAGTTCGAATAGAGAAAGTTTCGGTATTATTACAAAGCAATATAAATCGTTGGATTTATTGTTCGGTTGTTCTAGAATTAACCGATCCCAGATTATTTCATTCGGAATTGTTGAAATTATAAACAATTTTTCGTATGGAATAATTGAATAAATTTCTTGTATCATATACTATTATAAAAACAGCAGAAAGTCTATGTAAACTTAATCTTAGCATTTTTATAAAGCGATACGTGATACTCCGTTTTTATGCTCGATAGGTGTAGTCTTAAAAATTGGATCGAACGACTTGAGATTTTGTGAGTTGTTTCAAAGATTAGTTTACCAGGTACCGTGTAAGTAATTTTTTTTCACGTTGCTGTTGATCGGAATTGTGGAGGGAAGAGTAAATGCGACAATTTTTAACGTATTTATGTGTGTCTGGAATGAAAAGTTAAAAAACGTCTCATGTAAATCATAGTTTATTATGCACATGCACAAAGTTTCATCGAAATCGATGGTAGCATAAGAGAATTTAATGCTGTAGGTATGACAACTTGCAAAATTTTTTTAATATTTTTTAACCTTACCTTTAAAATTTCCATTACAGGCAACCACAAAATAGTTAAAATTTGTGACATTTGATCGATTCTTCGCAATTTCAATGAATAGCGAATTGAAAAGCAAAATTATTTATATATTACTTAGTGTAATACATCTCAAATAAATTCAAGCCGTTTGGTCCGATCTTGAAAAAGTTATTTGTTTTTAAGAGGTGTAAGAATTCCTTGTTTAACGACTGTATATTGTTTATCGGAATTAGCGCGATACTCTTCCTTTTTCTCTTCCTTTCTTTATCCGTCCGCGAAACGAAACGATGCGTTTGACAAGCCACGGAACAATAGACGAACGTCCTAGACAAACAGGAAGAGAGGAAGACGAGGACCCAACCGACTGCAGCCAATAGTACAAGCATTATCGATCCACTATGCCAGAAGGGAAACGTTTTCTCTGCACCCCTCTTATCAATAAAATTCTCATCGCAACTGTAACCGTCCGAGGGCCCTCCATCCTGCTCTTATCGCAAACGACTGAACCGATTGTTTCACCCGACTAGTTTGCACCTTTTTGGACAGGATTCTCTCCAAAATGCAGATATTTTAACGCTCGTAATGAAATCACGGATTTTCGTGTGAAAAAAAATGTTATAAGTCACTTCTAACAGTGGAAACTTCATGAAACAAGTATTAATTGTTTCATGCTAAAAGAATTAACTGTTTTGCATATTTCTGGACAAATATCACTTAAAAATGCTTACACTTTAATGTTCCTAAGCAAGTTATGGATTTTTGTGTGAAATAAAAATTTTTATAAGTCACTTCTAGCAGTGGAAACTTCATGAAACATAAACTAATTATTTCATGTTAAAAGAATTAATTGTTTTACATATTTCTGGACAAGTATCACTTAAAAATGCTTACACTTTAATGTTTGTAAGCAAGTTATGGATTTTTGTGTGAAATAAAAATGTTGATAAGTCACTTCTATCAGTGGAAACTTCATGAAACATGTACTAACTGTTTCATGCTAAAAGAATTAATTAATTTGCACGTTTCTGGACAAGTGCTATTTAAAAATGCTGACACTTTAATGTTCGTAATCAAGTTATGAATTTTTGTTGGAATAAGAAGTTTTATAAGTCACTTCTAGCAGTGGAAACCGCATAAAATATGTACTGATTGTTTCATGCTAAAAGAATTAATTAATTTGCACGTTTCTGGACAACTGCTGTATAAAAATGCTGACACTTTAATGTTCGTAATCAAGTCATGGATTTTTGTGTGAAATTAAAAGTTTTATAAGTCACTTCTAGCAGTGGAAGCTGCATGACACACGTACTAATTGTTAAATTAATGCACATTTTTGACCAGATGTCCTTCCAAATTTCCCGACACTTTAATATCCTTAATAAAACTGTGGATCCTCGTGTAAAATCGTAATTTTCTAACAGAAGCTAACAGAAACTGTGCTGCTTCTTTTAATAATTTGATTAAGTCGAATACGATTTATTTTTTTCTATTTCTTGTAAAGTCATCACAGTTCTATATTTCATCCAAACATACACTACCAGATCATTTCAATCCACAGACTAAATAAATCCCATCCACTACTTAAATTCATGACACAAAATCAGAAGTCACGAAACGAAATTGTCTTACTATTCGAATTACACATTATTAACACGTTGAATGCCGAGCGAATTTTATATATTTCAGACAAGTTTCATTTATTTCATTTACAGAAGTATTCAGTGTTGTTAAAGACAATTGTTAGTTATTGCGTAATGGAGCTCTCACCTCATACTAGAATCTGGACAACTTCCACGATAATAAATCGATGTTGCCATTAATTTAATGATAATCATTCTTAAACGTCGCAATGGCGCCGGTCACCGGTGACCACCGTGGCATTCAACGCGTTAAATAAATATTGTCCAATACCCGAACGCCACAAAGGAAATAGTAAACTGTAAATCCGCAGTAAAACAAACCATTCAACATTGATTTTCTCAATCTTCAATATCAAATGTAGAACGACCCAATTGATTTTCTGAATCTTCAATATCAAATTTAAGATGACCCATAGAAAAAGAACAAAATGAACGTACTTATTTCTTGATAGACAAAATCGACTAACGTCGATAGAATTATCATCCCGACAGCCATAATCCAGATTTCGACGAAAATTTAAGAAAGCTCTATTAAAAAATTTCAGCTCGCGGACCTGGCTGAACATATTCTCGCCACCTGCTCCGTTAAAATAGCTTTCAAGCCGCGCAAAGTAAAAAGTCCATTTCAACAGGGACTTTCGCAGGTGCATCGCAGATAAGAGAAACGACGGGGAGTATCGGAGCTTTCTCCTTTCGTTATTGTAAAAGCTGTCATTGTCGGAGTCAATGAGCTATCTGCACAGGGGTCCGTCAGTCTGCCTCGACCGAATTAATTTCATTACGTTTGTCGCAGAGTACGCTCATTCCCGGTGTATTTATTTTAGTCAATCGAGATACGTTTAGCCACCACGTTCCCGGTCTCTCGTCACAAACTGCTTCTGGACTGACGTGAAATTAAAGCGATAGACGAATCGATAAACGGGCTAGCGAACCGGAACCAAACGATATCTCTCTCTTCCTCTCTCTCCTTCTCTCTCTCTCTCTCTCTCTCTCTCTCTTTCTCTTTCTCTTCCTCACTCTCTCTCCAACACACATTTCCCCCCTCTCTTTGTCCCATTCGCTTTTTCATATACTGAGTGTCCCAAAATTTCTCGATTTCCTTGAAGGGGATGCTTACCAGAGTTGCTCTAGGCAAATTTTTCCCCACAGCGACAATGTCACAGGCGGCTTCGTTTTCGAATTATTAACCCCTTGCCATACCATTTTCTTTTAACCCTTAGCACTCCAATGGCTCCTCTGAGGGGACATTAAAAATCGGCAAAATATTATTCAAAGCAATGTTTACATTACAATGTTTGTATTTAAGAAGCTAGTAAAAATTGAAGTGTTGCACGTACGATTAAGATTAACAAACTTGATATTCACGAAAGGAAACGAACCACGTACAATGGAGTTACTCTAGGACAAAAAAATATCTCGAGTGAGGAATTAAAATTGCTTGGAGTGCAAAGGGTTAACACGTTGACTGTGAAGTGAATTTAGGCGCTTCGAACCAGCTTCATTTATTTCGTTCATAGAAACGAACAACGTTATCAAAAAGAATTGTTAGTTACTGAATAACGAAGTTCTCACCTCATACTACTATCTGGTTAATTTCGATAGGAATAAATTGTTGCTGGTTGTTGTTAATTTAACGATAATTATTGTTAACACGTTGAATGCCACGGGGGTCACCGGTGACCGGCACCATTACATCGTTTAAGAACGGTTATCAATAAATTAACAGCATTGAATATTAACGCAGTACTGCCAAAATTAACCAGATTATAGTACGAGGTGAAAACATTAGTTTTTAGTAACTAACAATTTTGTTCAATAACGCTGATCATTTCTATAAATGAAACAAATGAAACTTGTTCGAAGCATGCAAAATTCTGCCGGTCACCGGTGATCACCATGGTGTTCAACGTGATAATCTAAAGTTACTATAATCTTTTTGTAAGAAAACGTTGGATTCTATGTTATCGACATGTGCTTGTTGTGTTTCGTTTTGTTTCGTGTAACGAAGTTTCCTTCGCGCCGTCATCAAGAGCGAATGTACTTCGTATATCAAATAATATATTTAATAATATATTTATATTTAATAAAGGTTTAACCAAAAATGTTACATAAGAGAAAAGACAATTTATATTTTTTGTACTGTTACATTTATATCAATGCTTAAATATTGTTTTCAAGAGAATAAAACTTGATTTCGTCTTAAGAGGAATGCATAATATTTATGTTCGTTAGATTTTGTTTAAAATTTTTATCACGAGTCTGACTCGCCATAATATGGCAAGGGGTTAACGAAAAATACTGGCCAATCAGAGCGTGGCGTTGCCATTAGTCGAGCCGAGACATGTCGCGCTCTGTAGCCGCGCTCTGATTGGTTCGCGTTTTTCGTTAACAACTCTGGAACGACGCGTCAATTCGAAAATTGCCAGAGGAAGAAGTTGGTTTTTTAGATTAACTCCAGGAATCGCTCGTTTCAAGGTACTCGAATATTTCTCGGACACCTTGTATATAATTGCTTTCGGAGAAATCGATTTAACAGATTTCTTTGTGCAATCATGCATTTTAATTAAAATCGCAGGAAATCTAAATTAATTAAATCTTGTATTTTTTATATGACAGTGCATACTTGCTAATTTTAACTCGTTGCTATATTATGACGAGTCAGACTCGTGTTGAAGATTTTAGATAAAGTGTAACGAATACAAGTCTGTCTTTTTAAAAAGATGAAATCAAATGTTGTTAATTTGTAATCAATATTTAATCATTGAAGTATATGTACGAGTATAAAAGATATAAATTGCTTTCTCTCTTCTGTAACATTTTTAGGGATGAAGAAATTATAGTAGCTTTAGTTACAAAGAGAATGCTATGGTAAGGGGTTAATATGTTTTGACATTTTGACTGCCATGTCACCCATATATGGGTGACGGAATTATTTGTACGGTTTATAAATAAATTTTTGCGTTAATATATTAATTTGTATTAAAGTTGATGATTATACAGAAAGTGCAAGAAGGTAGAGGAAGCACTTTACGGCATACATTTTATTTTTTCAATTTTTATTTCAGTCAATATCTCATTTCGATTTTATAGAAATTTCGTGGCTCCTATTTTGGCAGCCAAAGTGTTAATAATAAAGCTCGCATACAAAATTTTCATCGAAACGTTCTTATAATTTCCTATAATTTTAAAAAAGAAGTGAAGAATCAGAAACGTCGTTTTGACCCGTTTGGTCAATTGTTCCAATTGGTTCCAATATTAAAATGGTTTAAAGTTATCATATATTAGTCTCGTTCGCTCTCAGTCAGAAGATTATTAACCCCTTCTCATATTACGACAAGTAAGACATGTCTTGAAAATTTTAAATAAAGTCTAACGAATATAAGTATGTCTTTTTTTTAGACAAAATTAAATGTTGTTAATTTGTAATAAATATTTAAGCATTGACGTAGATGTACGAGTATAAAAGATATAAATTGCCTTCTCTCTTCTGTAACATTTGTAGGGATGAAGATGTTAGAATGATTCTAGTTACAAAGAGAATGGTATATCAAGGGATTAATGTTGGATAGGTTTATTGTTAAGAGGACATACTAATATGCGCGAATGTATAGGTATCCAATTTTTGAAAAGTGGATTAATACAGAAAATGTCAGAAAGCATTGTCAATTTCTTTGAAACATCGGAGATTGAGCTCATTCTGCAAACTCTTGTGACTGACTGTACCTCAGATAGTCTCTCGTTGGTATGCATTGGTCTTGAATTGCGATTATAAATCCTTCGCCTCTAAAAATAGGGTATCGCTGCAGAGCCATTTGTATGATGCTCGTTTATTTATTTTTGGTATATTTATGATGTTGGTATGCTTCCCGTATAGTATCTTTTTGGCGAATCTGTTCTCCACGTTTGTAGCTATGTCTGTTTTTTTCTGTAATATCTTTTAGTTACGCTGCGTTCACAGTATTTAGTGCTGGATATTTCTTATCCACTTTTAGATTAAATTTGAACTCTAACTAAAATAATTTTACCAAAAATTATTTAACGAAATTAATTAAATTAATCTAAACTAGATAAGTTAACTAATTTAACTAAACTTAAATAAAAGTAAAATAAACTTATACTTTCAGATCCTGTTAGGTAAAAACTGTCAGTTAAGAATTTAAGTTAACATTCTCCTTTTTTAATACAAAATCGATGTTGTTTCTCTCTTATTCTTTCTAAGCATAAAATCAATTACTTCTTTCGAAACATGAAATTTACAAAAAAGTAGTTTGCCTTTACACAATAAGCCCTTATAGTTATTAGCTGTGCTCTTTCACGGATAAGATCGATTTTATTCACAAGCTCAACCAAAGCACGCATCAATAAACGTTTATCCGAATCCCGCCTGGTAAGTCGACCATTGATGAAATGTGCGTGTACGCGCATGCCTCGCCAATTTTAAAAATCGATTTCCTGAAAACAATGCCATAGACCGGAAGTTTGGCAGTTTTTTACAATTTCTCTGGGCTCTCGAGAAATGTAAAATGGTATTTTGGAAATCACTCGCGGTATTTATTGAATTGTTAATACATTCAAATCGAATTGAACTTTAAAACTCTATAATTTTTAATTTTAAATACATATGTCAATACTTAACAAAGGTGTGAGTGTGAAAAAACCCAGATTTAATAATTATAAACAATCACAAATTACAAATATATCTTTAGATTAAATTTTGTATACATTTTTAGTATCGAAAAATTTAACGTCTTAGAAAGACGATCGGTTAATCGAATCTGAAAACAAAAAACCAACCCTTCTTGATAAACTATGTTTAAATTTACCTATATTTAACACTTATAGTATCATCATTGAATAAATTTTGTACTTGCTAAGATTAACTTCTTCGGCATTTTTCTTCGAATATTTTATCTATCAGGCATCTTTCGCAAACCCTTTATTTAAAAGTTCGTCGAATCGATGGAGTTACAGGCTTCTATGGCGTGAAAATGAGCGCGAATACGGCTAAGACGAAATTGAAAAGTGTGAACGATGTGCCTACTCCCGGAGAAACGAGTTTTCCCTAAAGTAGCGTTTTCGTAATCGATCCCATTATCTCCGAGAATAATAAACGGATATTATCGAAATGTAACAGTTCTTTTCGTAAATTAATACAATCATTTATTCTTCCCTAATATGAGAGACAATAACATCTATTGCGTTGAATAAATCTGTGAATGAAAAAACAGACGTTTAAAAATTGGCTATAACAAATATTTGAAAAATATGAGAAAATAAAAATGGATCAACATAAAATACAAATTTAAAAAATGTTAAAAGTGGACGCTAAATTTTCCTCATCGAATGATTAGCATTTTCAACTCACAAAAGAAAACTTCTCCGGAAGTAATACGTCATACCGCATGGAAAATTAACCAGTAATTATCAGTATAATAATTTCTAAATACACGATGAAGTATAATTACTTTTTTATAATTTATGCAATATGAATATAAATAGTTTATAATTTCTTTTTATGCAACACCGAGCCTACCACAGAATGTCAAACAACCCTCTTCAGGTTTCTTATGTTACAATTACTGAAATTACGACAGAGGACGGATTTTACACGTTATTTTATTGTAATCGTAGTAGCATTTTGCAAAAGAACGCGCCACTACACAGTTATGTAGATTGAAAGCAATTAACGGGGAACTGTGAAACGCGCGCGGCGATAGAAAAAACATTTATTCCTTCGCGTGGAATTGACGAACGCAGAGAGCGAATGAGCGGGTAGCTCGATATTTCCTGCTGGATTACTTAATTAAAAGGCTCGATGCGTCAGGCGGCGAAGACCGAATAAATTTCTATTTCTCCAATTTATCTAGAATAACTGTCCCGATTAAAATTGATTTTCGTTCGGCCGAAACTCGCCGAGGGGGAACAACCCCCGTCGGGGACTCGTCGCAACGGATCGTTAATCCGGAATGGTTTCCGTCGCCGTACGTTATCGTCTTACTTCATAATACGAACGGAAGAAACGGGACTGTTATTTCTGGTTCGCGAACCTCAGGGAACCGTGTCTAATCAAAGCCTCCCGCGATCCAGCGTGACAGTTATACAGGGGAATCGAAGAGAACCGGAATTCCAAAGCGTGTGATTGATCCATTTTATTCCCAAACAACGCGGCATATTAGTTTAGATGGCGCGGCCTGACACTATTCGCAGGAAGAGTGATGAATGCGTGCTCGATCACCTGCGTTGAAAGCTCCAATATGCGAGTCTCACAGGTTATATATTTTCTACCGCGGAAACAATATCGAAATTGCCTTCGGCTAACGCGAACGTCGCCTGCGTAAGCCATCTTTCAAGCGTGCGAGAGTCTATGGCGGCCAGAAAGGTCAAGAACTTTCATTTCGAATGGTAAGTCATAATTTTTCACTCGGGACTTATTATACGAACCTTCGAGAACCATACGAAAATAATTTATAGTTCTACGAAGCAGCACTGCAATCACTTTTATACATTAATGCTACATAGAACTTTTGTATTTTATAGTTCGGTCAATTAAAGTTTGATGCTTTTAAAAGTTATAATTTTGAATTCCTTCTTGAAAGGATGAAAGAATAAATCGTATACTGTTCAGTAGGGTTTATAATTCGAACGTGCTGCATTTATTATATCGACAATGTTGTACATAACATTCACGCACTCTGTACATCATTTATTTTAAAATCGATATTTTAACGAAATTGCAATAAAAAGTTTTGTTTCGCCTTACAATTTTCCTGTAATAATATTAAGCGACTGGAGAGTTTTCAATTAATTCTAAAAATCCTTTAATACAACTATGGTGGCTCTACTTAGACACGTTCGCCAACAGATGGACCATCGAATGACTTTCTCGCTAGTAGCTCATCCACCACCGATTCATATAATAGAGTTACCCATACGTAATAATTTATTTGGGAACATGGTTTTTGCCTTTAGTTCTATACCGAAACACCTATCCTTTTACAATTTTCAGTAAATCAGTCTGTGTTCTAAATATTCTATGAAGTGTACATTTTTTACCACCCTGTAATAAAATGGCGGCGTTCGTTCCTTCTGAGGATCATATTCGTCATTGCATACTTTTTCATTTTCAAAATTTGCGATATTTATTTAATTGTGACCTCTCTGGCAGATCTCGAAGTGGCGGCATCTTGATTCCCATTTTGTTTCACGAACCCTGAATTTCTATAAGAAGGGATTTGAAAATTCACAGGAAACATGGCAAACTGTAAAACTAGCAAAATAGACGATAAATTAAATTTGATTTTACTACAAAGTTTGTTTTAGATTTCGAAATATTTTATTGCTTATGGGTACCCCTAATGTTTACCGTCTTCCGGTATCGAGCAGGGCCCGATTTGTAACCTTACCGACGAGTCCTCTAGAAGGACAAGTACGAAATGCTCCCTTCCTTTTCTCTCCTCCTACCTCACCTTTTCATCCACCCCAAACAAAAATCGTATATAAAAGTCTCTGAACAACTTTACTCTAAATTATTTGACCAGAACGATATCTCAATTTTTAGCACGCGACGCAAAGGGATGGTCTTGCGATTCCAGATGCGCTAGTTGCAACGTCCACGGTAATGCAGAAGTTGCACCAGCTTAATGCCTAACAATTCTCTCCGGCACTTTCGTCGAGAGTATTTTTCCGTGCGGTTGATACAGTGGGACCAACGAGAACTTTCGAATGTAGGGACATCAAAAAAGAAACTAAGACATGTCGCTGGTGGCACAACAGATCTTTCACGTATACTGCTAACTTTTTAGAGCCTACCCTGAGTTTTTGCCCCTGCATCCGACCGGCATTTACAACAAAGAGAAACCGCCAGCTTATTTTTCGGAATACAATCAAAATATGTTTCAGATAAAAATTAAACAGTTTCACAGGGCACATTTTCTCATTTAGGGATCATTTTTCTACGTGTGTCCCCGTAGAGGTCATATGAAGGTCAACTGTACCTTTTTTTATCAGTTATTTCCTGCATATAAGTATTAAATCGCTTAAGACTAAATATGTCAAGCTGTAAAATTGGCTACTGTATATTGTCTTATAAAAGTGACAAGAATTAATTAATTTAGATTATTTGCGATTTTCATTACGAAGTATAATTAAACGTAGAGATATATTAAATCGATTTGTATGAAGGCAATTTTATAACTTCAAAATCTGCAAAATAAAAATTTTGAAAAGGATTTGGATGTTGTTAAATTTTTATTACGATGAAATAAAGGAATTCCTGTAAAGGCAATTTTATAGTTTGAGTAAATGTAAAATAGAAAATCTGGAAAGGGTCATTTGACCTGTTATGGTAGATTTACTGTTAAGGTGAACACCCATTACTTTAGAAGACATTTTTATCTCTGCATTTAAACTGAAGAGTGACGAACACCAATTTTAGAATCGCGAGTGCCAAGGCCTGTACGGTAATCAATTTTAAAATAAAAATATTTTCTAAACTAATGATTTTTTGCTGTAAGTGATTTAACACTTTTACGCAGAGAATAATGTGTTGCGCCGAGTTGTGCCTTCAACAATGTACAATTCCACTCGAAAGAAACAAAATAGACGTTTGTACGACTTCTATGTATCCATAAGAAAAGGAGATACCTACTATATCGAAAAGTGAACGCCCTGATACCGTTTCACTTTTGTTTCAAATAGTTTTTAGTATCGTTTACTCTTTCGGAGATATTCGATTGGGTCGATTCAAATGGGAGACCATGTATACGTGAAGTAATAAATTCACTCCTTTCTCAGGCCATTATCGTTAAACAAAACTGAACGGTGCAAAACGAAACGTAACGAAGAGCGCGTTGTCCGTTTCGCCATTTTGCTTCGCATTTTTCAACCCGTTCCGCGAAACTCTCATTGTGTTACCATCATTCAGTAATGGGATTTCATTTTCGTAATGCACCTGAGGTTCGAATTAAAAGCTTCAGAAATTTCTGTTTAGCAAATTCTCGGGAATATATTTCCATTTCCCTGGCGTTTTATGTTTATTCTTTACGTTTCGTTCGTGCCACTGGAAAACGCATACCAAGGATATTTACATAAACCGTAAATGTCCTTAATTATACACAGTAATTTATCAGTGAATATCGTTCTTTGCCGTTCCGTGAAATCAAAATACAATAAAATTTCAATTCGTTGCACGTGTTTAATCATCATGAAACCTGCAAATAGAACCAACTTCAAAGCTTCTTGAAAATTTTCAGAAACACACCGTTGACTTCTTACGATGTCAAAAGCGTATGGTGCCATTTAAAAAAGCGATGGCCATTTAATGGTGGCCCCAAGATGACCTTGATATTTTTATTTAGATTATGTTTTTGGGATTTAAGAATATGCGAACACGTAGCTTATAAGGTGCCGGTAAAATGTTGTCTGAAATATCTTCTACTTGTGCTACTGCAAATTCCTCAAAAATTGAGATAGAACTCAATACCCTATATACACACACCATTTTCTTGACATCAAACGATGTCAAAAACATATGTTGCCATTTTAAAAAGTGAATGTGAACTCAAGATGACGATATTTTCATTTAGAATATGTGTTTGAGATTTAAGAATATACGAACACGTACCCCACAGAATGCCGGTAAAATGTTGTCTGAAATATCTTTTACCTGTGCTACTGGAAATTCCTAAAAAATTGAGATAAAACTCAATACCCTATATACACATCATTTTCTTGATGGTGCCATTTAAAAAAGTGAATGTGACCTCAAGATGACGATATTTTTATTTGGAATACGTTTTTGAGATTTAAGAATATACGAACACATAGCCCATGAAGTGCCGGTAAAATGTTGTCGGAAATATCTTTTACTTGTGCTACTGGAAATTCCACAAAAATTGAGATAAAATTAATACCCTATATACACGCCATTTTCTTGACATTCTACTTTGTCAAAAACATATGGTGCCATTTTAAAAAAGTGAATGTAACCTCAAGATGACGATAGTTTCATTTAGAATGTTTTTGAGATTTAAGAATATGCGAAGACGTAGCCCATCGAATGCTGGTAAAATTTTGCCTGAAATATCTTTTACTTGCGCTACTGGAAATTCGTGAAAAATTTAAATAAAACTTAACACCTTGTATATACACGGTTTTCCCTCATATTATCGAGTGTTTCCTTTCGAACGCACACTTAACAAGTTGTTATCATACAAAGAGACTCGTACCGAACCACTGACTCAAGTCATCCAGACTCGCGAAATAAATTTATAAAAAATAAAACTAGTCGTGCAAAATTCTCCACTCGTAACAAGGACCCGCACATTTTTGGCAAACTCTTTCGTTGTGTCGTGGCGACATAACGAATATTACAAGTGGATAGGAAGTCTGTAAATAATAAATAAAAAACCCCTTACAACAACGAGTCAGGCTCGCAATGAAGATTTCGAACATAATTAACTAAATATGAATGTTACTAATTCTTTAGAACACCGAATAAAATTCTATTTTATTCCTATCGATATATAACTATTTCATAATAAATAGACATTTGATAAACACAAACTACCATTTTCGAAGAATTTATAAACGTAAAACAAATTGTGATGCAAGGGGTTAAAATAGATCAATCGCCTATCGCAGCAGCAGTCAAAGGCGACCTATCGTAATACAGTACTAGAAGGGTTAAATAGAGAAATTGTTAAGTGGCCACAGGTGTGTGGAACGTCCAATTTTTATTCCACGAACGATCAACCGAGGTGCTCGAATTTTGCGAGACAGCCTTTGTCGCGGACTTCGCAACTTCTGCCAACTTCACGCTTCCTCGCAGCATGCTCGGCCGCATAATCGGCGAGAGGCGGTGCTCGCACGTCGAAAACAGCGTTGCTTTTGACAGGGGTTGGTCCAGAGTGAGCGGAAGCGAGAGAAAAATAGAGAGAGGGAGAGATAGAAGTAGAGAGAGAGAGAGAGAGAGACGTTACGAATACGTGAAATCGCGCACACTTGATCGTTCATTCGTTGGTCCGGGACTGAAATGGAGCAACTGATGCGTGATTATAACATTCCCGTGAATCGTCGAACACGAGTGTACGCGAAACGGGTAATATTTCCAGCGGGGGAACGGATCACTGGCAATGGATTTAGGTCGACCATTAATCCGATTAAAATCAGCGCGACCGGGTTCCTTTTTCCAGCTTCCAGCTGCGTAAATCAGCTTAATGCTCGCTACTGCAAACTCGGCCACTTAGAATCTACCCGGGGCGCACGGTGTTCGATCAAAAGAACGTGGCGGATAGGGTAGTCGGCCGGCTATATCCGCGACGGGAACAATCATCGCGGAAATCCTGTACTCTAACGCCGGTCCCGGAATCGAATCCTTTGTTCCCCATCCATTTTCATCTTCCCCGAGCAGGAAGGATACTCGTGTACGCGCTCCGTTCTCAAGACAGACCGTGTCGGGGGCTGCGCGCGATCGTTCGTTATTGATGACTCAATCATGCCGTCGGAATAATGAACGCGTCCGCACCTGAGGGTGTTTCGGACTCAAATATTCAGGCGGGTTAGACACGCTGATCGATCAACCGAAATGGTCTTAACTACCGCGATCTATCCTTCAATTAGCCATGCTACGAGCGTCCGTGCTCCGCGGTGCGGTTCTATCAGCTCGAGAGCCTAATTTGTATACAGGAACAACTTCCACGGAACTCATTTACAGTCGAGTGGCTTTTAATTTTACCGTACCGACGTAGTTTATACTCGTCGGCAATTATTAGTTCAGCTCCTGACACACCATTTTCTTTGTAAGTAAAGTTATTGGAACATCTTCGAAAAATATCATTAAAAATGTTACAGATGAGAAGAAACTATTTATATCTTTTATATTGGTATATCTACTTCGATGCTTAGATATTGATTATAAAATAATGCCAGAACTACCGAGTAGTACATCCGACTGATGTATATTGCTTTGGAATAATGACGAAATTGTATCTACTTAGATTTCGTGCAATTTTTATCGTAATGGTTGTTTCAATGAAGAAATTCAATCGGAATTTTCTGGTGAAAATGTTTTTATAATTCCAATAATTCCAAACGAAAAAATCAGGTACCTGTCATTTTGATTAGTTTGGTAGTTTTAGTGTCAAAAATGTTTGATTTCGTCTAAAAAGAAAGGCGTAATATTTATATTTATTAGACTTTATTAAAAATTTTCAACGCGAGTCTGACTTGTCATAATATGACAAGGCGTTAAAAACATGAAAAACATTCACGAACGGTGGAAAACGTTCATCATTTCCGATTTTGGAAAAATTGTTGATACTTGTGGGATTTTGGTAAAAGGATAATAGCACAAAAATAAATTTGAACTCATTTCAGAGCTTGAAGCTTCCCCTTTAAAGAACGTACTGTTCATTTTCTTTTAAGATATTTTCGAAAAATGTAGCGAGTGGGGAACCAAAAGGCAATTTTTCATAAAAAATGCTAAGCGCTGAAACCTTTATAAAAAAACAGTGAAATATTTATTCTCGTGGCTGAATCATTTGTAAATTTTAAGATTGAAGTCTCTCCTTTTGCAACGACCACTAAACTATTATTGTACGATTTTTTTCACAGTTTTATAGAACAAAAATGAAGAACAAATTCGATCGTGTAAAACCTTCACGGTATACATTATATCATTGTTAATTTAGCAATACACTTTTCATTCAGATCTGAATAAAACAGATTAAAAAATCATACATGAAATTTTGTTTATGTCATTGCAAAGGGGAGGCTTTAATCTTCAAACTTATTGTTAATGTATTCATGAAAAATTTGTTTAATATTTTGTGAGCGATTCAATTGGTAACATTTTCTAGAGAAAACATATTTTCACTTTTCCACCCGTTACATTGCAAAAAATTAACTTAAGCAAAAATTTGTGATATTCTATGAGAGTAGAAGCCAAAAGCTTTAAAACGAGACGAAGCTTATTGTATTATCTGTTTTAACGAAACCGTGAGAGTTCGACGATTTTTCGCAAATTGGAAATTTAGTGATGGAACATTTTTGGATCTACCGTATTTCGCAAAAAGTGATTAACCTCTTTCAGAATGAATTTTTTAGACTTGATAAAAGTGATACAACTTTTTGCTCGATTAAAATATTATCAATGCTTCCATGGAACGGGTTATTCGTTTTTATTGCTGAAAGGTTTTGCAGCTAAAGTTTTCCAATAAATTCCACCATGTTTTTATGTAAAATTATTTTCATTAAAAAAGTAAAAAATTAAATGTACACACATGTGTTGGTGTACTCGAAGAAGTTATACTTCAACGAAAGATATCGAACGTCGGGATTTTTTATAAAACTGTACCTGATTTGTTGTGGATAACGGAGAAACGTGAACGCCAACAATGTGACACTTACCTGCAACAAAAAGGAGAAAAATTGTTATCAAGTGAATTTTCTTATCAAGAAGTCGCGGATGGGATTGCAGGAGGAAAAGAGGACGACTACTCAACCTTTAAAACGAAACCATTCTTTTCTTAACCCTTCTTAACCTAATTGTCAAAATTTAAAAACTGACTTTTCATAAACCAGAAATGCTTCTTGAAACTTGATGTATCTGTATTTCTGTTTCTATACAGTAAAGAATAAAATCAAGACATTTAATGCAAAACTATCGTACGTTAAATATTTGTCTCTCTGTTTTAATACCACACCGCAAACGTTCATTCGTCATTATTCACAATAATAATGAAATATTTTAAAAATATTTTACCTTTTAGCTTATTAGCTTTTAAAACAATCTTATCTGATATACAGGGTGTCCCAAAACTATCGTAACAGCAGGAAATGAGGGATTCCTGAGATCATTTGAAGCAACTTTTTCCGTAGCGAAAATTCAATCTGCGGCTTCGTGTACGAGTTATTAACTAAAAATCACTGACCAATGAGAGGAAAGTGCGCGAACTAACGCGTGCTCGGTCGGGCGCGCGCGAACAGTCCACCGACCAGGCGCGCAATTAGAAGTGAAAGAACAAGTCAGAGAGCGCGAATTTTCCGAATTTTTTTTACTACGCGTCAATAATAATTTTAAGAAAAATGCTATTCATCCTTATTTCAGAATGTCTAAAGAATAATTACTAATTTTTCAGACCCGAAATAGTAAACAATTTAGCCGTGTCAACCGTTTTAATTTTCTGGTATGCATGATATTTCACGCGTATCACATGAAATTTTTATACGATACGTACTGTGAAGATAAACAATAAGTAACCCCGTCGAAATACGTAAACGATATTTTAATTTAAATAATTCTGTGTCCGAACAGAATTCAACGAACGATTCGCAAAACTAATTTCATAATAAATAATCGCGTTAAAGAACATACAGGATATGTGTGTTTAAGAATTGTTAAAGAGTGTCATTAACAGTAAACTCACCCATTCAGTTGCAAATCTACTGCATGGTTAGAAATGTGGACAGCAGGACAGTGCGTTGACTCCTTACTCCCACTGTTCACTTTCATTGTACTATCACTAAACACTGACACAATAATTTATTTAATAATATTTAAGACGATGTTTCCTTCGTTTAAATTTATGGCTCACGTTTCAAATTGTTAAAACACACGTTTCACACATTTTTTGCAATCCGTTGTTCACACCGCACAAGAACATTCAAAAAGATATTATAATGCAATAACGCGCTCGCGACGTCCTTCCATCGGAAGAAACTGTGGAAGACTGGCGCGATGGTCGTGTTTACCTACAAGGAACGTGACGACAAGGCCGTGAAAATTTTGTTTTTATCCTAGAGAGTTTCAAGTGTTTACTATCGGTCGCGATACATTGTTCTCGACTGAGCTTCGTTCCGAGTGCGTGCCACATGCGACCGGTCTCAAGGACGGATCATAAATATGACAAAGTTTAGATTTTGCAGGGCGGTCGTTTGAAAGCCCTCACAGGCGACGACTTACTCCGAAAACGGTTCTGTTGAGAGGTATGTATTTTCTTTTCTGTTTTTTTGGACAAAGAATTTCTCTGTCCTCTTTTAGTTCGTTTTCTAAGCTCGCTTGTAGGAAAACAGGACCGTCGCGCCACTCTTCCATAATTTGCATTGTGAACCATCTTGCGCGGTGTGAACAACGGATTGGAGGAAATGTGTGAAACGTGTGTTTTAGGCATTTCTTTTTAAAATCGGCTCTTTTCAGAGCGATAAATTTAAACGAAGGAAACATCGTCTTAAATATTATTAAGTTAAGGTATCAGTGTTTAGTGATAGTGCAATGAAAGTGAACATTGGGATAGCCTGCCTTCGTCTGTTACCTGCGTTTGTCGCCATCAAATAGGAATCAGCTGATCAGTTCAGCATACACTGTAAGGAGTCAACGCACTGTCCTGCTGTCCACATTTGTGCACGTTTGCGATGTGTTGTTAAAACAAGGAGAAAAATATTTAACTAACAATAGTTTTGCATTAAATGTCTTGATTTTATTCTTTACTCTATAGAAACAGAAACTTTTGGGACACCCTGTATGGTTAAAATATGGTAAGGATAGAAAATAAGAGAAGTATGATTAACTTGCATTAGGCGAACGCATTATCCTTCAATGTTATTTTATGCATCTTTTACTTGATACTAAGTTTACGGAGTGCGTCCAAATGACGTTTTTTAATATTCTGAATTTGCGAACATTCAGACTGTATAAATGCTTCTATGAAAAGTTATTGGATAAAAATGATTTCTGTGGGTATATTTACAAAATAGTTACGTTATTTTTATAAAATAATATAAAATAGTAAATTTTAGTTTTCTGTAAGTCTAATTAATCCATTAATTCCTCATCGTCCAATGATCAACTGTTCCAACTTGCTCCTAAATGCATGAATGGAATCATTCTTTAAAAAAATCATTATATAGATATTTATTTATAATGTTCTACCCTCTAACGAAACTGTTATTCTTCTTTTACCTCGTTTTCTTCGGAATAATTTTGTTTCCCTTTCAAGCACAAAACATTTTCGAAAGGGTTCTAAAAACGTGCGCGTTGATGTTATACCTATTTTAGTTTGAGAAACGATTAATATTGTAACTCTGTTCCAGTTTGTTGACTAGTTACAGTAACTTTATTGTGCCATCCAGCGTCGACGAGAACGTGCAATTGCAGTTTCCGCTGCATCTAGAATTCAACTCCGCATTTATCATAAATAATCGAAAGCAGTGCAACCACATTTTCTGGGTAGAGGAAATATCGATGGGCTCGTGGCGACTAATACAATCATGGTTGACTGTAATTCGTTTTATATTGGCATTTATTAATACCCAATTGCTCAGATGGTTTGCGAATTCATCGCTGTTCGAGCAATTCGCAAAAGATTCATGCGATGCGTTTTTAATTTGCACAATAAAACCTGTACTTAAACTAAACTTCGTTTCCGGTTAGCTAAATTTATGACGCGAGTAAACGTCTTTACACTGGCACTTATTAATTCTAAATCAGTCAAGTGGTTTACGATTGGTCGTTAATATTCGAGCAATCTGCAAAACATTCGCGAGACGCAGTTCTTAATTAAACAGTTGATTCGAGTAAACTTTACCTTTAAATTATGCGGTTTACGACGCGTTTAAACATCTTTCTGTATATTACACCGATTCAATATCGTTCTAAGACTATTTGAACGAAAGTGTAGCTGCATTGGGTCACTTTTTACACAGCAAGTTTTAACGCCCAATCGTTTTGCATTTCTCAATCTCCTTGTAATAGGAAATTTTATTTTAGAATTAACATCTTCTCTTTCCCAAGACAATGTATTGGGTTCTCCGGAAAGTTCGTGTCGATTTTGACGTAAGATTAAAACACAATGCATTTAAGTTTTGGTATACGTTTATTAAAAATAAAAATAAATCAGCACAAACTTTCCGGAAAACCCAATATCTTAGTATGAACTACGAGTTTTGTTACAGTCGATTATGCTGAAATAAAGTAAATTTTATAAGGATTTATTCTCTTTTTAACAGATTCAAAGATTTTCATCGTGCCAAACGAAATACTCGATTTTACGCAAGGACACTTTTGAAATTACAAGAAACGCGCGTTTTACTCCAGAGCAGTTAGAAAATAGGGGTGGAGTTCTCTCGAGAGCTTAATCTTCTTTCTTTCATGAAAGAAGGAATTACAGCCCGTACGTAGAATAACTTGAAGCTATAACTGAATGACGGCAGTAAACTTCTGCAATTCAAATCTTAGCAGTTTGGTAAAAGTACTGGGGGAAAATTTGCCTGTCGAGATCGTTCCGGTATTTTCAACTTTGATATTCGTCGAAAATAAAATTTCAATGGAAATTAACTGTAGCTTAACTGGTCATACAATTTCACCGTCGAAATTCAGTTTATTATGCATATCTAACCGAACAATGCGAAATATTCATTACTAGGTACAGATTTTATACATTCCCAACAACATTCAGCAGTTGAAATTTAAAATAATAGGATAATTTAAATAATTTGAAAATTTTAATGTACAATTCACGATTTATTAAAACTGCCAAAGAAAGTGCTTTCTATTTTGTTTGTTCTACTTGCAGTTGCCGCTGAGAATCCTTATTTTGCATAAATATTCGCAGTCTAGTACTATGCTGCAACTTGTATATATATATGTCAAGATTCAGAAGATGAAGCTCAAAATAATAGGAATAATAGAATAATTTAAAGACTTGGATGTACAATTCACAATTTATTAAAACTGCAAAAGAAAATGCTTCCTATTTGGTTTCTACTACTTTCTGTTGACACAGAGAATCCTTCTTTTGCATAAATATTCGCAGTCTAGTACTATGCTGCAACTTATATATATTTATGACAAGATTCAGAAGATGAAATTCAAAATAACAGGA
>CM052097.1:9555389-9566815 GCA_028453745.1 Agapostemon virescens
TTGATTAGTGTTGCGCGTATACTATCAGGAAACCGTGAACTATATGCTTTCGTGACGAAGGATTGAAACGGTTTTGCACAATTTTGCAGAAAGGAAAAGATTTCCTTAAGAGAAAAAGAAAAGAGAAAAGAATTCATTTGTATTATTGTGAGATTGTGGATTTTCTATGCAACCAATGTAGCCTAATAGACTCATTTGAAAGCACAAATCCTCTAGGTTTGGAGTCATCAGTTCAATTTTCAAAGATGTTTCTCCACCGTTTGAGGATATAGAAAAGAGATAGTACTTCATCCATTCCATAATTCTTCAAAGTGTTTAGGACTTAGAATCACTATGCATTTAAAAATTATAGTCTCCTCTGAACAATAATGTTCGAAAACCTGATGCGCGGTTTTATTGAACGTTGAATGAGAAGTTTGCCCGAGAAAATGTCTTTACGTTTCTATTGTGCCGCACAATGCGGAAATGTCTTTGAACGAACGAACTAAAGACACGGAAAGTGTAGGCTTTATGATTTAAAAAGAGCCCAGAATGATTGTTGTAAAATTCTTTCTTGCGAAGACGTAACAATTCGAATATTGTCAGCCTGAATAAGGTATATACTGGTGGTAATATTTTGCAACTTCTTAAAATCGATAAAGTAAGAAAAATATTCTTCTTTAACTCCAGTATCTTGCGACTGATGAACAGTTTTTATTTTGCACGCAGATTCACAGTCGCTTCTAGAATTATGTGAGCACTGAATTTTCTAATATTCGAAAACTCGTTGTTCGCTCAGAGAAAAAGGTATTGTTAAAAACTGAAATATCCGAATAGTTTAATCAAAGCCTATTGTATGGACTTATTCGTTGCAGAATGTAGCATTAATCGGACAGTTGCTATTCTCCAGAGCCATGTTGAACCACGTGTATCCCAAAAGACAAATAAATTGGAATCTATGATCCCATTATTGGGACTTAACCATGTGCATTCATGCGCGATCTATTCTACATCCATTTACGCAAGATCTAATCTCTCAGATTTTTGGCAATGGAAAGCTATATGCCCAGATTACTGCACTAAGCATACATATTCGCATGTTACTTAATTTCATTTGTTTAGAATTATCTGTTCAGAAGCTTAAAGCGATTTCAAAGCTTTATAACAATACACAATTTTTCTCATAGTACCTTTAACGATATTCATAAATTTTCGATCGCTCTGAACCAATATATCTTTTAATTTTATCCATGCATGGCGATTAATCCAGAAATATAAAGTGACTTTAAGCTTCGAAGATAATATACAATTTTTCAGAGCATCCTCAAATTGATTTTGAAGCACCCACGCCTCTGAAACAATATATTATTTAATTCTGGATAAATGCAACTATTAATCCAGAAGTTTAAAGCGATTTTAAGTTTCAAAGTTACTATAAAACTTTTCTAAGAACATTCCAAAATTGTTTTAAAAGCACCCATACCTCTTAAACAACATGTCATTTAATACTGGATACGTAAAACTATCACTCCAGAAGTTTGAAGTGATTGTAAGTTTCGAAGGCAGTGTACAATTTTTTTAAGAGCATTCTGAAAAATGTTCACACAAACACTATCAATGTATGACTATCAAACCATAAAACTAGGACCAATGTAAAATTCAAAAATTAAATTTTCGTGACAGTATCTTCGAGAATCTACAAATTAAAATTTGCTGAGTAAACCGTTCATAATTTTTTAATCTTGCACGACACATTCGTAATATTATCATTGCCAACTAAATGTTAAAGTTGCATAAAAGTTTCTCAAGGTAATTTTGCGTACAGTGCCCTCCTACTCGAAATTAAAACAATGATTGGCAAGTGGTAGTCCGAGAAGATTTTGTAATGGGTTCGACAACATTCCAGACAATCTAAGTAATTCCAAAATAAAATAGTCCATCCAGGACACCGACTTTTCTTTAAGAGACTTCCGCCGTACGAACGAACAATCTAGCCGGTATTATTCGACAAGTATCGAGGAAAGAAGCTCGGGAACTAATTACGAAGTTTAATGGATCGCGAGAAAAAGGAAGCGAGGCTGGCAGATGGCTCCCTTAAAATTTTTAAACGTTACAGACAGCGAATTACGCGGAAGGACGTGTCACAGGATTTCATTTTAAGCTTGACAAGAACATTTTTCGATGCTGCCTATACAAATTAGAAATTAAAGATCGCGAACTCTCCAATACTACACTTTGCTATACAACTTAACCCTTTACGGGCATACTGGGTCATTTATGTCACGACGAAAAGTTCACCTTTGAATCCTTAAAAGAGAGAAGAGGAGGAAATGCTAATTTACATGTTTAATCATCTGTTTAATCCTCCATATTAGCATCATCAGAAAGTTTAATGTATCTGCACGAAGTACCAGCAAAAATGTACTTGAAAAAATTAATAAGCAGAGCGGAGCATAATCCTGAACATCATCGATTATAAAATTAAAAGAACAGTCCGTCGACCGAGGGCTAATCAGTAAAATTTTTATTTTCCATTTACAACAGCATTAGAGTAAAAACAAGGGGACATATTCACATGCGAAAATCCGATTTTGATGAAACTTATGGGTAGAAATTGATGAAACAATATTTATTGTTTAAACAAAAAACTTTTGTTAAAATTTTCTTGCGCGACTACATTTCCTATTGAAAAACACACAATTTCACCCTCTATGGGCCGAATTTTTGTTTTTAATCAAATAAAAAATTGGGGGAACGAAAAATCAGAAATTATAAACCTATATATGCAAATGAAAAAAATTTTTTCCATTTAAACAATTTTATTGCAATATATTCACTATGTGACGTTCAGGTAACAACGGCCTATAAAGTTTGCACTTCTGTGCATAAAAGCTTAAGCGTGAAATTCCATGAAACAATTTGCACTTGACGTTAAACATTTTATTTTTGAAATCTCTTTCTTGGATCGCATTGCAGTGCATACATATTGGTATAGTCAACTATATTGCTTAAAATTTCCTTGTCAAATAGTTTTCGAAAATAGGTCACAGGAGAATGGGGTGCTTCGAGGACATTAGAGCAATCTCCTTTCCAAGGGCGATAACAACTATTATTATTCGTCTGGGATAGTGGTTGCCAAACAATTCTTTGTGGTCCTGCATCTTCCTACATCCTATATGATGTATAAATCTGAAAACAGGAGAAAGCACAAGCTTTATCCTAAATGTACCGAAATCTGCCATAATAGCTCACTGTAACCTCAAAGTTACAAAACTGTGTCATAAAAAAACAGTAACAAATTGAAAATTGAAATGCAAACAAATAGGTTGTTATTGATATACGAACCCAGAGCTATTATGTGCATTATTTTTAGTTTGGTAATCACTGACAACAGCACAAATAATATCAATTGGATCAAATGTTTTCGCTTATTTTTACTGCAGACAGTTTGCGCAGCATTTATTTGGTATTTCAGGTTGATTAGCCTGGCAACGGTCATAAATATTAATATTGGTTGTCGTGGCAACGTTATAGAATTAAGATTTATGCGCCTTTTCATGAAAAAAGCTTTAATTATTTGGTAAAATGTCGATAAATTAAAATGTGACCTGAAAGTTACACGGGCCCATAGAGGGTTAAAAAGAAATTCAAATTTTCACGACCTCTGGTTTCCGAGATATCTTAAAAAATATGGTTTCGACCCCCAACTTTGAGGGCTGTTTTCACCCCTTCAAAATGGATAAAAAAAACATGTGTTAAATATTTTTTAAAGTACTATAAGCTGTTATAAGTTTCATCAAAATCGGCTTTTTGCATCTGAATATGTTCCCGTGTTAGCGTAGAAAGTATTCTAGGATTCGTTCAGATTCTTTGAAAGCCAAAAACGATAAAAATAATAGGAAAGTGCGAAAAAGAAGTGTCTCCATGAAAAGTTAAATATTTCACTCTACTGCTGCCAGTGGTAACTTGTCAAACTGTGGCTTTGCATTTCGAGTGAAATCGCAAAACCGAAGATCAAGGAAATCGCGAGATTTGCGGCGACGCGGCGGAACGCAAAATCCGCGTTGAAGTGGAAGCCAGCCAGATAGAATCTTCCATAGAAAATTCAGGTAAAATCTAGCACGACATAAATCTCCGTCCGCGCCTCATGTTATCTCTTTCGGAATTAATTTGTAAATCCGTGTCCGCGAACCGTTTATTTTACTAGATAAATAGTTTCAAACAGCTCGTTCGTTTCCCCGGAGGACGTTTCCATAAGTAGGCGAATTTAAACAATTGCAGCAGCGATGTTATGAAATTTATCGATTCCTAATTAATTTCGATGCACCAAGTCGTGGATAATGAAGCTTTTTGACAATTTGTAGTTCGCTTACGTCGCAGCTGCACTGTTAACGCTTAACGATCTTCGACGATGTCCCTTCGAAACTTCCGAGAAATTCCACCACGCGATCATAACTTTATCAAGCATTTATCCGATTAAAAAGAGAAAAAAAGAACCAAGAAGGAAATCGCATAGAAATGAAAGTTTCGTCCGCTAAAGACTTGTAAGAGGACCCGGGGTTATAACGAGCTATGGGAAATTGTTTCTCGATATTGAAAGATGCACGTCATTTGCTCCTGGAAGTGCGGGCGTTACGTTTTTACGACCGGTTTACGTTCCTCCCGACAATACCTTCCGAGACCCATGAAATCCAACCAAGCATGGGAATACCATTTTATGTTTTTGAATTACACTTTGGCGAAATCAATCGCGGCACATAAGAAAAAGAAGAATTGTCGCGAACACTTAATCATACGTTCACGCTCGATTTCACGCTAAACCTACCATAGCGAGTTAAATGACCCTTCACAGATTTTTAATTCTACAATTACTGAAGTTATAAAACTGCCTCATAGCAATCGATTCATTGGATTTCATTAATCATTGTAATAGGAAACACACAATATCCAAATAAATTAAACCTTGTCGTTTTTAACAGATTATATATATTAGCTAAGTTTAATGCTCGGTTTTACTTGAGAATTATTGAAGTTATAAGATTGCCTCTATGGAAATCGATTCATTAGATTTCCTTATTCAATTATCAATTGGAATAAAAATCGTATAATATTCAAGTAAATTAAACCTTGTCGTTTTGAGGATAATATATACTAACTAATTTTAATGTTCGGTTTTACTTTAGAATTATTGACGTTGTAAGATTGCCTTTATAGGCAATGTTGTAAAGAAAATTGCACAACTCAACAACTAAATTTTGTTTTTATAAGACAGTGTGTACTAGCCAATTTTAATGCGTGATAGATATAGTGTTAAGAGCAGTTTTACCATTGTAATGTGTGAGCAATTTTTAATATTGCAGTGAAAAGACACAAGTGGTGCCAAAGGAACCTTATTTTAAACACTCGATGCAACATGTTCATTACAGACAAACACGAAATAGTTGAATTTGTTTTATCGGTTATGATTTTTGTATAATATCGTTTCATGAAGGAATCAAACAAAACTGCACCACTCCTGACAGAAAATGTTCCATCAATATCGAGAATGCATTACTTTGTACATGGATGACGGATACATTTCATTTGGAGTAAGTTAACAAATAACCATCTGAAATAATGATTTGTATGACCTAAAAAATTCATTTTCATTCGATGTTTAAATCAGATGGTTCAACAAATATTTTATTGAAATAATTTTGCATAACAATCACAGTGTTCAAATCAAATAACGAATAATTTCACCTCAAAAATAGATCGCTGAAGTAACTGAATTAATTACCATCTATAGTACACGAAACACAAAACAAATTATTAGATCGTGTGAAAGAAGAAATTCAAATAATAAATAATTTTTAGAATATTTTAAGTAACATGAAACCAAATAAGATAATATACTATCTTTTAACTCTTTGCACTCCAAGCAATTTTATTGAATTCTATATTCTAGACATACAAAAGCTATTTTCTAAACGCTTTCGTATAATTCTTACAGGATGCATCCTTGCAACACTCAAGTGGGTGCTTATGTTAAGAGCCATAGGGTCTGCAGATGTGCGGTTATGGTTCGTCTTTTAATTTTCACTCTAGAACTTCTTTTCGAAGAATAAAGGCATGCCTTATATGCTCTTTTAAAATAAAGTCACAATTACATTGAAAAGTATTACAAAGTGTTTTAATAAACAGCCGCAAATTTCCAATAAATTTTAATTTCGAAATCGAACCATTTTTTGACCTAGAATAGTTTCATTACACATTATCCGTTTCCTTTCATGCATATACTATAATCTTAGGTACTATTGCTCGTACGTGCAACATTTTTACCGACTTCTTAACACGTTGACGTGTTAACCGTACTCGGGTGACGCTTATTTCAGTGCTTACGAGGTAAATTGGTAGGTATTTCGAAAGTTATTTTACAAAATATGAGACGATTGAATTGTCAAACGTTTATTAAAAAAAATTATTTCAATGGAATGTTTTAAAACAGTCCATATAAAGTTGCGGTTGATCAGGGCAATCTGGGAAAAAAGTTGTGGTTTTTTAAATATTTGCTCATGCCTTTGTGCGGTCAAAAAAAAACACAACAAAACGAAAACAAAAGAAGCGTAAGGCTCCTTGTCCTGCATTGGAGATTTCTTAAATGTTTAAACTAGTTTTTACCGATTTTTTAAATACGAACATAGTCTCGCGTTAGAGGCGCCATTTGAGCGCTACGGATTAACGATTACCTTTCGACGAATTTATTGGATAGCCATAAAAGTATTGACAGATTTTTGTCACTAGATGTTGTTTGGTGTCATATATCCGGCAACACTAATCAGATTGCGTCATACTGACGCGCATTTGAGAGGTGACATTTCAGTCTACAATTTTCATGGAGACAGTTTTCTACTTCGACAATCGTGTCAAAAGTAACATTAGGTTTAAAATGAAAAAAAATTCTTACAAAATTCGCAATGTTTTGCAATTTTACTACGAAAGAAAGGGTTACAAACATTGCACAAACCCGGGAAAAAATTTGTGGTGTTTACAGTCAAGATGCTTTATCAAATACAACAGCAAATAGACGGTTTGCTCGCTTCCGTTCTGGAAATTTCGATAATAAAGATGCGCCTCGCTCTGGTCGACCAATCACTGAAAAAGTCGAAATAATGCAAATGGTTGAGCAACATTGGCATATAAGCAGTTATGAGATTGCTAGCGAACTAAAAATTCCCCATTCAACCGTTTTGGATCATTTGCAGAAGGCTGAATACAAAAAGGAGCTCGATGTTTAAGTGCCTCATGATTTAACAAAGAAAAATTTGATGGATCGAGTTTCCATCAATCCTTTTGCAATTACACCGATTCTTTTGTAATTTTCGTTACGCGTTTCTAGACGCGTAGACAGAATGTATGACAGGCTTCAGCACGATCGGCGGCGAATTGCGGCCGTGGCACGACTTTGAAATTTTGGGACCGCCCGAACTCGCGAAAATGGGCAAAATGGGGTCGATAAAAGGTAGCTTCCTGAAGTCCCCTGAAACGCTAGCCAAGATTTTAAGAGCTCTGCTTAAACAGGAAGGTTTGGGGAAGATTTTGCCGCTCGGCCCATGTCGATAGCTCTAATAGTTTGGTCGGGGGACGCCTTCAAAGATTGCCAAATGGTTAAGGCACGTACCACCCCGTATCGAAAATGGCGAAAAAATGGGGAAAAATTTTGGGTCTCTGATTCGTTTGTAATTTTGTATACAAGTTTCTAGACGCGCGGTAAGAGTCCATGGCAATTTTCAGGTCGATCGGAATGGAATTATGGAAGTTGTACAGATCGCGGAAATTCGCCAACCCCTAAACTGATACTTTCTGAGGGGGATAAATATCGGTCGAAAAACTTAGTTTCACAGATTTTTTTATAAGTCGGGCTACAAGTAACTGAACTCGTAGGAAGCGTGTATTTCAATTCCTGGGTCCATTGGAAGCAAATTGCGGCCGTGGCGCGACTTTGAAATTTTGGGGCTGGTGAAAATCGCGAAATGAGAAAAATGGGGTCCATAAAAGGGAGCCTCATAGATTTCCATGAAATGCTAGCCTAGATTTTGAGTAGTATATTTAAAGAGGAAGGTTTGGGGACGATTTTCCCGTTGGGTCCATGTCGATAGCTCTAATAGTTTGGTCGGGGGACGCCTTCAAAGATTGCCACATATTGCCAAATATTGAATCATTGCTCAAACGTAATGAAATCGAACCGATTTTGAGCTTATCTGTCATGTTTTGATGCATCCGCCGTATAGTCCGGACCTTGCACCATCAGATTATCGTTTGTTTCGATCTTTGCAAAACTACCTTGATGATAAAAAGTTAGATTCAAAAAAGGACTGTGAAAATCACTCGGCCAAGTTGTTAGCGAATAAACCAAAGAAGTTCTATTCCAATGAGATTATGGCTTCGCCTCAAAAATGGTAAAAGGTTGTAGATAATCATCGCCAACATATACTTGAATAAAATTCATTTTAAATAAAATGACAAAAATCTCTCAATACTTTTCCGACTATCTAATATTTCGATAATGCTCAAACCAGATACAGTATTCCAAAAATATTGTAGGCGGTGAAGATGGTTTTATTTCGTCACGAGTAATGCGCACGAATGTGTCAGAGAAGCGAACCACGATTTAGTATGACACGAAAAAAAAAACAATGAACAGTAATGGGTGTCGTTTGAATTTTGTAGCACCGATGGTACCGACGATACGTCGGTGTTACGATTCGAACTGGGAACAGGATTTCTGCATTATGACGATGAATCGTATCAGGAATTTCCGTCAGCGTGATGTGGAAATTAGGACCGATTATCGGCGTTTCCAGCGTAAAGTTCAATTATCTGTGGATTCTCTCGATATCTCTGTTTCGGCGAGAGAGCTCTCCGGCTTTGCCGCGTTATGCTGGACACAGTATCAAGCTTTTTTTCTTACCGCGAGCAATCATGGTATCTCCTTGAGCGATGGGAGAACAATGCTCCGAATGCCTTCTGTCGAGCACTTCCCCTTGCTTCTATTTGCACACCTTCGCACTTACGAGGGCAGCAATCGATAATGGTGATACGAGGGTCTGACAAGCCTACAGGAAACTGACCAAGTATGCCACAGTATTAAGACTACGATGCAAGATACAAATTTCCTTCATCCACTGCAAGAAACGGGAGCCGAGACGAAATTTCTTGTTCCTTTAGGATCGTTCCGCGCGAAGCGTATCACTTTGTTCGACTATGTCTCGGATTTTGCTACAGTTGAAACATGTTGTAACCCATGAGAAAGGTAGAGATGGAGACAGAAGGGCTTTACATTCATTGTACCTGCATGGTCGGAAAATTCGGTAGAGTTGAGCATTTCTCGCATTCGTCGCTGTGAATGCGATTAATTAAAATGTGTTCTACTTGACCCCTGCCATACCATTTCATCGCTAAGAATGTTACAGAACAGAAAAGATAATTTATATATTTTGCACTGTTACATCTATTTGAATGCTTAAATATTTATTACAAATTAACAACATTTGATTTCACCTAAAAAGAAAAGCATATTTATATTTGTTAGATTTTATTTAAAATCTTCAACACGAGTCTGACTCGTCATAATATTGCAAGGGGTTTATGTCGAGAGTCGAGATAAAGATCACTCGACCCTGGTCGTCAATGAACCCTGTCCTCCAACAGATTTATGATGGTCCAGTCTCTACGGGCCGGCCGAACAATCAAATTCACTGTCATAAATCGTGGAAACTATGTTGTAGTCTTGCTTTCATAGCTTCAACACTAAATCTACCGAGCATTAAAATTGACTGGTGTACATTGTCTTGTAAAAATTACAGGATATAATTTATTAGGAATTTCTGCAATTTTTATTACAATATTGAATAATATTGAATAAAGAAGTCTATCGAATCGATTCTTACGCAGGAAACTTTATAACTTTGATGATAGTAAAATAGAAAATCGAAAAAGTGTCATTTGACACACTGTAGTAGATTTAGTGTTAATAAATTGAAGTTAAGTTTCAACACTGGAAATTATAAGAATGTTCCCAGAAAACCTTTTACGTAATCCTTTTCATTAAAACATATATTAACACAAAAGTTACACAAACTTTGAATAATTTCAATCTTAAGATTATTATAAATCAGTGTATATTAGTATAGTTTAGTATTCCGTCGTTCTAGTGTTAGAATTTTTCAAGTTCTTCAGTTTTTATTTTTCTCTACTTCGCTTATCTGTTTTTCCATAATAATTTGTGCATAAAGACAGCTTTTATAGGAAAGTCGTTCAAAGAACAGTTAAAGAATAACGTTTACGATGCCCTCTGTGTATAAAAATTTGTTTAATAATTCTTTGGGTGTTCACAGATGTCTTGTGAAAGAGACCTTTTTTAAAATAATCTACTAGATAGGATATCGTTATTTTTTCGTTTAATACGACGTCTGTTCATTCGCTCGACAGATCACCCTATAAGAAATTCATTAGGTGTTCGAGTGCAGGTGGCAGCGGAAGGTTCGCCAGAGCCTCGAGGACCGATTACATTGTTATTAATCGCGACGAGAGCAGTTTCATTGGAATAAGAAGAGGGGTATCAGCGTGACGAGTTTCCAGGTAAACCTATGAACGGCAGAATGGCGGATTAAAGCAAAAAGGGCCCTAATGAATCCTTGATGAAGCATCGGAGGTGGCGTGCAAGCGGCTCGTTAAAGTCTCGATTTGGAAGGCAAGAGTATCTATCAACAGGATAATCGATTGAACGATACTGCCTTTGTGAATAGCAGCCGGAATGACTATACCAATTACCTTGGTCTGTTTACCGAGATTCATAAACCTTCATATCAAATAGAGCCGCGCGTTTTCTGTGTTTCTAGGTCACGTTTGGCGAGTCTAAATGATAAATGAAGACCGAATCGAAAGTATCCTCGGAGGCTGCGTCCTACAATGAGCCAACTTCTCGAAAACATGGCCAAAATTTAATTTTCGGTGTATATCGTAGCTTTTCGCTACTATTACAAATTTATCGTATACGCCATCGTGGCTTTTGAATTTTCTAAGTATTTGTTACTGAGACACAAATACGAACAAATTTTAAGGTCTTCGATTTCTTGAAAATGAGTACATATTCAAGTTATTTTTGTTTTTATTATTTAACTTATTTTTCCACAGAAATGAAGGAAAATATGTTAAACTTTAAGCTTGTGTAACTTTGAAGTCACATATTGATATATTAATAGTTGTTTAACTAATTACGGTTTTAGGAGAAATGTAACAATGTTACCTTGTCACGTTGTGTCTTCTACATGCACAAGGAAGTTATCCGTCGCCATTGTCAATTATTATTAATCTGTATATTGCTGCTTTCAAGTTACACAAATGGACCGTTTATTTTGAAAGTGGTGCAAGTCCATTTTCTTCTGTTTCGAGAAAATTAAGTGTTA
>CM052097.1:9581877-9599377 GCA_028453745.1 Agapostemon virescens
TCCACGAAATTATCGAAATCAATTTGTGCTTTTTAGATAGCCATGCTGATTCGTAAAATCTTCTTGAATTTAGGATAAATATTTCGAACAGATTTTCAGTTTGAGTCGACACAGAATTGGAATTCAACTTTAAGCTTTCATTATATTCTAAACAGTATAAAATTTGTATTCTTCTAAGAAACTTCTATGAAATAATTATACTTTGAATTGTTCGTCGATTCGAGGAAATTTTGTGCCAAGTCTCTACGGAACCACAAGAAATCTTCTTCAATTTAGGATAAATATTTAACAGAATTTCTTTCTTCAACTTCGATCTTTTATAAGAATCCAACAGAGCAATGTAAAGCAGAACTTTTACAAAATAATTATTTTTCGCGTCGTCTCTTCGTAACTTACTTTTATGTAAATATTCTTATTTTTTATTGTATCTGAAAGCGAAGCTTCATATTGTAGGGAGTGACAGAGACTGAATTTCACGAGATTTTTAAGATACCTCGAAAGATTTAGTGACTAGATGATTACGAGCCCTATGCAGAAAATTAAGGGCAGAGTCGTATCACGTTTCTCCACGCTCACCTACGAGTACGCCATCAAGTTCAAGAGCCGAGTTAGTTGACTTTAATTCAATTTATCAGAGGACATACGACTGACGAAGTTATAGGGCAAATTCACGAGCTTCCTCTGATACCAGGCAAGGATTCACGCTCATTTCGCGAAAACAGCCAGAATATGCGACTGCATGAAAATCGACGGGGTGACATCTACGAACTAACGCTCGCTGTTACCTGATAACTTGCGTAATTTGAGATTTTGGTTGGCTGTAATACTCTTCGTAAGCTTCGAGGCACCTGCGGCTGATGTTTAACAACGTTGCGTAATCCTCGCGTAAAAGATTTTCGAATAAAATTGACCTTAAAATCTTCATTTACGCCAATTTCAATTAACTCAGTTTAAATTAACAACTTCCCAAGAATTTTAATACTAAACCTATGGAGCTATAAAATTGACTGGAGAACATAGCCTAATAAAAATGGCAAGATTCAACTTATTTAGATTTTGTGCGATTTTCTTTAAAATATATGATTCTAACTTTAGTAATTATAAAATGGGAACTCTGGAAAGGGTGATTGGGTGAAGGGTGATGATCCTGTGCTAGTTTCAGTGTTAAAATGAATTTCCTAAATACGAATATGTTTTTCGTACCTTTTGAATTAAATTTAACAATTTATTATTCTCTCATTGGGAAGAGGCGCCACTAAAATGACTATAGTATAATTCTAAAAAAAGATCTATCTTATTAAAGAGCTTTGCGTTCCGTAAGTTACTAAATGTTCAAGCATGGTACAAATAAATACACTGATTTTATATAGGGAGCATGTAAAAGAGCCTGTATCAAAGGATTTAGGTATGCGAGAAATTTCGCTTTTGTTTTTTACAAAATGATTAAAAACACAGAAGTTCTAATCACTGTATAAAATTATATAATGACGAGTTGATCTTACATGGGAACATATTCAGATTCGAAAATCTGCATTTTGATGAAACTTATGGGGACTTATAGTTCTTTGAAAAATATTTGACACGTGTTTTTTTATCGGCAACCATCCGCTTTGAAGAGGTGAAAACAGCCCTCAAAGTTGGGGTATTATTGAAATATCTCGGAAACCAGAGGTCGAGAAAATTTTTTTTTAAATTGTATGTTTTTCAATGGGAAATGTAGTCGCGCAAGGAAATTGTAACAAAATTTGTTTGTTTAAACAATAAAGCTATAAGCTCCCATAAGTTTCATCAAAATCGGATTTTCTCATCCGAATATGTTCCCTTGTTAGATATTTTCAATACCGTAATATTTGGAAAATAAAAAGTCAGAAAATAACAGCGCTTTAATAACATCCTTTCTGTACTAGCGTGTATCTAAATGTTTAAAAATTTTATTGTACTTTGTACATCATACTAGGAGCAAACGTTAAACGAGATACGCGTATTGTATATTAAATTCCTATTCGGACGTATCACTTTCGTACCGAAATGGATCCTGGATCAGATGGGCTTTAACGATTTGTGTTGGTTAACTTCTGGTGAAGTTTTAATTAAATAATTCGAAGCTGGGCGAAGTAGATCAAATTAGATCGCGAACGTTTAAATTATGCAGGCTAGAGAATGAGAATGAAATTAAGCAAATGGACCGGCTCGCCGAGACGTCTGTATACTTTAAACTTGAAACTTTACACTCCCTTCCTTCTTATTTTTCTTGAAACGTCGGGAGCGAAGGCAAAACACAATATTTTCTTTTTAAAGCAAATGGTTGCGAAGACTCGTCGAGGCGTCAAGATAAACAGACTTTTCACTATAATGATTTCTACGAAACTTGCCTTGTCGTTAATCCAATAGTAACTTTGGTATTAGGTTAGGCGAGCACGCAATAATACATTTGATATAACAGTAACGGTAAAATATGTAGCAAGATATAGGCAATCTAGGAAACAATATCACTGATTGGTTCACTCGACACGATTACGTGCATGCGGCAAACGTGGAAAAATTATTTTCCACGTAAAGGTTTACAAAACTGTGTCAATAACCAGAGTGCTTTTGCAGATTCGACCGAAAAATCGTGGCTCGCAAGCTGGGAGAATTTGTTTTCTTTTTATAATTAACACGAACAAGGTCAAGACTAATTGCTTTTTACGCGAGCAACATTTTCTTGCGGAACATTCTGCAGAAAATTATTTACTTGAAGCTTTGGTAAAATTTGCATTGTCACTTCTGAAGTATTCGCCTGTAGTGTGTGCATACCTGATTCAAAGTCGTTTCCATTGTGCAAAACAATATTGTAGTTTACTTGAAATGCTATTCAACACTTCCGTCGCTTCTTATTTCATTACTTTGTGTTCGTTAAAATAAAAAATTCTCTTCGCGTATTATTTTTCATTTTTGGGAATGAGAAGAAGTGGTTCGATGGCCAATATTGAGACGTGAACAATCTCCAAGTCGATTTCGCAGAGTTTCACGAGGATTTCGAAACATTCTGTGCCACTTGCGATGTCAGCCAGTAAACTAGTCAAGTTCGTAAACTGATTTATTTAGTTTAGTTACCAAATCTGGACCAGACGGTAGATAATACAATTGACAATTTTCCCTCTCTTTAATCAATTCACAAAACTTACATTCCTTGGTGGGGAGTTTGATGGTACAAAGCACAGCGCCCGCGGTTTACTAGAAGACTTCGGAATTCAGATAACCAGAGATCAGTAAACTTACGTATGTATTCCGAACGAATCGATTTTGTTGCCTTTAACACTAAATTTATTATCACTGGTTAAAATATCCGGTTCCAGATTTATTATTTTATCTGCAAAATAGTCAAACAAATTCAATCTTGTCATTTTTCTAAAGTAACATATAGCAATTACATCTATGGCCCGATAGGTTTAATGGAAGAGACATTGTAATACCAACTTCAAAATTGTCAAATAAATTCAATTTTGTCATTTTTCTAAGGCAACATAATACTAGTTAGTTTTCTGGCTCGGTAGGTTTAGTGGAGGACATATTATACAAACTGCAAAATAGTCTAACAGATTCAATCTTGTCATTTTTCTAAGATAACAGACACTAGTTATTTCTATAACCTGTTAGGTTTAGTGGAGGACATATTTATACAAACTGCAAAATAGTCGAAAAAATTCAATGTTGTCATTTTTCTAAAACAGCATACAGCAAATACTTCTATGGCCCAATAGGTTTAGTGGAAGAGATACTATAATACTAACATTAAAATAGTCAAAAGAATTCAATTTTGTCATTTTTCTAAGGCAACATAATACTAGTTAGTTTTCTGGTTCGGTAGGTTTAGTGGAGGACATATTATACAAACTGCAAAATAGTCTAACAGATTCAATCTTGTCATTTGTCTAAGATAACAGACATCAGTTATTTCTATAACCTGGTAGGTTTAGTGGAGGACATTTATACAAACTGCAAAATAGTCGAAAAAATTCAATGTTGTCATTTTTCTAAAACAGCATACAGCAAATACTTCTATGGCCCAATAGGTTTAGTGGAAGAGATACTATAATACCAACTTTAAAATAGTCAAACGAATTCAATCTTGTCATTTTTTTAAGGCAACATGCGACAGTTCGTCATTTGGCTTAGTAGGTTTAGCGGGTTATATGTTATACGAACTGCAAAATAATTGAACAAATTCAATCTTGTCATTTTTTAAAGCAACATATGTCTATTGCTTTTATGGTTCGGTAGGTTTGGTGGAGGGCATATTATATAAACTGCAAAATAATCAAACAAATTCAATCTTGTCATTTTTCTAAAGCAACATACAGCAATTACTTCTATGGGCCGACAGGTTTAATGGAAGAGACATTCCAATACCAATTTCAAAGTAGTCAAAGGAATTCAATTTTGCCATTTTTCTAAGGCAACACACGCTAGTTACGTCTAAAGTAAAGTAATGTTACACTTAATGTTCGTACGTGGAGGGAAAGGTCGGTAGAGTTGAGCCATCTCACATCCATTACTTCGGATGCGATTAATTAAAATACTACCTGGTGGTTAGTTTCGAAGATCAAATGAATTTCCTCAGGGTGTAATATCAAAGAATACTATATATTTGAAACTTCAGTGACTATGTAGAAGCAGACTGCTATTTACTGGGTGAAGGTTGTGAGAATAATGATGCTCGCTCGCTGCCTGAACGCCTCGAAGTCTAACTCAGAGTGGTAGATGCGGAAAGAATATGTGAGAGGAGGTTAGCGGAGTAAATTCGGCTAAGTAGTGAGTGGTGTTCGGGAATGGTGAAAATGGTGGAAAGGCGGAAACATAAAAAGAGGTTACAAGAAGTATGGGGCTGCAAGGGTGCGTGGAAAAGGGTGTTCTGCTTGATATCTAGAATCGAGGTGGTGACGACTCTACCTCCTACGCTCGCCAACAGATGGATGTCGAGATATTCAACTGGACGCCCTTTCTCGCTAGTACCTAATCCATCACCGATTCATATATATCAAAGTTCAAGGCGGGGCCTGGTAGATTACTTCAAGGACGAGTCATCTTGTATTACAGTATTGTATTACAGTCTTTTTCATTTTATTCGTCCTTTTACATTCGTATCTCGTCCTT
The DNA here is from genome assembly GCA_028453745.1 of Agapostemon virescens. Taxonomy (NCBI): domain Eukaryota; kingdom Metazoa; phylum Arthropoda; class Insecta; order Hymenoptera; family Halictidae; genus Agapostemon; species Agapostemon virescens. The sequence goes on from CM052097.1 coordinate 9,587,014, forward strand.
TTAATTTTATACTTAACAGGGAACACATTCAGATGCGAAAATCCGATTTTAATGAAACTTATGGGACCTTATAGCTCTTTGAAAAATATTTGGCCCGTGTTTTTTTTTATCGGCAACCATCCACTTTGAAAGGGTGAAAACAGCCCTAAAAATTGGGGGTGAAAATCATATTTTTTGAGATATCTCGGAAACCAGAGGTCGAAAAATTTCGAATTTTTTTTTAAATTGTGTGTTTTTCAATGGGAAATGTAGTCGCGCAAGAAAATTTTAACAAAAGTTAAAATAAATAAATAATAAATGTAGTCGCTCACATAAGTTTCATCAAAATCGGATTTTCGCATCTGAATATGTTCCCTTGTTAGTCTTGTACTGTAATCTTATACTTGTTATTAGTTTTGTGGACTGTCGTCTACAGGATTACAGTACTGTACTACAGTCTTTTTCATTTTATACTTAGTCTTTACAGTTAGAAGATTGTCGTCTCATTGCATTCACATCTCGTCTCTTTCATTTTATACTTACTCTTTACATTTTGAAGACCGTCGTTCTTTTACATTCGTAGCTCGCTTTTTCATTTTATACTTAGTCTTTACATTTTGAAGGCTGTCGTCTTTTTCAATTCGTATTTCGTCTCTTTCATTTTATACTTAGTTTTTACATTTTGTGGACTATCATCTACAGTAGTACAGTATTGTATTACAGTCTTTTTCATTTTATACTTAGACTTCACATTTTATAGACTGTCTCGACTTCGTTTACTGTATCGTTGCCCGTCCTTCAAGTGAAAAATTCATTAAAGTTTTTTGTTTATAATAACCGCTGACTGTCGTTGTTTCACCTTCATTTGGGGCAAGTAAACTCATAGGTCCTCTAATATTTTTCAAAAATGAGACACGCTGCAAATACATTTTTCAGTTGCCGCCAAAACGCGAAGGTCGCTTGACGCTGGTCGCAATGCGCCTCGTCCTTCGACAAATTTATGACCTGACCTGGTCTCCATGGGCTGGCTGAAGACTCGAGGTTCGGTGTCATAAATTATTCAAAATACCTTGCGTCCAAATAGCGAGCAAATCTAGAACAAAGCATCTCGAGAGAACGACTTGCCTTTTAACGGTTCGTTGTTTTTCCGATTGATTTGATCCTTTCTCGCGTTGTCAATGGGACTTCCTTCGCGAGGAACAGACCTTGAAATTCCTTCCACGAGACTTCTCCCAAGGCACGCGAAATGCGATAATTGAATCGTACTCCGGAAATTTAACAGCGCGCGAAATCGGAAAGAAACGCTCGTGGCACGTCGGTACAACGAGCAAGATTTGGCAACGGTTGATTTTTCCTGGCACAAAGATTACATTTCCCGGCGCACGGATTACGTGCTTCGGCCTGCGCTTTGACGAAGATTGCTGGTCCGCGGCAGGTGAATTAACAATTCAGTAACACCTTATACACACTGCGGCTGGAGACCAGCGCGTTAATGCATTCGCGTGCTCGTCAAGGGTAACGAGATACGAGGGAAACAAAGTGAATCTGATAACTCGTCCGAGGCAGAGGGAACGAAATAAATTTGATGAGTCGAGCCTGAGAGATAGAGAGAGAGACAGAGAGAGAGAGAGAGAGAGAGAGAGACAGAGAGAGAGAGAGAGAGAGAGACAGAGAGAGAGAGAAACGAACCACCAAAGGAAATGGAAGCGAAGGTTATCCGCCGACCGAATAAAACGGCTTGCAGCCTAGGCAGATAGTCGAGGCTCGTAAAAATCCGAACGTTCACCTGCTATCTTTTCCAGGTGGTTTCTTGTATCTCATCAACGTCCCTACGATTCTCTCGTGTTCTTCTTTTCCGTTGGTGGCGCATATTGCTTTTCTGTTTTCATTCTCGTTTCGATTTGTCGTCTGATCGGAAAGCACGGTGCTAGTGTTATATTCCCCGTGACAGAGAGATTCGATCAACGAAACTGTATTCACATGTGGCGGCTTTATCTCCTGCGTTCACCAACAGAGGGACAACAGCACGACTTTCTCGCTAGTACCTGATCCAACTCCGATATCCCAGCGTCTAAGGCAAGGTCTGATGGGTAGCCTTACCTACGAGTCTTGTAGCAGGTCCAGGACGAAAGAATTTCGACAGGATGAAGGAACGAGAGAAGACCGGAAGAATCCAGAACTAACAACACCTTTGATATTGTCTAGGTTGCACGTAGTTTAACAAGAAAAAAAAACAAGATTGCATTTATTAAGACCTCGTACGATTTTCATCGTAATGTCAGCTTCAATGAATAAGTTCATTAAAAATATTCTCATCAGAATACTTTTATAATTTCAATAATTGTGGAAGATAAAATTAGGGACCAGTCATTTTGACTGGTTTGGTAGTTCTAGTGTTTACATTGCGTTATAAAAATAACGAAAATGTTTTCATTAAAGTTTTTAACACTAGAACTACCGGACTGGTCGAAATGTCTTATTATTGATTTTTTATTTCACTGTTATTATAATTGTCAGAATAAGTCCACAAAAACTTTGTAAATGAATTGTTGCTCACTAAAACACGTATTAACGTAAAAGTTGTACGAAATTTCAATAATAGCAACCTTGTCTTTATTATAAAGCAATATAGATTTGTTTAGTTTAGTGCTCGGTATTCTATCTGCCTAATTGTAAATAAAAAATATGTCTAAATTTGCGACGCAGCGAAAAGTTCATGCAATTTTTATATTTCTATTGATTCAAACATCTGATGAGGAAAATTTCATTCCTGTGGTATTCTTACGTTTCATTGTCTGTGCTGAATTACGTTGATGCTTTTTGTGGGAGTTACGTTGTACAGTCAATTGTTTGGTCAACGATTCAATGTAACTTCGCCTTTAAGGCAGCAAAGAGTTCGTGCAATTGTTATGCTTCTTGTAACAGAGAGACTGGAAGAAAATTTCGTTCGTGTAGTATTGTCACAAGTATTCTTCACGTCTGTGTCCGAGTTACGCTTTTCAGTTTATTGTTTAGCCAACGATTCAGTGTAACTTCGCTTTCAGGTCGGCAAACAGTTTCCTACGATTGTTATATTTTTTGTAACAGAGAGACTCGATAGAGAAGATTTCGTTCGTGTGGTGTTGGCATACTTTATTCCGCACATCTGTGCCAAGTGTCAGCAATCTAGGTTACCCAGGTTACATTTCACAGTCAATTATTGAACTCGAAGTGTAGTATGTGCAATCATTTTGCAATCACAAGGGAACAATTCAAGTTGCATTTTCTGTCGAGCGCTCTAAAATTATGTAAATGTCAAAGTTCATTCTCATAATAGATACAGCTAAAACAGTTAAAAATCGTGACCTTCATTTCTTACAGAACAATTCTGAGCAATTTTAAAACAGTCTTTGAATTTATTTTAACACCTTTAACACTAAACTTAGACGTCTTAAACGTCTTATAAAAATGACAAGATTTAATTTATTTGGATATATTTCAATTTTTATTACAATGTACGATTGATTAATGAAATCGAATGAATCGATGCCTATGAAACTAATTTTATAACTTTAATAATTGAGGGATAAAATATTTGAAAAGAATCATTTCATCAACTGTGACAGATTCAGTAATGACAATGTCATTCGATATTAAATGATGGTCTGAAACTTTTGGCCAACAGTGTATGTCTTTGTCACTCTTCCTCCTGTTCCTCTGCACCTGTCGGTCTTTTATGCAAACGCAATGGCGCTACGAATCCAGGTCGCGACCCTTAGCACACGGTGTTTATCTCGCCTACCACTTCTCGAAAATTGAGCCCAAACGTGCGCGCTTAAGTGCTCGTGAAACCTGGCGCACGCAATATTTATCGTCGCGGTGATTTACAAACAGTTATACCTACGAGTTTATACGGTCGGTTATACATGCACCACTTTATTACCTGATTTCACCGTCGACGTTCTGATACAGTTTTCGCCTTGCTCATTGCGCGTTGAAGATTTTCCGAAAGTTCGCGCATTGCCGCGTCTGTTCGTGAAAGGAGAGGTTGCACGGAAATGCATCCACTCCTCATCTTACAGAAATGTCTGCTGCGGTTTCCCACTAACGTGGATTTTCATTCAGCGATACTAAGAATAAGATCAAAAATTAAATGCTTCACTAATTTTCGACATTAGTGTCATCTAAAATCATTTTCAATAGATTCAATATAATAGGACAGTCTTTTTAAATTTTTCTATCATTTTCACTGTTTTAAGTTGCATCAATATATTTTCCTAACAAATGAGTAAATTTGGCTGCATTTATATATACAGAAGGATCTACTACGGTTTCTCACTGACGTAGATTGTCATTCAACGATTTTCGATTTTGCTGTCATCTAAAATCACTTTCAATAAGTTGAACAAAATGTAATAGCAATTTCAATATTAATATTCAGCAGATAGTAAATCGTAATCAAACATCAACCGTGTCAATTTAATCTAGGAAAATTTACGCATCGCTTTGATTCAATCTTTCGCTTTAATTAATTACTTTCCTTAATCGTACATTGTAATCAAAATGATACAAAACCGGAATATATGTTTCATTAGACAGTACACACATATTTTAACACTAGAACTACCGAACATTTTGATTAGTCCCTAGTTTTTTCTTTCGCAATTATTGCAGTAATAAAAATATTTTCATAAGAAATTTTCGGATGGACTTCTTCAATACGTATACCTTACAATAAGTATTGTATAAAGTTTGAATAGATGCAGTCTCGTTAACACTTTACCGACCGGAAACCTATTATTAGGACTTTCAATAGTTGCACTGTAACAAAATGAAGCCTAACAAACTGGTTTTACATTGTAATTTGTAACCAAATTATTAAATCACGTTACTGAAGATGGCATGCTGATTTACAATAAAAATTGCTGTCAGCGTTGAGAAATTCATTAAAAAGTTTTCAATCATGGACAATGGACCTCGAAAACTTCTGAAATATTCGCCGATCTGTAAAGTGTTAATATTACAAAGCAATGTACATCGTTGGATTTATTGTTCGGCAGTTCTAGCGTTAATGCTCATTTGGTTTATTGCCGAATTTAATCTTTTCCAAATGACTCGGACAATTTGGAATTTCCATCGAGAGTAGCAGTAGCGAAAGGGTTGAATGTAGAATCATTTACACGGAGATGTAGCCCAGTACTGTCTCCTGGGACTGTAACTTTTCCTGAATTTGCACAGAGAATTTTAAAGTGGGCCTGCGTTGACAGAATCGGTACGAACGGTCAAGTTAAGCAGAAACTGGCTCGAACTCGTCGAGTGTCATTTAAGAAGATGCACGAGCGACGGAAGGTCCTCTCTTCTCTCTGTTCCCGCTATTTATCATCCGAAGTGCCGCCGGATTTTCCCTTAGAACGTAACGCAGCTTCGGGAAGAGAGATAAACAGCCACTCGTACTCTCGCCATGTATTAATTACGGTCGCAGCAGGTAACGCTCGGTAATCCAACTGCCTGGTATGCCTATTCTCGCAACCAGTGTACATCTCCACGACAAGTTTTAATTACAGAAGCGCGGAGGAAACGTGATACGAGCATAAAAAGCGCGAGATGTACCGCTCTTCACAGTCGCGTCTCTTACAAACACCGTTCTAAATTCGTTTTTTAGTGTCTAGAGCGAGGATCGCATCCCTCCCTCGTTAATTATGACTGCCGCCCTCCTGGTAATTATGATTTTTGTCAAGGGACGCACGGCCACGCGCGATAAAACTAATAAAGACACAGCTGACATTGACCGTGTTTCGTTTCTCCCTCTTTTCTTTTTTTCATTAATTCACGTCCGCCCATTGTGTTAGTTTGACACAATTTTCGTCGAGGAAGAAGCATGATATATGTACTGCTTCCTTATACGAGAACCACGCGAGTAACCTTGTACCTCGATGCACAAAGAAGTTCGGCTGTTGATTTTAAAAATAGATTTGCAAATCTCACGGTTTCCTTTCTCGTTATGTATTCCACTAAAATGGCAAGCAACGTTGGAAAATCTCGTATTTTCTTACAGTTCTGTCAGGAATTTATATGTTCTAAATTAAATTCTTAATTCATTTTTTACTCTACTGTAATCTAAAATCATTTTCAATAGGTTAAATATGATAGAACAGTCTTTTTAAATTTTTCTAACATTCTTACTGTTTTAAGTTACATCAACACGCTGTTTTAATAAATGCGTAAATTCTGCTGTGTAATTATACTAACTCTTCATAATTCTTTTGTATTTATATGGACCGTTTATTTTGAAAGTGGTGTGTCCTTTTTTTAAAAAAAATAAGATATGACGTAATTTATGCTTAATTTAGTGTAAACTATTTGTTTATAACAAGTTAGTATTTAATATCTTAAAAAATGCCTATGCTTTGTTCAATTTAAAATTGGCCGGTAAAAGAAATTGCGTAACCATTGATTATGAAAGTGGTGTAAATCCAATTTCCATAGACAGAAAAAATGGCATTACGAAAAAAGAATTTCCTGTACACACCACAGGATTATTATGACGTTATAAACCAATGTAGACAACATAATAAATTTATTTTACACGAAATGAAACGAGAGAATTTCGTTTCAACAAAAAATCTACAAAACGCAATTAAAAAACAGATAAGAAGAAACACTAATGGAGAAAAAGTAAATTGGTTGCAAATATGTTGGATGAGATTTTGCAAAAGTGTACCGTATACTATTTTATGTAAAACATCAATGGAGGACACAGAATTTAAGACTCTAAATTTATCACCTACATGACGGGGAAGACCGCCAAAATTTGAAAAAGTCGCCCTGCCACCTTTGTATCACGATGCAGGCCTATTACATACGAAAAATATAAGGATATGCATCAGCTATTACCTTATATACCTCCTGTGCATCATGAATATTTGAAAACACTGCCACATGAAGAGCATAAATAATTAATAATACCAATATCTTGTGATAAGTTTAACAATATATAAATATAATTAACGTTCAAAATAACAAATACTAATTCTATTTTATTTCTTGTTATTATTTATAAACAAAATAGGATTAATATGAAATATATTTTAAGTGATATTTGTTATTTCAAAATTGAAATTAAATGATATTTACAATTGACTAATTATGAAAGTGGTGTAAGTCCATTTGTAGCCTGGAAATATATATTATTTTAGTTAAGTTCGCCTAAAAGAAATTTATATAATCAAATTACATATTTATAAATTAATACAAACATTTCCAGACTTCATATAATTAACCTATATTTTTTAATTGTCAGATCTGCTAACATTTAATTTTCTCGAAGCAGAAGAAAATGGACTTGCACCACTTTCAAAATAAACGGTCCATATATACAGAAAAATCTGCTACGGTTTCTTTCTTGTGGATTTGTCAATCCATTATTTAGTTATTTTTAGAAAAATATATTAATATTGGTTTTGGTGTCTCATTAACACAAGGTTTACATTATTGTATCAGAATATTCGAATTTTTATAAGAAATAAAAAGCGTCCTGTAAACCTAGCGTTAATTTAGTAATTGTAGGAAACCATATTCAGTAGAACATTTATTATTTTCATAATCGTAGTCGTTTTGGTCATCGAATTAGAAGTTCCTAAGCATCAGTCTTGAATATTCCTCGAAAGCAGCACTTGGCAATTTTGAGAACCACTTTGATTTTAGCTGGAGTTACATTATCTTCTGGAATTGTACGGTTTAACTAACCACAACAGACGCTGTCTGAAAGTCTTAATGGAGGGATTAAGGAGGTTAAGTTGTTATATACACACCCCCTCATAAACTCAGTGTACCGTTTACCTTATGCTGCCACGGTAAATTCTCCTAAATCGTTCCGTAATTGCCAGTGCAGTTTTCTATGACCTTTTTTAAAGTTGTATTTCCACTTGATTATACTTTCCTAAATACCTTCTTCCTTCGTCGCGTAGCTTTAATTGCAATGAGAATTTCGTAGACGGTTTAAGTAGAATAACATTAAAATATGTCAGACGTGTGATCTCTTAACCATAATTATTTTTAAAAAATTAGTTTGAATTATTGTAACGAGTTTGTTTCTTTAACGTTCCTCTTAAGTTCATTCGTTCGTGTTTATTTTAACAAATCACAAGACGAAGATAACTAAGATGCGCGACATACTCTGCGATTTATCTAATTAATCGACGAAGCGACAACTAATTGATGGAGCTCGAACGCTAGCGTGAAGCTCAGCTTCTAGCACTAACTGTTGCTAACTTATCGTCCTTGCGTGTCCCGGATGACAACCGAACTGGAATTATTCGAAGCGTAATTACTTCTGTATTACGGCCACGAATATGATGCCCTGATCTGTTATCTTTTATAGTTGCTTAGAGATTAATTATTCAGAACTAATTACCAGACTCCGGCTATCGCAAGATCGACGATGGCGCAGCATTATGGATCACCGGTTGCTATGCACAAACACTTATTAGATGTAGGACAGAGTGTTACGAAAATTTTGAGCTTCCTTGAAGGGAATCCACGAAATCATTTGAAATATTTTATTGGTACGTGTTTCTCGTTAATATCTTTTTTCTGAAACCGCGGCGATGATTTTTGCAAACGGCGATGTTACTTGAAATTACTTTAAAAATCACCACTTTCAGAGAAGTACATTTTTGGAATACACTGGGAATAAGTTCAAAATTTATTAGTTAGTGTGCTAGAGACGTATTATTTCGATTTTTTAAGATATGATTTACAAATTTTAGATTTTCTACCGATTCTCATTCACAGTATTTTTCGAAACATCGATGTGATTTCGCTATCGCAGGGAAATTCTAAGTTGCGGCACCATGTAGTGCATTATTATAGCTTTTTGGGGGGTTTCATCGTTCTAAAATTCTGTGGAACATAAATTGAAACGTAATTTTCAAATTTTTTATTTTTTACCGATATTTACAAATAATTTTTTCGAAATAGCAATATGATTTCGAAATTGTAAGCAATTGTAACGTCTGACATCTTAGAATACAATCATTCAGTTTTCATTTGAGACGACGAATGGTCAAATTTACATGTGAAACAATTTGAAATCACAACTTCAATATTCCTGATTTTTTTACCGATATTTGCAGAATGTCAGTAACCTCTGACATTTTGAAATACAACCATGTAGTTTTCATTTGACATCATGAATGTTCAAATTTCCATGAGAAACAAATTTCAAGCACGAATTCGAAGTCCTTGATTTTTTACTGATTTTTGTAAATATTCATTTCGAAATTTAAATATAACTTCGTGGTTCTCGGCAATTTTTACCCCCGCGTGGGGATCCTGCATTTTATAAATGTCCACTCGCCCGAAATCAGACATTTCAGTTACCTTCACAACGCACAGGGCTGGGAATCGAACCTGGCACTTTCTAGTCGCAGCCGATGGACTACCTCACTGGCCCACGGGGCCCTTCGCTGTCTTTACTAATTTCTGATGACGTGTATTTGGTCCGGGGGGCCTGATCCCACAATAGTAAAAGCAATTTCGTATGTAAGATTTTCTGCAGTCCCAGAAATTGTCTACTCTATATTCCATAGTCTCAAAAACTGTCCGGAAAGTTTGTTCCGATTTATTTTTATTTTTAATAAATATATAGCAAAACTTAAATCCGTAGCTTTTCATTCTACCGTAAAAATCGGCACGAACTTTCCGGACAACCAGATAGAATAACCATGGAACTCCTATACTGATAAAATGAAACCACCGAATCACTGAAACGGAAAAACATAGTCAGGAATCAATCGGGCGCATACTACGTCGATGATTGATATTCCATGATATACTATAGCCTACGCCGGTATAATGAAGTAAATCATTCCGCGGGTGTGGCGTACATACCGTAGATTCGAGGTAAACCCTCATCTACAACCACAACGGGTTCGCTGTTTTAGTCGATAGTCTGGTCATCTGCAAACAATGTTCTGGCAGCTGCGAACTGGATCGAAAGAGTCGATGTGCCGATGGTCACTTAACCGGTACTAAAGTAGAGGGCAACTCAATCGACATCTGCAAGGTCGATAGTCTCCTTTTACCCACCCTCGCACTAACGAGCCACGGTAGGAGTTCGCTGTAGCAATAACATGATCATCTGTGTGCGTATTTTACCTAATTTCCTGTTCATGCCGTTCCTAAACGAGTTAACGACATATCCTGTAATTTTCACAGATTATTCCAGAAGTAAAAGGAGGGACTAGAAAAGGAACTACGGGAGAGATTAGGAAAGAGAGTAGTACCGTGCACCTCTAACGCAAAGGTCACAGGATCTATAATAACATTTTTTTATTCACGAATATGGTAAGGATGCAGCCACGAGGAATGAATCAACAGATTTATTTCTTTTGGTACATGTCGAATCGGTCACCTCGAAATAGGAGTCTTGAATCCTGCGGGATTTACGAAGGATGAGTGTAAAGTCCGGAGAGCAACTCGTTTATCTAGTAAATCAAGATAGACTAGAGTGTCGAAAAGTTCCGTTTCGGTAGAGTTATAAAGGGTGTCCCAAAATTCACGCAAGTAGTAATTTTGATAGAAAGCACAGCCTTTTAATTAAAAAGTGTGAATTTTTTATTGATTCTTAGAAAATTGCGGGTGATTGATTTTAGGGTGTGTTGGAAATGTCGGAAAATTGTAGTGGGATTGGAGAAAACTGAGATGGAGTACGAGTAAAATGTGTAAGTTTACAAGAGGATACATAGTAAAATTTCGTAACTCAACGCGCTGCAACGCCTTAAAAAATGCGGCTATCAGCTGTGCTGGTTCGGAGGTCTTAATCTTCCGTGTAAGGGTACAGCTGCTATTTCCTGGATGACTCTTATGTTGTTTATGACGCTTACGGTCGGTACGTAACTGGGAAATTTACCTGACCTCCGTCGTGTGACTGTCCCTTCGCACGGAGGGTTTTACGGTGAAACTCTCATCATTTTTATATAGTAATGTATAGTAGTCGCTTTTAGTGCTCCGTAGAACTAGTATTTGCGAATCACTCAATCAATTATCCTTTAGAGTTAGTTAATTTCGTGAATGTAATTAATATTAAATACGATATTTATCAATTATAAATGTAAACAAACAACGATATAGATATAGATGGTGCTAATAAGTTTCAAATGTTTATATTACTCTCCAACGCTAAAGAAACGTACTCGTTCGCACGAAATAAAAAAGAACCATAGATCCTCGTTGTTCCATCCACCCTGTCCAATTTTCTAAACCCTAACAAGCTCTAATGTACCCAGACATATTGCAATTACAGTTCATTTCCAAATCTTGCAATACAGTAAATTTTAAAGTATACATATCAACCCTCTACAATTTCCTGCAACATTGAAGTCATCGACTGCACCTTGATATTTCTCTATCTACTTTTATTTTTAATTACAACGTAAAACAAAATATTTCCTTGTATCGTGTGTCCTCCGTAATCAAGTAAATTACGCGTCGCTTCCCATCAATTCGTATTTCAAACGTTACAGTAAATTCATCTATTTGCCGTTTCGAAGTTGCATTTACAGTGAGTAACTTTAATATTAGGACACTATAAAATTTTTACTTTGTCGCATTGTAATTTTGTTTACGACGAAGGAAAAAAAATTAATTCTAAATTACATTCCTACATAATGTCTAGTTAATAAAAGTATAAATTTTATTTATATAATTACTAGCGTTTATTAAATATTCTATTTTAAACAAATGGTTAAATGTATTCTGAATCTCCATTTCTATTGCACTTTTACGTAAATTATTTTTTAAAATGTTCAGGTATACATTTTTGTCCATTATGTTATCAATAAAAATTAATTCACCCGTTCCAAATGTTGAGATATATCCCCATACAAGTACATTTCCACCTCAGTGCTTTATAGTCGGCTTCGTATTTTTAATTTTTAATTCTTTATTTTTCTTTCGCTACACCATTCTTTGCCCATCCGATCCAAAAATGTTGAATTTACTCTCATCACTAAAAATAACGTCATTCCACCACGTATATTCTTTTAAAACAAATTCTCTCGTAAAGTTTAATCTTTTCTTTCTATTAGTTTCATTCGCATACGGTTTTTCCGAGCAACTCGTCCATTATAACCACATTCTTTTAATGCTCTGCGTATTGTTCGGGGGTGCATTTTCTTTCCAGTTTTTTCTAATAATTCGGCAGCTAATTTTGGTGCACTTAATGTAGGATCTTTCTTTATTTTTCTTATAATTTTTCTTTTATCTCGCGTGTCACAATCGCATTAAATATCACACTAGCTCACGCAAATTGTTACATTCCGAGGTGTCCGAATATTATTAGCACGTTAAAACTAGACATTGTTTCGTTTAAAAGAGAATACTTAGTAAACGTTAGTAATTATGT
>CM052097.1:9616509-9672789 GCA_028453745.1 Agapostemon virescens
ATTCGATTTTGAAGAGTAACGTTCAAGAAATAACACTGTATCACGATCAAAGCTTAGAATTTTTAATAAAAATCGAAATGATTCTCGAAGACGCAATTTCTTTTCAAATGAAATTCTTCTAGTATTTTAATAAACTCACGGGTTACTTCTATCGCCTGACTAAACGCCTCGTGAAAAATAATAAACGCATTCGTTCGTTTATGAGCGAGACTTGCCAGTTTGCATTAGCAGCGCATTTAGATTCTTCGTTTCAGAGAGCTGCTGCTTGTTTAGATTGTTGGACGTGAAATATTCCATTTTGAAGAGTAACATTGAGGAAATGTAATTTCTCTCCAAGTGTACGGACTCCCATTGCCCAGCAACAGTAGAGGACCGATGAGTTCACTTTCCCAAATAGGAATAAAACAACGGCATTCAGTGTTGATTAAAAACAACGAACATTAATAAATTCTTCACTCGAAGAGTGGACATCAATGCAGTAAATTGAATGTAAAGACCAAGTACAAAATGTACGAGACTAAAGGTAAAAAGATGAGATACAAGTGTTAAAAGACGACAGACAAGATTCATTCGTTCATTCGCAGACATAGAAGATTCTAAAATAAATGAAAAGACGGCCAAAATCTTCGCTTGTAAAAATCACTAAGTAATAACGGAATTCCGTCGTTTGATCAGACAAAATTTATTTTTTAAAGAACGCGATATAAGAAACACGCTCGATGAATTGCAAGTATTTATGAATGAGCCAAAATGAATGTCGGAAATTTCCGCGAGGCAAGGCCGCCGGCGTCAACCATACTCGGTACATTTGCGACGCACAAACCGAAACGGCCGTTTCCGAAGAAATAAAATTTCGTAATTAATTACATTTCAATCTCTGTATGTTCTCAACAATCAATTGCATGTTATAAATCAAAATCTCCAAAAAGTCTGGAGACCCAGCGAAGATTTCGCCACATTGTGAAATTCCACTACGCGGTAGCCTCCCACGCAAAGTACAGTGCCTCGCGAAAGTATTCGAACACTTTTTAAATCTAAATAACATTCTTAAGATTGGACCAAACATTTTGATTTCTCTTGAGCAATTAGATGAGTTGTATGAGTTACACGACATTTCAGATTATTATTCTAGTATCGTAGCTAGAGTGTCGTTGAGGTCTGACGAAAGCCGGGTCCAAGGGAAGGAAAGGCCATTTAGAGAGAGAGAGAGAGAGAGAGAGAGAGAGAGAGAAAGGGTCCCTGAAGAAACCAGACACAAGGGTAGGCTGGGATTTTTCCAGGAAAATACGGAGACTATGAGGATGAGTGAGGGTGTGTGAATAAGGGCTGGAGAGAGACATTTTTGGAAGAAGACGGAGATCTTGTTTGACCACGAAGAATGAAAGACGTGTGCACTGCTTGAGTTAGAGTGAGAGTTAATTTTGTATTCAATACCTTTCTATGCATTTTTAATAAACAAACAATTTAAATAAAATACCACATTGTATATTTTACAATTATTGAAGTTACAAAATTGCTTTCACAAGAATCAATTTAATGTGTTTCTTTATTCAGGGATGTTTTTTTATTTGTTTATTACAGTAAAAAGAAGTGTATACTTCTTAGAATATTTAGAAGACAGACTGCCTTATTGAAAATTTTATAAGAGTACGCGTTTCCTCTTCAACGAACGCAAGGAAAGCATCTTTCCAAATAATTTATTACTTATGAGTACTCCTAATATATCAGCCGCATTTTGTAGTCGGCGCAGTCTGCGTTAAGGTAAACTTAAGAGGTTGCTGCACCAACAAACTCCGCGCGAAAGTGTCGGTAGTTAACAAAACTGTTCTTCATCGGGCAGTCTTTGATTACAAGTGCCATCTCTCCTAGAAAGCGGGCTGGAGGTCAAGAAACTGAGGGCCGCAATTTCAGCCGGCGGTGGTCGGTCGTTAAATATTGACTAAAAAGTAATGAGCCAGCCACTTATTATGCCCGAGATTGTGGAATGGCCGCGATGTGAACCGTGATGGTGAAAAGGAAGGAAACTCTTGGCGGTTCTGGTGACCACGCTGGTTCTCCTGTAGTGGACAGCCCGTTGTCCGTACACAGAGAGAACCGGGGGGTCGGAGAAGTGGGCGAGAAACCGAGAAAGGAAACGAGAAAGAGGGCCAATGGAGAAAACGAGAAGGAGGAGATTGCACCGAGAGAAGCAAGATGCACCGCGATGAACTCTGCTATGCAGCTGGTCACGCTGGATCCTCCTCCTCCGCTTTATGTAAAAGCTAATGTATTCCGTTGAGGGTAACCAGTCCTGGTAACCCAAAGACAAATCCTACGTTTCGAAAAATACCTGACAGTAGTCGAGAATCGAGCAGCGCGCGCTATCCAATCATTTAGGCTGTCTCTTTTTTATTTCAACATTAAGCCTGCCGAACATTACAATTAACAAAATTTAATCAATTCAAATTGCGTAGAATTGTCTAAACATCGCGCCTGGGGTTGTGCGACGATCAAGCGGTACAATGTCAGTTTTTGAGATATTTATGTGCATGCTAGGCCCTAAGAATTAGTTACGGACTTGAGTACGGCTGAGAGTTAAGTATTTTGTTTCGAAATGGGAAACGGACCAGCCGTACCTCACTCAATGGCGATCAACGCATCGCGGACCCAACCGCAGCGGAAAGGCGACACCATAAATTTTGAAAATACCTTTTACATAGACTGTTGAATTTGCCCTAATATATGCTATCGTAATACGGACGGGAAGGATTGATGGTTTCGTTAAACAAATTAATTCGAAATTTTCTTCAGCACTTCTAAAAAGAAATTAACTTACACCGTATCATATCCCTCAGACTTGGTTTAAAAATTTTTTGGTAGATGTCCAGAATTGTCCAGACATCATGTCTGGGTCTGTACGACGATAAATTGCCTTGAAACAGCGGCAATTCGGAACAAACGCTCGAAACAATTAGGATCATCAGAAAGTCAAATGTATCTGCATAAAGTACCACCAACAAGGTATTTGAAAAAATTCATAAGCAGAGCAGAGCATAATCAAGAATCCATCATCGATTATAAAATTATATTAACGGACCGTCGTCCGAGGGTTAATCAGTAAAATTTTGATTTTCCATTTGTAACAGCATTAGAGGAAAAACGTACAAGGGAACATATTCAGATGCGAAAATCCGATTTTGATGAAACTTATGGGAGCTTATAGCTTTATTGTTTAAACAAAAAAATTGGTTAAAATTTCCTTGCGCCACTACATTTCCCATTAAAAAACACACAATTTAAAAAGAAATTCAAATTTTCTTGGCCTCTGGTTTCCGAGATATCTTAAAAATACCCCAACTTTGGGGGCTGTTTTCACCCCTTCAAAGTGGATGGTTGCCGATAAAAAAAACATGTGTGAAATATTTTTCAAAGAACTATAAGCTCCCATAAGTTTCATCAAAAACGGATTCTTTGAAAGCCGAAAACGGTAAAAATAATAGCGAAGTGCGGAAAAGAAGTGTCTCCACGAAAAGTTAAATATTCCGCTGTACTGCTCCCAGTGGTAACTTGTCAAACTGTGGCTTTGCATTTCGAGTGAAATTGCAACACCGAAGATCAAGAAAATCGTGAGATTCGCGGCGACGCGACGGAATGCAAAATCTGCGTTGAAGTGGAAGCCAGCCAGGTGGAATCTTTCATAGAAAATTCAAGTAAAATCTTTGATCCAGTGCATATTGAACTCGGACTTTGAGAATTCTAAACTTTTTAAAAAATAGATATAATTTTGCGAATGCAAAATAAATTAAATCTACTATAGTAAACTAGAAATTGCCTTGAACCAGTGGCAATTCGGACGGAACAAACGCTCGGAACACGGATCTTGTTCACACGATCGGTATGCATCTGTGCACAAAACGATTCCGTAATCGAAATTATTCAGACTTTGTACCGCGCCATAATCGGTGCGCTTCTCTGGACAGATTTATTCTGTTCGTTTTTTCCAAAGTCGGTTTCTTCCTACCCATCATTCGAACCGCGAAATTGAGAATGTGCGCAAAACTCTTGATTCGTTAATTTGACCTGAAGGAAGAGAAGCGTCCTTCGAAATCCTTTCATGGTGCAGGAGAAACCTCTGTCTCGATGGCAGCGAAAATTTGGGAGGAAAAAACGGTACTTCGGATTAGCACGGTTGTCATATTGTCCGACAAGTCGACAACGACCATTGACCAACGATATTGCAGTGCAATATGCCCTTCGAAAACCATTCAAATGGCTATTGTCTTGTTTTCCGTTTGTGTCCGTCGGAAACGTTTGCTAGCCAAATGTTTTTCCTGTTTCCCTCGACACGAACGAAACGTAAAGCTCATAGAAAAGCTGTAAAATTTATCATTTTTGTTGCAGCTCCTACCAATAGAATTTTACTCATGCAATAAACTAGTAGTTCTATGTTTTTGGAAATAGTCAAACCGAAACAAACCGAGAATAACAACATTGTTTTACTGTTATGAGAGTAGCATCCTCCCATAAAATGTTAAACGACTGACAATTTCCTTTACTTTATTCGTTTCATTTAATGCTCTATGTATTGTTATCTAAACTGAAAATTCTTAATATTCTTTAAAAGAACGACACGTAATTTTTCCTTTACTACGTTTCACAGTATTTTGAACATTTTTTGAGAAACATTATATTATTTAGAAATTTTAGATAAAACTTCCGAAATTGTAATGAAGTAAATAATATGTATAATTTATGAAATTGTACTTTTACACGGACGCGGTAACAAAATGTTTAAACAAGCCATTTTGCCGAAGGTTTTCGGTGAGATATCAAAGAGACAAGGATCAGATCGTTTTCAACAAATCGAGACGCCCTCGTTATTCCAACCTGTCCAGTTACTAACTTTAAAACACCGAACGTATATTGGGTTTCCATTCTACACATCGGAAAATAAAATTTATCTTGTTTAAATTTATACAGTGGACCCACTTTATACGATATACTATCTGCTGTGCTGGCTGTATGTGCGGAAACTCGAATAGAGAGAAACGAATATTGGGAATATGAAAAATGTTGAATTATACAATAAAAATGTGCACACCTTCGCGGTTACATAAACGTTATTACTAATTTTATTAAACTAACAATTTCATTTCATCGATTTGTCCTCGGTTACGCAACCCTTTTACCGGCGACAACATTGCAACGGTAAAAAGTATTTTCATTTACGCTTCAACGGTACGAAATAAACAATTACTAGTTGTACAATATTCCTTATCAAATCGACTAGCATTTTATTGCTTTCGCGCATCTCAAATCTGCACTTTCGCAAATATTTTTACATTATGCGACATTTTAATTTATAATTTTATTAGACTTGATTAATGGAAATTTATTATGAATATGAAATTTTGTGTGAATTCCATACGAAAATGTTGTTTTTAGAGTTTGAACTGACTTGGACCATTTTCAAAATTAACTGACTGTCTTATAATTGACTTAAAGCAATAAAGAACTATGAGTTTTATTTGAAACAATAATTTTAATGAAATAATTCATGAACATTTATTAATTATTTTTAAAAAGTAATCCATTTTCATCATTTCAAGTTTTTAAGATTCTTAAAATGTTCCTGAAAAACTGGAGGGATATATGGTAGTAAACACATAATATCTTTATGTTTTTTTTCCGTTACTGGTTTAATGGTGGTGTATAATGGAAGTAATTTAATATTTCCGTATATTTTTGGTCTTCCTCTTTTAGGTGAAAGATCCAAAACGTGGAATTTAGAATCATCTAAAGAGGTTTTATAGAACATTTTATAAGGTTCATTTTCAAGAATCTCATCCATTGAATTTGCAGCTAAGAGACAGATTTGCCCGCGGTATTTTTTACCCTACTTGTTATTGACTCTTCTAGTGATTTCGTTGAAATAAAATCCGGCTGCGACATTCGTTTTATCGAAGATGTATTTCTTCTTCTACACTTTTCTATGAATTGATAATAATGCTCATGGTTGTATAAGTAACTTGTTTTTTTTATTTTCATTTCTATCAACCCAAAATCACGGTCATTCGGTAGAAAGGATTGACCCGATACCAAAAATTTGTGGTCTACTGTTTCAATATTATTATTTGATGACTGAGCAATTTTCATCCATGTCAATGCTACTTTAATGTTACGATTATACAAGCATCACTGTAAGCTATTACGTGTTTTCGAGTAGTTATATCCTCCATTGACAGAGGGCCACGTGCCATTTTCAAGTTATGTTTATATAATTTCTTTAAATTTTTTACTTAGACCACTTTCATAATTAACACTAAATGAATTCCATACAATGTTGAAATTACAACCACTATCTAATGGTTCATTTTTGACGATATCGTAAAAATTACATTGAATAAATTTAGTTTAAAATAATGTGGTGTGAAATAACTGATAAACTCTTTTTTTTTTAATTTTCACTTATACCACTTTCATAATTATGGGCACATATGTCCTATATAATTATCCTAGCGAAACGATGTTAGTTCGAACGTAACGTCGCAAATAGAAGAACATCTTGATCCTCGATAATCCACTAAAGACTCGATTCGAGCCGCACAAGAGATAAAGCAAACGCAACATGGCTGATTCCAGGTGAATGCAATCAATCGCTTTAATGAGCTCTGTTCCAATAATTTTCAGATCAAAACGAGATGAACCGTAACGACGACATCGTTGGAATTAGCAAAGCTAAACAAAAGAGGACTCTCCGTTAATCGGTTTCCCTTATCAACCAGGGGAAAAAAAAGAAACTGCAATCATCCCCGCGTACTTCTTCTCCTAACGATTCTACTATTGATTTTCTCACGGTTTACACAATCGTTACGTTCCACTTTTTTACCATTACCATCTTTCGTAGTTAGTCGTGCGAAAACGCGGAATATAGCTACTCGATCGCGGAATTCCATATTCCGCAGGTTCGCGACGCGTCTGTTTGAAAAACTAACGTATCGGCTGGAATGTTTATTGTGTCACTTTCAATATCGATACAGTGGCTGCAATTTACATGACAATATGTTCGATAAAATGCTTCGTACCCGAGTCCCTTCGATCTACGGATCTACGGATTTTTGCCACGGTTGTGCCAGATTTAATCAATTCCGTAACGCGGGATACACAAATGCTATCGAGATTCGTGGCTCGAACGCTGCAATATCAATTTCCATATAAGACCATAAAACGGCAAGGAAAAATTGTTGCACAAAAGGCAGTAAGCAGATACTTCGAGTGGTGGATTAGCAATTTTTACGTAAGTCCATGAAACTGAAATTTCTATGCAAATGATAACGAGAATATGCTTCAAGACGTGCGATATATATTTTCATATAAGACCACGAAACTGTAAGAAAAATTGATGTACGAAAGATTCTGAGTTATTTGAACACTCACGTGTGCTGTTCATTCTAATACAAACGAATGTATATTTTAAATAAATATATTTGCGAGTTCTGCTCCGTGCGACGCTACACCTTAACCCTTTGCACTGTGACAATGAGTCAGACTTGTGGCGAAGATTTTAGATATGTATGCAATTAGTTTTCTTTAAACCGAAATACAATTTTACGAAGTTCTTGTTAACATACAGTCACTGAAGAATATGTATCCACACAATAGCTAAACATTGTCTTCCTCTTGCAGGAGATTACGAACAACAAAGGAAATCTAGTCACTGCAACCATAACGTGAGTCGTGGCGCAAGAAGTTAATATGGAAACTAAGTATTTATGACTATACAAGTGTATCTGATATAATATAGTTATAGTACTTGTGTTAGTTTGCGTAGAAGTTCCAAAATATGGTTTTTCTGTTATTTGGACGATTAGAGACAATTTTACAAGGAAATAGAATTCTTTTACTTTTGGCAATTTTTTTGATCAGCTGTGTTCTGCGATCGGCGAATGGTTATGTGGTCTTCGACCAACCGTTACGTTGGTTACTTGAGCATCCCAATATAGATACTATTTATTTATAATTACACAAGCGTGTACAATAAACTGGAATTCGTATAGAATATTTGGTTCGCCGTCCGTTTCGTTCGGAAGGTAATTTACGACTCTCCACGAGTGACCTTCAAAAAAGTGACGATAACCTTCTTGCATTAATGAGAAATCTGTTATGTGTCTTGAAAATGCTCAGCAGTGATTAATGAGCTATAGTCTGATTATACGTCTCACCACACTTGTACAGTGGCGTGAGGAAAGGAAATACTTTATTAATAATAATATTAATCCTTAGCACTCCAAGCAATTTTAATTCCAAAATCGAGACACATTTCTGACCTAAAACAGCTCCATTGTACACGTTTCATTTCCTTTCGTATGTATAATATAAAGTTAATATAAAGTTTATTACTATCACTCGTAAGTGTAACATTCAAATTTTTATCATCTTCTTAAATGCAAACATAGCCATGTATAAACTATTTCAACCCTTTACGGGCCGAATTGTTTTCTTAAATATAAGAAAATGTGTGCAACGGAAAATCAACAATTATAAACTTCTGTATGCAGATTAAAAGAAATTTACAAGTTTAAACAGTTTTATTATAATTTGTAACTTTGTAACTTTGCTGTAACAATGGCTTACGATGTTTGCACTTCTGCGCATAAAAGCTTAAGCGTGAAATTCCATAAAACGGTTTGCACTTGGAGTTAAACATAGATGTACGTTGCATTTGGAATATTTTATTTTTGGAATCCCTTTGTTGGATCACACTGCAATGCATATATTGGTATAGTCAACTATATTGCTTATAATTTCCTTGTCAAATAGTTTTCGAAAATAGGTCACAGGAGAATGGGATGCTTCGGGGACATTAGGGCAATCTCCTTTCCAAGGGCGATAACAACTATTATTATTCGTCTGGGATAGTGGTTACCAAACAATTCTTTGTGGTCCTGCATCTTCCTCATCTGACGAGGATTGAGTACTAAATTCTTCGTCACTGTCAATGACATTTATACGTCGTCGGAAAATACTATTACATCTTCATCGGACTCGGAATCTAATAAGGAATCATCGGATCTATTACCGCTAATGCGACTAATTCTAATTCCTCTGTTATTTCTATCTGATTTTGTATTCATATTTTGGGTATATGATGTATAAATCTGAAAACAGGAGAAAGCTCAAGCTTTATCCTAAATGTATCGAAGTCTGCCATAATAGCCCACTGTAATCTCAAAGTTACAAAACTGTATCATAAAAAAACAGTAACACATTGAAAATTGAAATGCAAACAAATAGGTTGTTATTGATATACGAACCCAGAGCTATTATGTGCACTATTTTTAGTTTGGTAATCAGTGATAAAGCACAAATAATATCAATTGGATCAAATGGTTTCGCTTATTTTTACTGCAGGCAGTTTGCACAGCATTTATTTTGTTATTTCAGGTTGACGAGCCTAGCAAAGGTCATAAATATTAATATTGGTTGTCTTGGCAATGTTATAGAATTAAGATCTATGCTCCATCTCAAGAAAAAAACTATAATTATTTGGTAAAATGTCGATAAATTAAAATGTGACCTGAAAGTTACACGAGCCCATAGAGGGTTAACCTTTTAGGCACGGCTGAATTTTGTGCGGGGCTGTTTCTCTGTGCGGCAGAGTTCAACGCGAATTACGTGTAAATGTTCTCTACACGAGTACATTGGAATGAAGTGTTTGATTATAAAATTATCATTTTTCTTAAAGATATAAAAAATATATATATCGTTCAGAGAGATGACATCCGCGAAAGCCACTATAGTGGCGCATAGTGCCGAAGAGGTCAACGCGCAAAAATATGAGCAAGTTGGCAGAAGACACGCAGCGTCAAGTGGAAAAGTGCTCGAGCAATGTTCAAGTTATATTGTTTTGGCAAGTGAAGGTGTTCTTTGCTGCTGATTCTCGGAAGTTCTCAATCAGAAGTTTCGGATGCAACCGCGAAGTAGAACAGACGAAATCCCAGAAGTTGCTACGAACCTTTGCCTGCGGAGCATATCTCACTCTCTCTCTCTCTCTCTCTCTCTCTCTCTCTCTCTCTCTCTCTTTCTCTCTTTCTTTCTCTTTCGGCTCGGGAAGTAATAAAACAAACAAGAATTAGGCGACGGGCCGTCCTCTCGCAGCCTGGTCACACTTCAGACAGCTCCACCGTGGCTGCATTATCGTGCAATCAGATATCCATTGGAAGTTTCAACTTCTTCAGCGTCGTCGGTCTATTTCCGCGAGCGGCGCGAATTGCGACCGTGATTTCGCAGTTCCTCTGAAGTGTCAGCTCTTGGCCGTAGCCGGAGACGCTTTTATTGATACCCAGAGTTATCGATTATGGAAATGCATGTTTCCAGTTGTCGACAATTCAATTTGCACGGCCGGGACGCATTAACTAAAACGCGTACTCCGCGAGACGTCTCTCGAAAAAGTATAATGGCCCGCGCCGGACAATCACCGTAATTGTACAGCCAGGAATTGGAAACGGTTCTTGCCGAGACCCGTGGTTCCAACGCACGCACGGCCACTGGTGAAAATGTTACGCGAACTGCTGCACAACATGTCAACGTTTCTTGTCCAGACTTTCCAAGTTGGAAGTTGTAACTGTGGATTTCTATACAAAACAAAAATTGTCCACGCCAATTGCAAGAAACCGAAGTGAACGAAAGTGTATTTTCTGTTTCAATTACTCGAAGCAGTCGAAAATAAGGTAATGATGTAAGCTAATTTCTTTCTTATTTTATATTTTATCCACATCTAAACGAAAGCTCTTAAGGAATTTTTAGGACCAGTATGACGATAAATATCTCCAAAAATGACAATATTTCACTCGATCATGGTACAGAAAATTTGTAACCACTGTGGCGGCTGTAGTTCCCACACTCACCAACAGAGAGACGATTGAACGAATTTCTCGCTAGTACCCGATCCGTATCCGATTCGTATACTGGATGTCCCAGAGTTTAAGGATTCGACTTTGTTAGTATATTCTATGGCACTAAATAAGAAGGTTTATTAAAAAGCTATAACGAAATTACGGAATTCAAGTAATATACTTGACATGGCGGGACATGGCGACTCGGTTATGATGTGGGGCAATCAACGGCCCCAGAGGATGGGTGTTTCATTAGGTATTACTTTTTAGTCTCCCTCGCGTAACATCTTAGAGGAGGAGGTGTGTCAAAATATTTCCCCCACCCCCTAAAGCAAAAACGGAAAAAATACCCATGGAGTCCTGCAACTTTTCCTTATCTCCAGGCGCATTTAGTATGGGGGTCCTGATCCTGCAATACGATGCCCCCGACTCCTCCCATCACGGAACAGAATACGTTTTATTTGAAATATTGTTTGCAACGAGCTACAGTTTGGGAAATAATTGTGCGCGAAACTTTAAATGGGACACCCTGTGTAACAGTTTGAAGCAATTTTTCGGAACCTTTTCAGTCAGCTGTATATGGTACAGTTGACGTATCGAATGGTGCGGTACCGATACAGCCCCTCCCTCTCTGCCCAATTCTGCAGTTCCGTCTGGATGAAACGGCACTCCGTCGGCCATCATAAGTTATTTCGAATGGCGTCCATATTGTCGTTATGCGCGCATGAAGGTACGTAGTTTGCGGCCGAGAATGGTAACGCAGTTCTACCTGCGTGCAATTCGTTAGAGCCCGGTCAGCCATAATAACGCGAAACGCGAATCGAATGTCTGTGCGGATTAATTAGCGTAGAAATATTGTAGTGTCGAGAGTAACGATTAGGCCATAAATAACGTTCCAGTATATTGCTCTCTGAATCGCCGAAATAAATGTTACAAATAAATTAGCATGACCTAACTCTAGGTAATTTTTATATAAATGATTTTTATACAGAGTTTTATATATGCTTTTTATATAAAGTCAACACTTTATAAGTCGATCTCAAGAAGCGGAAGCTACTTGTCTGTAGCTCTAAAATCTATGTAGTGGTGGCCTTTACTATTTTCATTACAATTGCGACCGACAGTAACTAAAAACAACAATATATTTACACATTACCTGGTAAACTAATCCATCATAAAATAGGTTATAAATAGCATCTTTTACTACAAATTTTACTATAAAATTTGCTTTAGATTTTAAAATAATTTATTATTTGTGCGCACCTCTAACATTATACGTATAAAACATTTTTTGTGAATTTGTTATTATGTAACCAAGTTTGTGCAATAATGTCCTTCCTGCGTAAGGACTTAGCATTTCTATAAGAAGAGGAGTGAAAATTCGCAGGGAAAAGATAGCAGACTGTCCTTGACAATGACTGAGATCATATAACAGATTACAAATAGAAATTCGATTTTACTGCCAAGTTTGTTTTAGCCTTCAAAATAATTTATTACTCATGGATATCCCTAATACAGCATCTTACGAACAATATTGTGACTTGAGATATCTCGTCAACAGCTCCTCCGTGTCATCTCACGAACGATGTTGCGGCATCGAGATATCTCAATCATGCCAACGGTGAGATTACGGGTTAAAATGCTTGATATAATCGGTTGCTTGGCTGACCCTGAATCCGAAGACAAAGGTCGGTTTTGTCAAGCGAATCTCGGTCAATCAGGGTTCGTAGAATCAGCTGTAAAATCCACGTTGCTCTGCACAATGCAGTTTCGTCTTCAAGCCTGAGTGGTCAAAGGACCGGGGATAGCCGTTGCGAACATTTGCCGTTGACAAAGAGAGCAGTGCGCAAAGTGTGCCGCGTGAAAGCTATAAAATGTGGACCGAATCCCGTAGCCAGGAAGTTCGTCACTTGAGAATTAGTAACGATCCTGTGTACTGGAAAAGGAGAGGACCTGGTGTGTACCGATTCGCGACGACGCACTATGCTACAGCGTGGCTTTAGCATGACTATAGCATGACTATAGCATGGCTACGGCACAACACCGTGGAAGGATTATTGTGCTTGCGGCACACACCGTCCTCGAGCGTTGTGTATCGAAACAGTTAGTCCGTTTGGACAATAATTAGTCCTCGAGGGAAAACGATGGGCGACGGGAAGTGCTTAATTGCTGACCTCGGTCGACGCTCTCTGAAATTGGTGTTCCTATCTAAACGCTAACGAGAAAATGAGAACCGGCCTGAGGGGAGGGGAATGGGATATACGGGGCCGGCTATGGGGGTGTGGAGGGCTAACGGGGTTGGATGGAATGGTTAGGGCGTCGCAGACTCCCACTGTTCGAACTCTATAAGTTTATTCGCGCGAATCAGCCCGGCTCGATTCTCTCGCCCCTCTCTCTTTCTCTCGCTGTTCTCTCTCTCTTTTTCTCTCAGTCTGTGTTTGCGAGAGAGCGCGATTAAAACTCCTATATACAGAAGCGCTCCATAAACGGCCGCAGAAATAGAGGAGAAATAAATTACTGTCGCGATCGAACAAAGTGCGGAAAGTCAATTACGACCGTTCAAGGAAATTGAGCTTAGGTATATGTTCGCAGATAATTCATAAGTGTCGATGAACAGGTGATACGCCAGCTTTATGCCGAGTAGATGGCTAGTATAAATTGGAATGATCGATTTGTGGCGGTAATGCGTTTCGCAAATTGCGCAAGACACTGTCGGAGGTCAGTTAACATTTCTCGCTGGAACGAACGGTAATTATATAGAGGCTACGTTTTATCGTTGTTTAGGCTAATTATGTATCGTTTCTGTTATGAAACCTACAGCAGGAGAGAAACAGGATACCTGATAGCTGTTGCTATGCGTCGATACATTCGTAAATTTTAGAACTAGAAGCTTTTCTGCTAATGTTTTGTGAATTTATTAATCTGTTCTAAGAATAAACAGTATATTTATTAATATGAGAGTATTAATTGATACAGAAGTTGTAGAATTGAAGAAATGTTGAAAAAACGTTGATTCTTCCAATGGAAATTATTGTACGTACAATTCATGGTGTAACAACGTTTCTGTAACCAGAAAAAGTAAATTGTACGCTTTGGGTTCAATCGAACTTTTCATTTAATCGTTTTAATTCCGATTAATTATGAAGTTCCTTTCTCGTGAAACGCGTATGGATTCATCGAGTATTCCTTTCATGTACCATACAAAAATATGACGACAATTTCAGAGAATATTGTCCACTTGTTAATATCTGTATCGAATTTGCATTAAATTACCAATACAGAAATATTCCATGGGAGCGTTCACAAGCTTTTTAATTACGTTAACAACGAAGCTGTTAAAAGCGAAACGTATCACCAAGAATTATATAATATCCGTTTGTCAATTAGCAAACACGTCGACTAAAACGAAAAGTCAGTTTCAAATTTCGAGTATCGCAGAAATTACAGAAGCGTGTTTTCAAACATTGCTGCATAGAAAATTCTAGAAGGTTGCGAAAAAGTTAATGTGACTAAATAAATATATAAGAAAAACGTGTAAAATGTGTTACATCAGTTAGATATACCATTCTTTCCGACAGAAATGCGAAGCATATCTATATTTTCAGCCAAGGAAAAGAAATTCTCCCTTGATAATATTACAAAGTTGAGTAACATAACAAAAGCGTAATAGAAATCTGTGTAAAGTTACAAATTCATTTGTGACACTTTTCTGTCCGTAAAGAGAATTCCAAAAGGAATAGCAGCCTGATCCGGACCAACAAACACTGTGAACGTTAGAAACTGATATGCGACGCACCAAATGAAACAGAACTTTCACAGGAGGTTGTTTCGAAAGTCGAAAGGAATTTTTTAAAAAATCCTAACCCAGAATCGACGAAAATATTTCGACGACTTAACGAAAGTATAATAAAAGCATGTGTGGAATTTGAAATTTCCCAGATACACGTTTCTATCTGCAAAAATATACGAAGCAAGTCTATACTTTTCATATATGAGAAGTTCGCCCTTAATAATATTCGAGCTATCAGAAAAGGGAAATACTCGGTAAAATATAAAATGCTGGCTCCGTATGAAGTAATTTGAAATCCAATCATCGGATACATTCTATCCACGGGGGAAGGTTAAGAGAATCCTCGCGGGGTTATTGCAGTGAAAGGAAAAAAAGACGATGAATGTCGGCGCTGTCCTCAATTCGCCGTCTGAGATTCCATCTTCAAAAATAGAATAGGGAATTAATCAGAAAGAAAAGAAGCCACCGGGGGGAACGTCGAAACGACGACGACATCTAACCGGATCCTTGTGCCACGAGGGACACGGCATTAAACAGTCGGTAAGCCGAAATCGCCATTTCAAGGAGACATATTGAAGATCACTCGCGCAACTATCGGGGTCAATGCGGTACGAGTAATTTCTGGATTATACGGCGACAGTAATCCTTCTACTAGCATAATAACATCGTTTTATTGACCATTATCCTGATGCTGGACGCTAAAGCTATTAGTTCCGGCGACGCCCGAGGATTTTGTCTTCTTACTGTCCGTCAGAAACTTTTATTTCTACGCTCAGACTTTCTCGCGACAGCTCGTGCACGCTACTCACGAGGAAACTCGTGTCGATACAATCTGGACATTACAGAACATGATATCCGAACACAGTACACGCTTTAAAACGATCTAACTTTTTCAAAATCACTTCAAAATAATTTTAACTGTTTTTTTTTTAATATTAGAAGAATTCTGCTTACTGATTGATATCGTATATAAAATATTTTGTGAAATTGCATTTGGTTAGAATTGCGGAGAAATTTCGTTTTATTATTTATTATTAACCCTTTGTACTGGGAGCAATTCCACTTTAAAATGGTAACAATATTTTTATTCACAATAGCTCCATTGTACATAGTTTATTTTCTTTCGTACATATGAAATTAATTACTGTTATTCGTACTTAGAACATTCAAGATTTTTAACGATTTCTGAACTGTAAACCCAGCGATGTAAAAATTGTTTAAATAATAGTATGGCAATTTTTAGAATTTACAAATTGTTAGTATATTTATTGTATTTAGATTTACACCCACTAGAATTTTTAATTCTTCTTAATTCGAGTGATTCAAAATAACCAAAAGGCTAGGGACGGGTTTGGAGATGATTTTCGCCCCCGACGGTATTTTGATCGAGAATTTTATTGAGAAAAATCATAAAACGATTTCTTGGCTCATTTTCCCTATTTATTAATTAACTAATTAATTAAAAATTCTGACACATTTCGGATACTGTGCCACATGTAGGGTATTATTTTCAGATTTTTCCGTTGCAAACACTGGTTGTAAACAACGAAAAACATGAAAAAATGCAGATTTCATATAGCAATTTTAAGTTGAACACCGCAGATTTAATTTAGTAATGAGATATAATTATAAGTATTACTCAATTTTTTTCAAATTCCTGAGAGTGGGAGACCATAGTTAAAAAAAGATTAGAAACCACTTTTTTCGGCGTTTTTTTGAAGTTGTACTCATTTTTTCTGAATCTAAAAAATATATTATATAGTATTGAATGTTCCTGCATTCAGGAAAAAATGTTCCAGATTTTTAAAACTGCGTACTGTAAAAAATTATAATAATATTATATATGGTCACAGACTGCGGAACCGCTGGATACTTTTTGGACCAGGTTCGAATCCCGGTCAGATAAATTTTTTTTTCGTTAACCAGATGTATTTTTATTTACTAACCATATCATTGTTAATATCTCATTACTAAATTAAATCTTCGGTATTCAACTTAAAATTGCTATATGAAACTTGCATTTTTTAATGTTTCTCGTTGTTTAAAACCAGAGTTTGCAACGGAAAAATCTGAAAATAATACCTAACATATGGCATCGTATCCAAAATGTGTCAGAATTTTTTCAGAATTTTTTGGGTAGCATATTCCAAGCTTGATCAAAATACCTTCGGGGGCGAAAAATGATTTAGTCTCATGAGTACAAAATATATAAACAGAATGAACGATCGAATGAATGATCAGCTAAACATATAGATGTTCATATAATAGACTATTGGCAATTTAATTATAGCAATTGCTGTATAAATCAAGACAGAGTGCTGCAATTTTGATTGCACGTAATATAAAATAGTAGAGTCTATTTCTAACTTCTTCAGTTTAAATTGCTCACATGCTAGACAGGCTTTCATAATACGTGCAATCGTTTCGAATTCATTCTTGTTGCACAGCTCGCAGTACTCTTTCCCCTTTATTGTTACTAAAGCATCTTCTCTATTTCTGATTCTCCATTCCTACCTTTCTGCAAGTCCGACTCGTACCATTGTTCTTTCGAATCTGGGTTCCTTTCCAAGTACTTTTCTGATCTTTCCCAATTGAAATCTTCTATCACATTACATCCCGAATGTTCTGCAGATATCTCTACTCTATGGCAGACATAATAATAAAAGTTTCATTTTCGATCTCTTCTACTATGTGCAAACTGGCAGATACTTTTCAGGGTCTTAGCACGAAATAATTCGGTTTCAGCTGAACTGCGATGCTCGCAATAAAACAATCGATTATTTTACGAAGACCTAAAAGCTAATTTTCTAGAGTCGTCAATACTAAAACAATGAAGTTTCGCTAATTTGTTGTTTCTCTATTTATATCATAAGAGAGACGTTTAATAGTCGCAGTTAACTTCGCTTGAATTTCGTTTTTAAATTTTTGAAACCACTTCTCGAAGATTAATGTTGATCCTCTCATCGGATTTGATACAAATAGCCCGGAATTTGTACTAGCTGCTATAAAATTCGACTTTAGATGACCCATTAGGTTTCCTTCAATTTTCTGGCCGCTCTATATCACACCGGAGGCCGGAATGGAACAAAAACTTCATGATCGATGCCAGCCCTCCGTGTCGTTATCAGATGATCGAGCGTTCAAGGATTAAGGCTGGGTGTCTGAAAATTAGCAGGCGTTAGAAAGGGAACGTTCATCCGTTACCAGTGACGAAATACGGTTTTAATGATTCCTCTGGCCGACAGAAAAGAATAACTCGAGTATAAAAGTCATCAGTTCAAAGAGCTTAACGATGCTCGTTCATTCTCGCAGACACACTTCTCCCGACTGCCGATCCTTTTTCATCGCCGTTAAACGCGTCTAGCCACCTAGTCCTTTTGTGTACGATGCATGCATTATAGAGTGGCTCGTTACTGTTACTTATTACGCAAGCAATTAAACCGAAACGAAAGAAAGCAGTGACACGGATGAACGACGTTACTCAAAGGAGGAGGATTTACCACTCTCGTTCTCTCCGTCTGTTCAACATCCCTTTGTTGGCCAGCGCGATCGTGCTCCGACTATTTACAGAGTAAGTTCGGCGCCCGAAATCGTATTGAAAAGAAAAACCGCGAAAACACGTTTGCTCTGACAAAAAACCGCCGTACGATTTCCTAAAGCGAACCAGTGATTCCGTTTGAATTCGAGCCATCTTCTACTTCTTGTCTTTAATTTGACGATGCTGGAAAACCGGAGGAGGAAAATCGCTGAAACGGGTTATCGGTTTCCTCTACAAAGGAAATTCGGTTTACACTTGTTTTGAAACCGCGCGAAAAAGAACACACGATAACATAGTTGTTCCGCAAATATTAATGTTATGCGACTTTTAATTCTTATCCGTAAGCTTTCGATAAAAGAATTTTCATGGCAAAGTAAATTCGACGTATACTTATTATTTTACAAAATTTACGTTAAAAAGAAAACGTACTTGCCAATTTTTTCCTGTTCATTTTAAATTTTACATTTTTCTGCAGAATAAATTGGACGTGCACTCGTTCCAAAGTCAAATTACAAAGAAAAAGTGAAAACGTGTTCGCTTCGTTAAACAATGCTGCACGATTTTCTGCAGTGAAAAGTGTCAGCCTTTAATTTTCCAAGGTTCGAATACAGAAGAAAAAAAATTGCTGGCACAAGTTATTAATTTTCACGGCAGAGGAAATTCGACCGTCACTTGTTTTGTAATTACGTTACAAAGGATACACGAAAACGCACACGTGGTGCCGATAAATCGTGTACGATTTTCTAAAGTGAACATTCAAGCTGTCCTTTCTTTCAATTTCCGCCGAATGACTAAACAACATACGGAAATGAATTTCTAAAATAGTACGGAAGATATTTTCATCATATTTTTGCAAACACGACGCGTATCAAAAAATTCGAAAAGAGAGTAACGAGTTTGGTGAATCAAGGGGAAACTGATAACGAAGTTGAAGTTTCGAAGAGTTCGTTAAAGGAAATTGTTAACGAACGAACGAGCGTCGAAAAAAATTAAAAGAACTAGAGCCGAGAAAACAGCTGCTAAAGTTTCTCAGGAAGTTTTGTGATAGTTGGGAGTAAAAAATCGATCCAAAGAGTTAGTATGCTATTCGAGAGCCATAAAGTAAGCCTCCCTCTTTTATAGAGTCCCAAAGACAACAATAGACTGACTCTTAAGCAGAAACTGTTACGGCTTTATACTTATCGGCGACCTGTTAGATCCAATCGGCTTGCCGTTACGAATTCTTATACGTCGCCGCGAAATTCACTGTACTAAACGGACCTGAACGCTATCATGTTCGCAAACCAGAGCTCACACTTCTTCGAATTTATGTTTCGAACGTATTTGTGGCCGACGTTACAAAGAAAACATTGATTTGCCATATTTGTTGCACGGTAGATCATGTTTGAAAGCACATATTGTTCGTATAGTATATAACAACCATAAATGCATGAGTATTTACGATTATATTTGGTGCACAAACTTCACATATTTCACCGGCGGAAGGCCGAGCCCGCTATATGCGCTGAGTGAATGACATTTTACTGGACGCTTCGATTAAATCTGCCATCCAATATCTGTTTATCCCGACAACACATTGACCTTTCCTTACCTTGAACTTTCTATTACATTTTTCCCGTCGGTCGCTTTTCCATGCTATGACATTTACAGCATCACACATTCTCAAAGTTGCGACAGGAGATTCGAACGAAATTTGAAATGTTGTGAAGAAAAGAAAAATATTAAAGCATAATTTTCAGTAATCCTATTATTAACTAAAATTAAAATGTATTCCTATCTAGTTTAACAACAAGATCGGCTTTACGAAGAAATATGACAAAAAGTACTTTTGATGTTAAAAAGTATCATTTGAAAGTTAATGTTATTTATTCGCAAATTGTTTATATCGGATAATAAATATTATTGTTCGAATCGATCTCGATTTTATCGTCTACAATCTTTTTGAAAAGTCTGAATTCTTAGGGGCAAACCTCTTCTGCTTAACATAGTCCTATTCGTGTCTGATCATTGGTGGATGTTTCTACTTGACGACACTGTTCTACTGTTTCTCGTCTCAACTACTATTATTCTTGAAATTTGTGACGAAACCATAGATTTTTATACAAATTGACAATATTGGAATTTATATTAAGATCCCGGAGTTGAAGAGACAAATATATATTTTTTAAAATAATTTTTTAAAACTCACTTGTAAATTATATAGTAGTGATTTAAAATTATTTAGATATTTTTATTGTTTTAAATTTGATTTACTGATTTGTTACTATTAATGCAAAAAGTCCATTGACTATTTTTAATGATTATACAAATTCATAAATTTTCTGTTGATGATGATTATACAAATTCATAGATTTTCTATTGATGATTGGACGATTAGCGCTGGGCGAACTTTTATGACAGGATGTCGCTATTGTTACCCTGGGCCTTAGTTCTTTGATTTTAGATTCTTAAGGCTACGGTGTGGGCCTGTCACCGCCACATCTGGCAATCATTGCCGGCCGACCCAAGGCATAGGGGCTACACCTCCTTCGACTCGACGAACCCTTAGACAATAGAAGGTCGAACGCTGTACAAGTGACCATTTTAGTTACGCTTTCGACACGATCGGGTGGTTCCACCACCTGATCTAAATTACTTGCAGATGTGGGTGCACTTCCTGGTTCGGCAAATTTGGTCACCCCTGAAAATGCCTCCAGTATCCCCACTATCTACCCTCGATTGTTGTCACTTGTACAGCCCTCCCAGCGAATCGTAAGGCCCAGAAAATATTCATAGACTTCCGTTGGTCCATCGACTTCTTCTGAGAGAAGGGATGATCAACGGAAAGAGTAGGGACAAGCCTTTATCAGGGCGAACTCGTGGCTGTCTCGATATAGTTGAATACTTAGACATTTAGATACATAGATACTTAGAGAGACGCGATCTTGTCACGTTTCGTGTTATACATCGTACTTGTACATCACGATAGCCTCATTCAGTACTTCGAACCTCGTGAACATTGTTATATATAGTCCTTCCTAAACAAGGAAGGTGGTCCTTCGAGAAGTTTAGTTAATCATTAAAATTTAGTCGGCACACCACGTGCAAACAGCCAAAGTCTGACGGATTGAAAAATCCATCACAGACCGCAACAATGATGATTATACAAATTCATTAATTTTCTATTGATGATGATTATACAAATTCATAGATTTTCTGTTGACGATGATTATACAAATTTATAGATTTTGTGTTATAAAACTTTGAACAGAAAGAAAGCAGAATACTCGATATCTACTGCACATTTCTATATTCTCGAAAGAAAAGTTTCAATTTTCTGCCGGTTAGCTTTTCGAGATGAATTATAATACTCTTAAACTTTTAGGCGTAATAACGTATTATTTCAATAAACACTTAACATTTCCCTGAAATGCATGGTAATTACTTAGCTTGTATTTTATCTCTGTTTAAAAATTTACAAATAAGTTATAAATTTGTTTCTATAAAAACCTTATAACAAACGTTATTTCAGTTAGAATGGTTAAAAAGACAAACTCATTTGTGCCGATCATTTATGTCCCAAGATTGTCTCGGAAAATTTCGATTTTCTATAAAAATCCGCAGTCGATTCCAACGGAGTTTCGAAAGGCATTTTCATCGTCGAAAGCAGTGCGCCGCTTCTCTGGATAAACAAGTCGTCTTCTGCCGAACAAATCGGAGCCAATACGGTCGTGAGATACAATCTTTGAAGGATAACTCGATACATTCGGTATCAATATGTTCAAGGAAATGGAAGTCGTTGGTTGAAATCAAAGAGGGCGTCTCTTCCGCCATTGCGATGGCGGATTTTCTTCTCGCAGGCATCGACGAGGTTACGCGATGCATATTTAATTTGATTTCGAACGTAGTGTTCACTTTCGATATCGTAGTGTACGTGTCAGCGATGGACCGTGGAAAGGTTCCTTCGACTATCCAGAAAAGTATAGTTAAAAGCGACGACGTGCACGGAGCAGCCCCGGCCCTATCGATTAAACGTGCATTCGAAAAAAGACAAGAAAAAGAAAAAGCTCGTCAAAGGGCCGTAAACAAGCAACACTAAACCGTGCCCGTCACCCGTGTGTTACACGAGTTTTTAGGTAAAATAAAACTAGCAAAAGCATCCTCGTAATTCTTCATTTCAGAGGAAAATATCTGCCGTGTGCTCTGCATCTCGGCTCTTCCTCGACATTTTGAATTTTCTCTTTTCGCTTTAAGCATCGCGTTTCATTTCACGGAAATCTTTTTCACCAAAAACTCGTTTAATCGCTACGAAAATCAAATTTGACCATGTTGAAATATGCGACTAAACATGTCGCAAGGACGGTTAATGACTATTAACCCCTTGGCCTACGACTTATTTTACAATAACAGTGACTTGATTTTCTTTGCCCTCCGCAGAACGACGAAAATAAAAGGCAAATTGGTAGTTACATAGCTATTCTCCAATGACCAATAATAATGAACGTTTGAATAAAATGTTATTTCCGTTTCAAGAAAATTAAGGATGAATACATGTTTAGAAGATTTAGTTCGAAATTTTGGTCACGAGTCTGACTCGTTGTTGTAGGGCAAGGGGTTAATGTGAAATTTTTTCGGGATCGAGACGGGTACCCGAAAGTTTCGAGATTTCCGAAAATTCCAAGAACCCACTAACCATTTATATTCGTTTTAATCTATATAAGAGATTTTTGCCCGTATGTTAATGAATAATAATAATAATAATAATATATTCATGGTTTTGGATTGTTTGTTCTAGGTGTTTGCGGCAAATTATGTTATCTTACATTTTACTTACTCAATTTATAATTATAGAATTATACGATTCGTGGAATAGGAATAGTGCACATTTTTGGAAAAGATTTTTAATCTTTCTTAAATTCACACAGATGTTAAAATATACGTTTGAGCTTCCAAGAATATCTCAGTGATACTGAATGAACAGCGTACACAATGCCCAAGTACTAAACACGCAGTCACACGTTTGTTTACATCAGGTCGCATGATACTTAGCATCCGTGTTTACCATAATTTCACAAAAACTGGCAGCAAAAAATGAAAGAATGTTGTTTATCACGAATTCTTTTCAAGAGTCTCAACAATTTTTGGGAAACTCGATTCTTTCGGGATTCTCGAAATATTCGGGAACTCGACCCGACCCGACTCGACCTCTTCCCGATTCGTTACCAACCTCCCGGTTCTTGCACACCCCTATTAACACGTTGAATGCGGAGCCATTTTGCTTAGCTATCGCGTCACATTTTATTTACCTTTAAACGGAAATAATGCAACTGTGCATAAGCAAAAGACTCGTTAAGCCCATTTGTGTTTTTCTGTTTCAATCGAATCTATTAAAATAGTATAAATCTATTAAAATAATATTTCTTAATATTATATGAATTATTTATAACATATTAATTTGTAAATTTAATACCGCGAGTCCCCAGGGACTGACATAGCATTCAACGTGTTAATGACATATGGTATTATCGCATATTTCGAATGCATTACGAAATCATTACAACTACCTTTCGCAAACTCGCTTGCATTAAAAAACACGTTGGTAATTTAAAAACTTTTGTGAATTAATTTGCGGATTAATAAAATAGAAGTGTAACGCATTCGGTATCGAACTTACTGCTAGACATTTTTCTTTCGTCATTTCTGTCTTGCCTCAGGAATACGTCACCCGACATTGACATTGTCACAGAATGCTCTTTGTCTCGGTCCCAAATTTGGCCATATCTCTTTGATCAATCTAATGGCAGTTTTCCAATTGCTTTAGTTTGGCTTGGAATTATTCCAACTAATCCATAAAGTACTGGAATGTCGAAGATCAAACTTCGCGGATATATTTTGAGCTGAACCATCGACGAAACTTTGTACGCGTGTTTTTGTCCGGAACTTTCTAATCCATGGGTTTTAATAAAAATTAGAAACAGGAAGGCACCGAACGAGAATATTTGCGGTGTGATCGTCATCTGTTTCGCCAGCTAACGATATCGACCATCGTCAGTTATTGCGAATATTAAATATCACTGGTCAAACATGCCAAGTAAATATCGCTGACACCGTTTTTCGTTCATTAATATCTATATCAAATTTTTTGGCCGCGCATACGCACGGTTCATTGGCAAAAGTTTGATCGTTCAATATTGAATCACTTTCAAAAATGAAATACGTGCATATGTACTACGCTCTGGAAGATATAAATAAATTATAGTTTCATTCAGAGAAATTTTATAACTTCATCGTATATTCGTAACTTTTGACTATTAGGTTCAAATACAATTCCCAGTTGCCCGTCATGTAGTTCGCAAAATTTATTGTAACGTGTCATAGTAAAAACTATCGAAATATTCAGCCGAATATTATTTTTGCCATTAGGAGAATGCTGATTGCATGCAAAATTTCATTAAATTAATAAATTCGAAATACTAATCGCATTAATAACCAGTATTACTACAAACATATCGGCAAAGGTCCAATGAAAGAAGCATTCTGCAACGGCGAATATTTGATAACCTATCAAATTATGCTGATTCAATTGAGTACAGTGCAACGAACTCCATAAAAATATCTTCGGCCATTTTAACTTATTCGCATTTCTTCCTTTCATTAATTCTTCGAGTTCTAAAATCCTGTTGAAGCCTGTCAATTATAAACTATATAAAAGAATTATTTCTCTCGAGCATTATACTAAACTATTTTAAAAAATAAAATAAATAGAAATAGTTAGTAACTCTAATTTTTAAAAATATTTTTACTATTGTAAAAACAGATATTACAGATTTATTGTAGAATTTATCGTCGAATTAAAAAATTGCGTTACTTGGCGTTCCAATAGAAACGGAAAAGTATGGAAATGGGTGTGAAATTTGATTGCACTCGTTACTCTCGATTGCATTATAAATGCATAAATATCCGCAGCGTGGTTATCACATTATTACTAAAAGGAAAATACTAATCTTGTTTGACAAGGAAGCATTCATTCAATTCGAGACGGGAAGATTGATGTTCGACGTTTCCGTGCATTGTAATCCTAAGGGGTGAATTATGAAGAGCTGCGGGAGGGTGGGAAAGGACGAGGAAAAGTGTAGTGATCGTCGCGAACGATATACCTATAGCCTATTGACTGATTTATAGTTTTATTATACTGTCCCACAATTTTCTTCTTTCATACATCGCGTTTGCTCGACTAGTTCGAGACGCAGTTAATAACTGTCAATATTAATAACCGCTAATATTTAACGATTCCTTCAAGCATTATTTTCGTACTAGCAGTACAAATAACAGAACGCCGTTGCAACAAATTAAAGTTGATACGGGGTTTTATCATATATTGAATTAACATGTCGATGCTGAAATATAACCTCCATAAAAGCAAGCAAAGTCAAAGTAATTTATTAAGTAATCTCCTTTAATTCTGCCGAATCTTTCAGTTTGAATAGGAATTAATTTTTCAAATTTGTCACAGTAGAAATTAATTTTTAAATAGAATACTAATATTTAAAATATAAATATTTTCATACACAAAATTTACGAAACTTGTCAATTACGATTATCGAGACTGTAAAGATGTATCAATGAGTAAATATTCAACAAATTGATCTCTTTTGATATACATTACCAAAAACGAAACTGACTATCTACTAAATGAAATAAAAACACTAATTCAAAAAGAGTAGCGTTTATATAGTCTGTGATTTTCTTCTTCTTGTTGGCTGTTAAGCTTTCTTCAAGGTGATATGAGTTTCCTCCAGGTATGGCCAGGTTGTTCGCAATTTGATCAGGTTTGCGCTCACGTGTTGACCAGTGATGGTACCCTTTGATAACTCTGGGCTTACGTTATATCTATTTACTATCCAAAGTTAGAAACGTCAAAGTAGAGAAAGTTTAACAAGATATTAATCCTTCGCACTCAAAGCAATTCCATTCCAAAATCGAAACAATATTTTTACCGTTAATAGCTCCACTGTACATAGATTATTTTCTTCGTAGATGTGGAATTAATTACTATTACACGTACTTAGAACAATGAAATTTTTATTGATTTCTTAACTGCAAACGTAGGGATGTAAAAGTTGTTTAAATAATAGTATAGCAATTCTTAGTGGTACCTTAAAGGCATATTAAATTCGAATACTAAAGGTTAAGAACAATAAAAAAGCGAATTTCTTTAAAATTAATTGCTCCTACTTAGAACAATAATATTTTGACCGTTTCTTAACTGCAAACGTAGTGATGTAAAAGTTGTTTAAATCATAGTATAGCAATTTTTAGTGGCTATTCGAGTGCTAAGGATTAAAGAACTATGTTCAGGAAACACCATCAAAGACAGCAGTCCATAAACCCAAGGCAGTCTCTTTTATATAGTATTTTCAGACTATCGACAACTTAGGGTCGTCGTTTACGCGCGTGTATTGTCCATACAATTTTTATTATATTCCCACTTTTTAAAGTTTATAATAGTTCAAAGTTTGGTACACGTTCGCGATGTTGTTATCGTGCAAGTTCGAGACTGCAGTTATTTCGAGTTTTAGAAGATCCCCGGCGTTCTGACTGTTCTGAATGTACGGAACGGTTCTAAACGTTCTGAATGCAGACTGTGTCCTGACTAATTTAAAGTTCTGAATATGCTGTCCCCGCCGAAACTCGGAAGAAGATCGTACCTTTGGTAGGGATAAAAACGAGTATGGGATATGAAATCCAAAAATAATGCAACGCCTACTGACTTCGTGATTCCAGTTTCCCATGCAAGCTTCGTAGTAGGACGTTGCACAGAAATCCCTTGACGAAAATTCTGTTTCTTCACACTGGTGTCGCCTTTTCGTTGCTCGCGGGTCCGCGATGCATCAATTTTCATAATTCCAGCTGCATCCAAGGCCTTAACGAATTTTTAGGCCAAGTATCCAGTCAAGTAGTTCACTCGATCGTAGCGCAGACCTAGACACGACTTTTAGACAATTCTAGACAAAGGGTTTCTGTATTACTCTATTTCTCTTCGCGAACTTAATATTCAGAACAAAAATTTTCAACTGGTTCAATAAAGCATATCTAAGGATCTAGACGAAAGTGGCATGATGGTATCTTCTTCTCAGTGTGGATAAAATGAGAATGAACATCTGCGTCGCGTAATAACTGCACAAAATGAAACTATGTATACTTTATTACACTCATTTACAATATTTCCGATTTCTGATATTCCTCACGATTTTTAAATATGATTCACACTATCGGATAATCTTGAACTTCTAGGTTGAGTTATTCGCAATTAAATTTCTGTGTTATTCTATGTATGTTGTGCGCGCTTTAATATATGATAGAATTCTTTAATGTTCGTCATTTATTGTTCTTTGAGCTTTTAGTTTGTTGTTCGTGATTTCTGTTTCTCAGAGTTTCTAGTTTGTTGTTCACTATTTCTGTTTCTTAGAGTTTCTACTTTGTTGTTCGCGATTTCTGTTTCTTAGAGCTTCTAGTTTCTTGTTGGCGGTTTCTGTAATGTGCAACTTGTGGTTTGTTGTTCTCGATTTCTGTGATGTGCAACTTCTTATTTGTTGTTCGCGATTTCTGTTTCTCAGAGTTTCTACTTTGTTGCTCACTATTTCTGTTTCTAAGAGTTTGTACTTTGTAGTTTGCGATCTCTGTTTCTTAGAGCTTCTAGTTTGTTGTTGGCGATTTTTGTAATGTGCAACTTCTAGTCTGTCGTTCACTATTTCTGTTTCTTAGAGCTTCTTTAGTTGTTCATCACTGTGGTATGATGTTTGAGTTCTGCCTAAGTCTTCTCGTGTCTTTTATGCATTGTCACCTCAGTACGGTCGTGATTGGTGGAGGGTAGTTTGAAGTGGAGGAATATAACATTTTTTTAACGGGTTGTAAAAGTGATGGAAGAAGTATACTTGAAGAAATGGGAAGCTATCAATGAAAAACTATCGTGATTTATAGTTTGTTGTCTATTTATCGTTTTATTGGGTACGTCGCATGTGGTGTCAGTCTGTCGATGTCTATCAGCTCTTTTGGAAGCAATTTAACCCCTTTACATATTATGCCGAGTCAAACTCGTGTTGAAGATTTTAAATAATATCTAACAAATATAAATATCATACCTTTCTGTTTAGACGAAATCAAATGTCATTAATTTATATTTAAAACTCAAGTATAGAAGTAGATGTATCAATATAAAAGATATAAATTATCTTTCGTCTTCTGTAACACTTGTAATCATGAAAATGTTATAATAACTTTACTTACACAAAAAATGTTTATTGCACCCCTTTCGGGAATGCTACTTAATTTATAGAAATGAGTGCAAAATACGTACAACCTTCGCTGTTGCCGTCACAGAAAAGTACATGAAACATCTCAGACAAACAACCACAATGCCTAGTCGATTGTAAACAAGAGTAGCTAACACGTTAAATTGTTATATCGTCCTCTCGTTCTAAACTCAATTCGCGGCACGCAACGCGAAATAGAGCAGGTTATAAAACTCTATTACCGTTGTACGGTAGAATTCTACATTTTTTACGGAACTTTCACATGGTCGTAGCTGCGAAGCGAACCAATTCGCGTTCGCCGGTACGATGCGCGAATCCTTAGGAAACCGAGCCACGTCCAATCATTCCACATGTATTATTAACCCGTTGTCGGGGGTTCAGCCTCGATTACTGTGAGACGGATCCACGAAAATGACAGAACCGGGATGCGCGAGACGAAGCGAGCGACGATATCAGCAAAAATTGGAGCGGGTAACGTTATCGCGTTTCGCTTCACGGGAATATATGTCTGGGGATCACGGAGCTTAATACAGAGAAGGCGAACGGTTTCCATCATTCTACGAACGCCAATGTTCAGCTTGATTCGGACAGTTCAGCGATTTATTTTAAACATATTCTTCCTGCTGTTTCATATGTAGCATCAATTCGAAATGTTGCCGTATAGTAAATAATCTAAATGTTGCATTTATCCTCGCTGCGATTCATACGGATTCAGGTAGTTCCTCCATATTTTGTTTCGAACCAACAGAGCGACAGAAATTATGGCTACCGTCAAAGCTTCTTGATTTAAAACGTACTGGATTTAAAAAATATACTAGGTGTCCCAGCGTTTAAGGATTAAACTTTGTCAATATATTCTATGGCACTGCATGAGAAAGAAATGTTATGTAAACATAGGTCGCATAAGTCTTTATAAAAAAACTTATAAGAAAATTAGGGAATTCAAGTAATATAGGAATAGTAACGGAATTGCTGTTACTGCGAGCATTGGCTCGAATACATCAATGTATTTACTACTTGACATCTTCTTTTTCAGAGTTAATTAATATATCGTTCCAAAATGTCTACCATTCTTGACAATACATAAATGACAACGATCAAAGATCGAATTTATATGTTTTGTGTTAACTTATTCTTTTTTGATATATTTTATCTTTCAAAGTTTCAACAGATAAAAATCGAATGACGTAAGATTGAGCGATCTTTGTGGCCGAGAAAAGTATTTTTATATTATTTGAATTCCGTAATTTTGTTATAGCTTTTTAATATAGCTCTGTGTGACCTATGTTTACACAGAAGATTTTTCGCTTATTTACTGCCATAAAATGTACTGACAAAGTTTAATCCTTAAACCCTGGCACACCCTGTACAACTCGAGTAACATTTGTTGCTTTTGCTCTGAACAAATTAACATTGCACTCCAAATACTCGCAAAGGTACGTGTGAAATGCTAAAGGAAAATGTTTAGTAATCAAATACTATTCGAAGCCAGAATCGATCTTGTCGCGCCCAATTGCACAACCTTCAAGTAAAATTAATCACCAGCAGCTGAAAAGCCAGTTGATGCGAGCACAATACAACTTCAACGCAATTTAACGTCTTTCTAAAATAAATGTGAGTTTGGACGCAACGTATTTTAGACAATTTATGATGCCGAACCGGAGACTTCGGCCACCCCATAGAGACCAGGCCAGGTCGTAAATCTGTGGAAGGATGGAGCGCATCGACAACTAGTGACCTCGGTAAGGTCAACATTAAGCGGAACACTCTTTTCCACACATCCTTGCAGTTTCATAGCTTTTTGTAACAAGTTTCATGTGCCTCCTTTTTCACCATTTGCAACCAGTCCCAAACAACCATCACTTATCCAAATTTTCTACTCGAAGCTCCTCCTGCTTCTTCTCTTCACCTCCATCATAGAAATCACACTCTTTTTAACACTGGGTTTACGGACCACTAAAAGCGACTGTTTTACATCACTGTACAAAAATAACAAAAATTTAGTGATTTTTTAGCGAAAAAAATTATATATGCAAAGATGTCTTCGTGCTAATATTGGGGATAGGCGAAGACACGAATTTAGTGTCATAAATTGTCTAAAATGCGTTGTGTCCAAACACATATTAGGTCAATCGGAAAGTTCTGTCCATCTAGCGTCGAGTAGCCGTAGCTCGAACTGTGGGTAACTATAACCTCTAAAGTAAGGCTAACTTTTTAGTTTGAACATCTGTTAATAAAACTCAGTACACAACAATTTACGCTTGCATCAATAACTTCGTTTTTTTCTACATTGAAGATGTCGGAATTTGAGCCGAATAAGCGTCATTTGCGCTAAGTGTTAGTCTCTTGTTTCAATTGGAAGAAAACGGCAGCTGAAGCTCATCGAATGATTGTAGATGTTTATGGCGATAATGCTGTTTACGATAAAACATGTAGAGAGTGGTTTCGACGTTTTAAAAATGGTGATTTTTCTTTGGAGGACAAAGAGCGTTCTGGACGGCCACGAGTATTCGAAGACGAAGAATTGCAGACATTGGTGGATGAAGATCCATGTCAAACGCAAAAACAAATTGCAGAAGCGTTAAATTGTGCTCAATCTGTCATTTCCGACCGTTTAAAAGCCTTAGGGAAGGTCTACAAGGAAGGAAAGTGGGTCCCATATGAACTCAAGCCAAGAGACATTGAAAGGCGGAAAACCATCTGCGAAATTTTGCTTGCTAGGCAACAAAGAAAGGGGTTTCTCCATCGTCTCATCACTGGGGATGAAAAATGGATTTATTTTGACAATCCTAAACGTCGAAAAACCATTTGTGATCCTGGCCAACCCTCAACATCGACGCCAAAGCGGAATATCCACGGAAAAAAAGGCTTTACTCTGCATTTGGTGGGATCAGGAAGGTGTGGTATACTATGAACTGCTAAAAACTGGTCAAACAGTCACAGGAAATCTCTACCGACAACAAATTATCCGTTTGAGTCGAGCATTGCACGAAAAACGACCACAATATGAAATGAGACAGCGTAAGGTGATTTTGCTGCATGACAATGCTCGGCCTCACGTCTCAAAAATTGTCAAGGAAACGATAGAAGCACTTCGCTGGGAAGTGCTATCACATGCGGCTTATTCACCAGATTGTGCCCCATCTGACTATCACTTGTTTCGGTCGATGGCACACGCACTTGCTGAAGAACGATTTAATTCGTACGAAGATCTCGAAAAATGGATCTCCGCCTAGATAATCTCCAAAGATGAATCATTCTTTCGACGCGGAATTCGCTTGCTGCCCGAAAGATGGGAAAAAGTCATCGCTAACGATGGACAATATTTTGATTAAATTATTTTTTCATTTTCTTTCATGAATAAAGCTTTACTTTTTGTAAAAAAGCGGACGGAACTTTCCGATTTACCTAATAAAATTATTTAACCCTAGGTTTACAGAATAGATCAAAGTGAGATATTCTGTTATTCTTCGTTTCCGATTATTGAGATTGTAAAGGTGCACCACGAGGAACAAGTGAACAAATTTATTTCTTTTAGTGTGTAAGGATAGCTTATGTATTTTAGTATGCATGCAGTGTTATATTTAAGTGTTATATATGTTTTTATTGATTACGTTTAACTATTGTATATACAGTGGCCCACAAAAGTATTCGGACACTATTTACATCTAAATAACTTTTTTAAGATTACACCAAACGTCTTGATTTTTCTTGAGCAATTAGTTGGATTAATTTAATAAATGCTATGCAAAATGCGATTTGTAAATATTGTAATTGGTATGAATTACATGACCAATAAAGAAGGAGCTTTTTAAACATTTTTTATCAGAGCCACGTACTGAAAATTTTAAAGACGCATCTGGTAGATCTATGATAGTTATACACATGCAGAAAAATTCATTGAAATCGATCGACATACACACGA
The DNA here is from genome assembly GCA_028453745.1 of Agapostemon virescens. NCBI lineage: Eukaryota > Metazoa > Arthropoda > Insecta > Hymenoptera > Halictidae > Agapostemon > Agapostemon virescens. The sequence goes on from CM052097.1 coordinate 9,648,929, forward strand.
GCTCTGTGACATCGAAAATGATGAAAATCGCAATTTTTCACGATTCTTGGACAGTTTCTGCTTAAACTCCACAAATTCTTACATCTTTCTACCCGTATCATTTCTTCCGGTGTCAATCGATTTCGGTGAAATTTTCAGCATACGTATAACTAACACAGTTCTGAAAAACGCATATTTTACATTTTTATTACGAGTTGAAATAAAAATGTTTTAAAAAATATCTTTTCTACTTTCCCACGTAATTTCTACCAATTATAATTATTACAAAATTATTTTTGCACATCACTTAGTAAGTCAATGCTTCTAGTTGCTCCAGAAAAGCCAAGTCAAGTTTCAATTTTGAAAAAGTTATTTAGATTTAAAGAGTGTCCGAATACTTTTGTCAGTCACTGAATGTGTTTATTGATTTATGTACTACTCTGTTTTGTTCACGTTAGTACGTTTTGATTTTGTTAAATGATTGAGGCGGCGTTTGCAAGTATTTTGATGAGTTGTATAATACCCATTGCCTTGTATTATGTGCAGAGTGCTTTGGATCATTGTAATGGGTGAATATAAAATTGTCTTTAAGACCCATTTTATTTGCACTAGCACGGAGATGTTTTTTCAAAATATCAATATAATCTGTATGGTTCATAATACCGTCAATAAAGTGTAAAGACCCCACTCCATTTGCACTCATACAACCCCAAACTAATACAGATCCACCGCCGTGGTTTATGGTCGGTTGCAAATTTTATTTTCTGTATTGTGTATTTTTCTTCCTCCACACTGTAAATTTATTTTTCGAGCCAAATATGTCGAATTTGCTTTCATCAGTAAAAATTACTTTATTCCAATGTTCGATCGGTGAATTAATACGTTGCTTAGCGAATTCTAATCTCTTCTTACGGTTACTCGACCATGATATTCGCTACTTCTTAAATAGTTACGCACAGTACTAGCTGACACACTTACGCCTCTGTTGTTTTTAAGTTCTGTTGCAATTTATTCTACAGTTATACGTGGATTCTGTTTCACTTTACGAATAGTCGTCGATCATACTCGTTTATCTTACGCGGACAGCCACTTCTTCTCTTATTTGAAACAGTTTTTCGTTCTCCGAATCTGTCAATTATACTTTGAATAGTGGACCTTGCTCTATTCACTATGGAAGAAATTTCACTAAGTGATTTACATTGATTGTGTAATCGAATAATGATTTTTCGCTCTTCTTCTGTCGTTTCGCACCTTTTGCGACCCATGTTGTAGTACATTACAAATTTCAAACTTGCTTCTATTAGTACTCTGTACAAACTAATCATCTTTGTTGTTATTCTGTGCGTCTATTTCTTACATTTATCTATGCTGGATGTATATTTTCGTTAATCTTGAAGAAAATAAAATTTAGTTTTCACGAAATCCTTTCTACAAATACCCAAGAATATTTATTAATCATTTTTTGTCGCTTAAAATTTATAACTGAAGCTTACGCACAGATTTATTTAAAATTGGTCGCTGTACGAATACTTTCCACACCGACTGTATTTAACCATCGAAGGGGCAACATTTTAGTTATAATCATACCCGAAGCAACGGACGTGAGAAATATTCAACTCCCGTCAACCTTTCCATCCACGAACGTGCAATGCGACTTACAAAAAGTTCCTTGAAACTATCCGGGACATCATATACAATTTGTAGTTCCGTAAATAATACAGGGACCAAGAAAAAAGAGAAGACCCGAGTCACGTTTCTTTCGGTTGTGCGCGGATTCTCGCGTTCGAGACGTAAAGACGAGAGGAACAGTGAACGATGCCGATTCCCTGTCGCCGAAATTCGGCTGGTTTCGCGAAATCAGTACACCCCGGCCCTGTCCTTTCGTATTTCGGGCACGTAAAAGCGAACGAGGGGATCGTAAAGGCGCGATGTCGGGACGGCGACGGCGGAGCTTTTCAAACGTTCTTTTCCCGTGATCGATCCGGGACATGTGGAAGCCGGGCACAAAAGGCGACAAAATGAGCAGATCCAGCCGTTCCCCGGCAAAGGACTTAATAAATGACCGATCCTTGCCCCATGACCCCAAGGAAATCTAGATACTTTCAGCGATAAGACGATAAGGTACGACAGAAGTCTTGAAATTCCAACGGAGACTTCCGAGTTTCAGTACGATTCGTCTGTTCAACGCGATAATCTCGATCTTAACCCTTCCCTCGCCAAAGAGGCGATATCTCGCTACCATTATGTCGCGTGTACGACGCTATAGACGAGATATCTCGTGTTGCAATTTCTGTTTCACGCGTATCTTTTATAGGGCATCTTATATTAGAGGTGCATTTTATACTAGAGATTTTATCCGATGATCAAGAATACAAACTTCCTTTTATTATCCCCAAATAGCGCAGAGACATTTTATGCGCATCCTACAGTACAGTGGCTCACGAAAGTACTCCCACGCTCTTTAAATTTAAATAACTTTTTTAAGTATGGACCAAACGTCTTTACTTTTCTTGAGCAATTTTAGAAGCAACTGGTACGAATTACATGAAATATAAGAAAAACACTTTTTAAACATTTTTTAAAGACGCATCTTGTAGACCTTTGCTAGTTATACACATGTAGAAAAATTCATTGAAATCGAGGGACGTACACACGAACTATAAACGATTGAAAATCGCAATTTTTTCACAGTTCTTGATCAATTTCTGCTGGAAATCTACAAATTTGTACATTCTTTCTACGCCTGTCGGTTTCTTCTGCGTCAATCGATTTCGATGACATTTTCAGCATGCATATAACTAATACAGATCTGCAAACCACATATATAAAACTGTCATTATTAGTTAAAACAAAAATATTTCATAAATGTCTTATTTATCTTTTCATGTAATTTCTACCAATTACAATTATTTCAAAATTATGTTGCCATATCATACAATAAATCAATATTTTTATTACGTCAGAAAAGTTAAGTCGTTCGGATCAATTTTTAAAAAGTTATTTAGTATTAAAGAGTGTCCGAATACTTTTGTGAGTCACTGTACGTTCTGAAATCGTCCCGATAACGTCTATGCTTCCCATGTATGTTCTCGTTAAAACGTTTCAATGTTCTAGCGCGGTCCCATTTACAAAATAAGACGTTCCATGCGAACATTCTCAGAATATTTTCTGGACGTCCAAAAGTAACGTCTTCCGTGCGCGGTGCCGAGAATTTTATAGTTTTATATGTAGACATTTTATATCGCGGTTTGTGAAGGGTCGAAGGCAACAGCGATCGGCGGAATATAGTTTTATGGTTACCAGATGTGGCAGAAGTTGCCGAGGCCGAAATTCAGAATTGGATAAACTCCAAAGAAACGCGAACCCGGACTTTCCTCGCAGAAGTTCAGGTTCGGGAAAATTCGAAAGAAACTCGTAACAGGTTATCCTCGGGCATTTTTGCAAGATATTAACGCCATCGTCACCAATTAAAAAGAAAAGAAGACACAATTTTTGGAAATGGGGCTGAAACCGGTCAAAGTCATTCGCGATATAATTATTGTGTGCGAAGGTGTCACTTCCGTGATACCTTCTTCTCAGCGTACAAGGAGTGTCGCTGAGCACCTTGGGTCGCGTAATAACTACATGATTATGGTGGTTGCGAATTTCTTTATTTCCACTTCTGACTGTTCGCGATTTCTATGTTTCGAGTTCTGTTCTGTTCCCGGCGTCTGTATTCGACTGTTTGAGATTTCTTGTTAGTCTTGTTCGCGATTTCCGTGTTAGTCTCTCTGCGATTTCGTGATTGTCTTCGTCGCGATTTCTCAACAGTCTCGTTCGCGTTTCTGGATAGTCTGATGAGTGTTACGTCGTAACAACATTATATATAAGCGCATACAAATATTTCGACACTGTATAAGGTGAGCACCCGGTATATTGGGTGTTCTATGTTCAGAAACTAAACTATGACTTTGTTTAACTTCTACAGAACACAGTTCAATTCTATTATAAACAACTTCCAAATAGTTACATAATAGTTCACATAATGCTACATTGCAAACATTAAGTTTAGACAGTAAGGAAGATCTTCACAACATTTAACGAAAGTAAAATTTGTTAAGAATGTAATGAAAATAGCTGAGACGCTCACAGATTGACAAACTTGAACTGTTTCATATACGAAATGTTCCGCGCTCGGTGATAGAAGACGATTGTCGTGCGCTAAATATTCCGCTACTGATGCAAATTTATTAAAATTACGACTAATTTATTTACCCACTGTTTAGAATTAATTTTTGGTGGAACTTCTTGCAAATACATTAACCCTTTCGTTGATCTTCGTGTAATAACTATTCGTTCGATTTAATCGTTAGAATCTGTGTAATTAAATTACGATTTTGGTATTCTGAGTCAAATTGGACGTCGGCACCGCATTTGGAGGGGTGAAATACGTATATGGAATCAGATCGTTTCTCGATCTGTCCCCACGCTTACTGGTCGAACAGAAGTTTCAGAAATACGGTGCTCATCGGTTTATCTTATCTATTCCTCGCGTGCGCGCGCGCATTACCCGAAGAAGAAAGTAATGCTACAAAGTTTTCCTCCATATCAGAACCGCATTAAAGTTTTCGACAAACACCACTGTCGATAAAAATCCGAGATACCCTTATTTTGGGACCGAGTCATCCTTTCCAATTTTTGATAAAACTTTCTGTTATGGCGAAACATGTGTTATCTTTAATTTAACTATTAGGAACTACTATTAGTATTTATATATGTCTATTGGTAGATGTAATTATTCAATTCTCCGGTAGTAAAATTTATTTACAGCAACAACTGTCACGTATTCCAATTTTCTATCTGCCAGCTGAAATTATTAACGCGCTTCGTGCCGCGTGTACCATCGGTGATGCACGATGACACACTTATTTAATGCGCTAAAAAGGTGTATTGTACAATAAGTTTATAAATAAGAATACATCTCCAACAAACGAACGAGGCATTAAATAAAATGCAGTATAGATAAAAGGAAATAAGTATTACAATTTTTAGTCGCTCACTAAATGGCCTACATGAAAAGTCGATCAAAAACTGTTTGGCAGGGAACATGTTAATAAATTATTCGTATTTATTATCTTTGATCTCGTAGAAATAAGTTAAAATATATATAAAAAGAACTGATGCATCGATCGAACTCGACGTGATGTTGTGAACGGAAATAAATATTTATGTAACTTCTCTGCCTTGTTACTAATAATGACAGTTTTTATTTTGCATCAAAGTCTACTCATTACTGAACTGCGAATATTTCCTGAGTCAATCTGAGGAAACAGAAGGCTAACAGAAACTTTTTTGTTTTCTTCTGCAACAATTTCAATAAATTCGTGTTGAGATTTGCTTGCTCATTTTTACTGTAGTTACACAAGTTCTGCAGCTTACTCGTTCTATACAAAATTCACGCAAGATTTGAACTTTGCGCCATTTGTGCGGTAAAGTGTTGCTAATGGAAACAATACAGCGTGATAGATGACAATTTAGGATTATTAAAACTGGAGCGCTATATGGAAGAGCTAGGTGTTTTCACTGTTGAGCAATATTTTAAAAATAATGGAGGATTGGCAACTATTTATATCCACACGTAGAACCAACTCCTGACCGTTGGTAAGAACGAGTTCAGAAGTATGAAGAAAAAGAGGTCGAATAGGACGGAGAAGTCGCAAAGGTGTAAAAGAGTTTGTTTTCTTACGTCTCAGTGAAGCAGGGAAGCAAAAGAAAGAGCCGCATAGTTCGTGACCCTTCACCTAGACCACAGGAAATCCTCGGTCCCCATTGTCCCCCAATGTCGAGACGCAAACGTATTGCTGGACATTCCACATGCTTGACACCGACGAACTCTAACACGTTAAGTGCCACCGGCACCACAGGTGGTACCCACAGGCATTTGCTAACTGCATTTTTTCAGGATCACTTGGCCAACCACGACGGGGCATGTATGGAAAAGCTAAGCGAAACTATGCGCGACAGTAGAATGACTAATTGTGCAGGATCGTTTCTAAATTGTGGCACGATCGGCCAGAAAATAAATCCACGTGCACAAATTGATTGCAATGAAAAAGAAATTTGTTCACTTGGCGCTTCGTTCAGTTACCCTAAGTGGAGATCGCAGGTTTTACCTACCTACTCAAAAAATTTCATTTCGATTCAGAAACGACAAGAAAAATTATAATTTGTTGATGTAATGATTCGTTTTTGACAAAACTGTACGAAATGGTATTTCTGCTTGATAGCACTTAAAAGTAGAAGTGGTAAGCCATACCCAGACACGGCAGGTAATTAATTTTCAATAGAAGCCGTATTAACCGTGACAATATTTGAAATTCATTTTCAGCCAGAAAATAATTCGACGTGCGCGAATCGATTGAAATAAAAAGGAAATTTGTTCACGTGGCGCCTCGTTTATTTGCCTTAAGTGGAAAATGCATATTTCACCTTCCTCTTCAACAAACATGATTTCGATTGAGAAACGAAAAGGAAAATATAAATTTATTCACACAATGATTCGTTTTGAGAAAATCATACGAAATGGTATGTCTGCTTATAGCATGTATAAGTAGAAGTGGCGAGCCATAGTCAGACACGTCAGGTAATTCATATTCAATAGAAGTCGTACAGACATGACTATGATTTAGATTGATATATAATGAAGAAGAGAAAATTTATTTACAAAATATTTCGTATTTCGAGAAAATCACGTACATCGGTACCTGTACGAAGTAGAATAGGTACGGCGTGAATGGATACATCAGCTGATTGTTATTCAAAAGTGCACGTACTCAACGAAATACCAAATTTTTATTCGACAATCACGACAAAAGCTAAAATTTGTTTATATGACGCTTCGTTTTCGATAGAATTATGTTGTTGGCAGTAGATTCAGAAATAAATGCCTACACAAGTAGAACAGGTAAACCGTGATCAGACACGCCACCTAACTTCTATTGAATAGTACACAATTCGCTCTCGAGACATGCCATAGTATTTTGAAGTAGTAGAATGGACAGATTTGTGGCCAGACACGTTAGCCAATTCTAAGTGAATAGCACACGTACTCGACGAATCGATTTTGACTCGAAAATATGTCACATGACAAAATGTTCTCTCCCTTCTCTTATTTTTGCGTGCAGAATCATCTCTTAATCCGCTTTATCATGATTTCGGGAATATCTCGATTAAAAATCACAACAAATTCCGTCAAAAATCATAATCTTACTTGACAAACAAGTCACGCAACTATTTAAACAACAAAGAATCTCACAGAATCAACATTTGAAACTCTAGCACACGGTCCAGTTTTTAAAGGTGTTTTGGATATTTCGCAAATCCTCGTCAAAAAAAAGCTAAAACCGCCAGCGCAGCAGGTTTTCATTTTTCTGTTGACATTTTCACCAGGATGAATCGAATGGCGTTAATCCCCTTTTCACTGGCAAACATACATTTGAAAAAATTGTCGGAATTTTCGGCGTGACGGAAACGAGAATTTACCTTATTTGTTCGAAGCGGAAGAAGGATTTTAATGTTTATGACGTAGTCTCTCGTCGGCAGACGTGCCGCATCAAGAAGCTGTTAGCGAAATATGTTACGCTGTTCAAATATAATTGATCTTCAAGCACTTGGCCGGAATCCAACACAATTAACGCCTTTCGGGTGCACGATGCCTTCTAAAAGTGACTCTTTCTAACAATAAGAGCGCCGTGTATGCCCCGCGTTGCACTTCGTGCTGCAAGCGTGTCTACGGGTACGATAGCATCTAGCGAGCCAATTCTCGCAAGGGACGCTCAATAAATGCATTCTACCTATTTTATGCAATTTTGTAGCGTCGTGTCAAATGTAACGTAATTATCGACTGCCATAACTAGACTGCCGATCTATATACAAAATAAGGATCGTTGGCATTAACCCCTAACCATATTATGACCAGTCAGACTACTCGTGAAGGTTTTAAACAAAGTTTAACAAATATAAATATTATACGTTTCTTTTAAGACGAAATCAAAATTTATTCTTTTGTGAATAGTATTCAAGTATTGAAATAAATGGTAACAGTATATGAAACATAAATTGTTTTTCCTCTTCTGTAACATTTTTAGTTAACTTTAAGGTAACGTTATAATAATTTCAGTTATAAAGAAAATGGTATGGAAAGCGGTTAATTGAAAGATATCGGAACCAAATAAAAATTTGTTTTTCTGATTGTTGATTCCATTAAACTGTTCCAAAAGTATCAATACTGTTTTATTAAGCTTCTATTAGATCCATCTATTTCTGCCATAAAGGCATACAACCTGCAGTCTAATCATAACGTGGCTAGAAAGTTCGAGTTCTTTAATAATTTATAGAAATCCTATACGGGAACATATTCACATGCGAAAATCCGATTTTGATAAAATTTATGGGAGCTTATAGTTATTTGAAAAATATTTGACACGTATTTTTTTATCGGCAACCATCCACTTTGAAAGGGTGATAACAGCCCTCAAAGTTGAGGTATTTTTTAGATATCTCGGAAACGAGAGGCCGAAAAAAATTTGAATGTTTTTTTCTAAATTGTGTGCTTTTCAATGGGAAATGTAGTCCCGCAAGAAAATTGTAACAAAACTTTTGTTTAAACAATAAAGCTATAAGCTCCCATAAGTTTCATCAAAATCGGATTTTCGCATTTGAACATGTTCCCTTGTTAGTGAACAACATCCGATATACTGATTTTCGTGTATAATTTCATAAAATCTCGCAAAATTTAACAGAATTATCGAGTATTATATTTTATTCAGTATAAAAATCCTCGATCTAGCGACTACACTGATAGTTATACGAATCATGTATCAACCAGGAAATTTTTTAATCCTAGATAACTATATCCATAACTATGCCATATAACAGAAATTTAAAGAAAGTGTTCAGCGCACGCGAAAATTTTATTGAAAGTGTAAGAATAATTTACCTATATTAGTGTGCACTCAGTGTTATAATTACAATATATATATTTTTATTTATTACGTTTAAGTATTGTGTATATGTTTTCACCGATTTACGTACTACCCTGTTTTGTTCATATCACTACATTTTGATATTGTTAAATAAACGTCGGGCACATTCCCCGCGAGCAAGCGACCAAAAAGTACGTTTCACGCTGTGTCGAGCCTCATAAATGCGACTCTATCAAGTTGAATTTATACGTGCGCTTCGTGCATTAACTTGATAACGGTCGAATATTTAGGAGTGGTGTTAACGGTTTTACAAAACACACAACTTGCTTGAAAATAACAATTACACTTTAATAGACTCGGGTACGAGTTTTAACCCTTAGCACTACAACGGTTTCTTTCAGGCGCCACTAAAAATTGCCACGCTATTATTCAGAACAACTTTTACATCATTGTGTTTGCAATTAAGAAATCGGTAAAAATTGAACTGTTGTGCGTACGAATAATACTAATAAATTTTATATGCTCGGGATTAAATGAACTATGTACAATTTCACTAATTTAAGTAAAATGAATAGCTCGATTTTGGAATTAAAATTGCTTGGCGAATGGTTACTCTCAAGCACTATTAAAAACAGCCATGCCATTAAAAAACAATTTTTAAATCACTTTTATTGTATCTGAAAAATTTGTAAAAATTTAACTGTTGTAAGAATGAGAATGTTAGGTTAAAACAGCTTCGAGTGCAAAGAGTTAACACTTCAAGTTACTGGTACAAAAGAGCAAATACGAGTTGAATGGAGTTGTCTCAGTGACGGTTGAATTTGAAATCAGAAAAATGTGGGGTATTTATACAAAATGTTGCGCAGACTAGCCCACCAATCAGGGTTGACGGTGAGTTGGTCGAGGTGCGCAATCGCAGATAGTTAGATTTTCTTCGCACCTGTTTGCAAGTTGTTGGATGTGAAAAAGGTTTCAGCGGTTTATGACAGTGGGAAAGTACAAATGCCTTGGCGAAAATATACTGGGTGCCTAAATTAAATCTACGGGAAACTGTGTATGTTTTGTAGTATATCTAAATGTTGTAACGACGTAACAGAATGTATTTTATCTTACGAAAAATAAGATGCCCATAATGACCCTATTAGGTATTCGATTTATTATTTAAATTGCCATTTTTACGAAATATTAATAGTCCACAATGAAATTGTTTTAATCATTACAGCGTTTTAATCTCCCTCTACTCGTGTACTACTTAAAAGCATAAATCCGCATTCTAGTTATAACATGGTTAAAAGATCAGAGTACTCGGCGAGTTCATTTTTATGCGATTCCGTGGAATCGTGTAAAATGTAGCATAATTATCGAGTGTTGTAACGTGGTTAGAACGTCGGAGTTTCCGACCAATTCATAAAAATCCTCGTCTCCACTTCTCCGGGGAACGAAGTACCTTTCATTTCGAGTTCCGCGAAGAATCCTTTGACGGTGGCCTGATTGTAATTCTTCCACCGTCTTGTGTTATGATTTAGTTAGCCGCAGCAGAAGCGCGTCCATTATAACGAGCAAGGGAGAAAGACGGGTCCCGACTTCTCAGAGGGTTAGCCTCGGGAACAAACGTTAAAAGCAATTTGATGCGGTTCGTAACGGAAAGTTTTTAATATTCTCCCGTTTAACGACGGATTTTTACACGCGCGAAGAACACGACGCTGCTTCCGTTCCTTGATGAAAGCTGCGTTCAAAGTTTTATGCGGATATTAGCACCCGCGTTATGCGTGATATAGCAGACTCTGTGAATTTTTGTACGAAACAGAAATTATCTTCACTGATTGCAAGACATAGGAGCCAAACTGAGATGTCCTCTTTTTCTTTAACACTTAACTTATCGGGCATTAAAACCGACTGCTGTATGTTGTCTTATAAAAATGCAAGGACTTCATTTATTTGGACTGTCTGCGATTTTTATTACAAAAATTCCTATGAATGTTATTTTATAATTTCAACAATTGTACAATAAACAATTTAAAAAGAGTCATTCGACCTGCCGTGGTTGGTTCAGTATTAAAGACTTTAAAAAGTTTTCTAATCCCCCTACGGTTTCAATATTTCCCCGTTTACTTTTCCAATGCATAATAATCTGATACATAAAACGCGCAGTCGATTGATAAGGAAACAATCATAAAACGAAAATAATGAAAATTTTTACCGCCTCGCGCAGGGCTGGTAAACTCATTCGTCCGGAGTAACACATAATGATTATAATCGATATTTGAATAGGTGCGATAAATTATCGGGATATTTAATAAAGTTTAATGATAGTAATAGATTTTCGAAACGTGTCGGTAATGTACATAAATATGAACGCTTGGAATTGGACTTTCTGCGTCGAGTAATTATGAAAAAAATGATCAATTGACGTGCAAGCAGCATAATTAGTATTACTGCCGCGAGATATTTTCGAAAAGACCATTTGAATTTCAAGGTTCTTCTGTAATTTGAAATTCTATGGTCTTTGGGTGTTTGAATGCATATGAATTCGCGCAAACACCCGTCGTCTAATTAACACTAATGGCGAGTTGGTCATTTGCTAAATTACAAGAAACGCTCGCAATCATTTTCCCCGAAGCCATTGCAGCGATGAAACGGAAACGTAGCACGTCCCTAAAACTGCTAATTAGGAAGCAAGATTATATTTTTTTGCTTGCTTCTGGAATAAGCTTAAACGACTAGACAATGGAAGTGCTTTCTACTGCAAACTCTAAACGGTTGAATAATTAACCTCTTACGTTATAATTTCAGAGGAATTAAATATTTTCTGCTTTCAAGAACGTTGAGACTACTTCAATTTGCTTACGGTGTTTCTAGATTTTTTTTTCTCGACCGTCTGCTACGGAGTTTCTGCCTTCAAGAATGTCGAAGATAAATTAAAAATCTCCTCGAAGTTCTTGATAAACACTTTAGTCACAATATTTTCTGGTTAAGCAAATATTATTGTCAATACTCACTCGATAATCTTGAAAAGTTTGGATTTAAAAAATTAAAAATCAAAAAGCATTTAGAAAAGGAAACGAACGATTCTAGTTCAAAGAACGTCTCGACTTTGGAATTACAATAGCTCAGAGTGCAAAGGATTAAACGACATTAAGAATTACATTTTAACCCTTTGCACTCGAAGCTGTTTTAACTAGAAAACCAGAGCATTCCTTCTGACTTAGAATATTTTTATTCCACATGAATTATTTACCTTATGTATAAAAAGTTTTTTGCTGTCATTCGTCTTTACAACACTTAAACTTTTATCAATTTCTTAAATATAAAGATAACGATGTTGAAATTATTTTAAATAATAGTGCGCCAATTTTTCGTGGCGTTTCAAAGGGTTAAGTTCTTTCTTAGATCCGTATGACGTACTATAAGAAATATGGTTGTTAAAATCTTGGAACCGTGCATGTGAAAATAGCAAAATTACGAAAATTTGATATTGTGTCAAACGTGTTCATATGATAGTGTCCCGCATGTATGATAAGAAATGCCAGGGGACTAGTCGATCACTTTAGGGAAGTTTCCGGTGGTGACGGTGTTTCTAATTTAGCGCAGGACACGGGCCAAAATCCATAATCATGAATTGATCCCTCCGCGTAGTCCTTCCACGGTCACGTAACAAGCGCATCCTTCGGATGCAATCACTGCAGTTGCCTGGATAATCTTATTTGGGATCCTCAAAGGAAACGCAGCGCCGCGAGGGCGACTAATTATACCATCGTAATACGAGCCGCGCGTTAAACATTCAGAATCGCGAGCACGCGATGCGTTCACGTTTCACCACCTTGTTATTTTATTTGGTGATCAGAACATGATACGACTATCGCGACTCGAGCAGCGGTTTCCCACGACACGAGTAATTTTATCCGAGTACCCTTTTAAACAGGAAACGATATTTTTCTAAAGAATAAAACCTGCAGAGACGAACACGAGACGTTCCAGCAAACATGCTCCGCATAAAGTCTCAAAGAAATTTATGTAATCTTTTACATGAACGTCAGAATTTCTTGCACTATGACTGCAGGGATTTAGCGCACATAAGTCTTCTGGAAATGAATAAACCGTTGCACGGGATGCAATTTGTGGAAGTAAAGTACCTCAAGTGAGAAATTAGTTATAATTCATTCGAATTTTAAAAACACGAAGGTTTTTCTAACTATTCGTGGTTAGTACTAAAAATATACGAACAGCTCGAAGAAATACGAGTTTCAGAATTTCTTGTGTAAAGTAATTCCAGGAATAAATGAATTACTCAATGATATGCGGAATGTGTATCAAATAAATTGTTAGTTTAAAATTTCTGTTTACAGAGAAGCCACTTTTGTCTTCCGTTACGGTTTGAGCAAGTATTTGCTCTACAGAATAAAAATGTAAAAGCTTCCAAATGTCTTGTGAAATAAATTATTTCAGAAAGTACAAGCTACAGAAGCTGAAAGACGCCCGAAATAAGTAATAAGTCGCAGATTTGAGTTCTGATAATTTCGCAGTTAAAACACGAGCCTCATCGCGACGATTCACTGGGCACTTTGAGTTTGCAAATTTGTTCTGAAAAGTTTCGCAACGTTAATCGCTTCCCGATGGATTTTTTCCCCCTCTGAAAGGAAAGTATAATCCCAGGAACAAGTGCCACAAGAAATAATAGTATGGAGTATTATGATAATCGGAGGGGCGAGGAAGCGAGGCATTTTTTCAATCGTCGATTTCACCGTTCGCTACGATTTATCGAATAAATCTTTCCTCGTCGGTGTCTTCGCGTCGCGGCTGCTTTTTCGTGACATTTAAATAACGGAACGAGTTTCGCGCGAGGCAATGCGGAAAACTGATCCCCGAATGCTCTAGAATTAATGACGAACCGGAAAATTCCGTTTTGCTCGCTTAAAAATGATCCGCCGTCGGAATTTCGCGCACGGCATCGAATTTTCCCGGCGGCGTAAACGAATTTCGTAAAGTACGCATAAAATTTTAATGAGTTCTGCATTATAATACCACTCGAACGTCGTTTAATTATACAGCGACGCGATACGTCGCCAGGAATAATTTCAAATTCCTGGACAAATACAACTGTCTAGGCGCGGGCAACGAGAAAAGAGCAACGAAAGCCTCCCCTATTCTCGTTTCTTATTTAGGGCATGCTGCATACCCTTCTTACGTAACCATTACGTATTAGATCACCTACAGTTCCCTGCGGACGGTTTCCCTCGTACAGAGAAAAACTGATTGTCAGATTTTCTCAACTGGCAATGGATAAGGATACCTGCGAAAGAATTCTCGAGAAATTCGCGTCACTCTCCTATTACAATATTCGCACGCAGTCGGAACAGACAGACGTCCGAAGAAGCATAGTTATTTTTGTCTACCTGGAATACTACCTGAAATATCACTAGTTTAGAAACTAGCTTAGATGCTGCTTAAAAATTTCCTGGTGATCTGGAGAGAATTATTTCTATTTATTTATTAGCACTAGGTTCACGGAACGCTAGGAGTGACTATTTTACACTACTTTGTAAAAGTAAGGAGAATACGTTGATTCATATTTTTAATAAATTTGTAAATAGTATGTAGCCAAAGAAATAAATTTGTTGAGTAATTTTCCGTCGCAGCATCTTTACAATTGCAATAATCGTGAATAAAAATCTTGTGACCTGTTACTTTGACGAATCCCGTCAACCAAGTGTTGAAGACCTAAAAATCTTGATTTATGTCACTTTCACGTGTATAGAATTGCAAATAAATCTAAATGCATATATTACAATCTTTGAAAAAAGAATTAGTATACGTCTTTTGATGTCAGGTCTCTGTATAAATATATTTATGTTTACAGATAGTTGTAAACTTCGACTAAGAAGAGAATTAATTAGTTTAGATATCTTAAAATATTATGAAAAATGTTAGGAGTATTCCGTGGTTATCTTTCATTTTATACTCGCCAGAAAATAACTGACACGCTTAACTTTGTAAAATTGTCAAGATTTGCTCAGATTTCCTGCAATTTCTTTAAATGTATTTTAATAGAAAATTCTATTCAGTAAACTACAATTTGTCATTTCAATTCACCCATTCTTCAGACATGGCCTTAACGGATTATCATCTGCTGAAGTATACCGAATGCAAGTTTATCTGGGGAACATTACAATTCCATTAAACAGGTCAAAAAACGCATCCGTGACTTCATAACCAGGAAGTCGCAGTACTTTTACCAAGAATACATTTTTAATACACCTACTTCAAGGGAAAAAGTATTACAAAACGACGGTGAATACTTGCAAACATAATTTTGCATATTTCTATTATAAATAACAACTAAATATCACTTACAAACATCCCAAATTCGTTGGCACACCTAATATGAAGTAATCAAAGAATTTACCTAGTCGAAGCAGCAATATTTAAAACGAATATTATTTTAACGCTACAACCATCAAAAGTTAAAATTGACTAATTTTCATTATCCCATAAAAATAACAAGATTTAATTAATTCAGATTTTGCTGAATTGTTCTTGCAAAATTTGTTGACTTGATTAAAAAATTCTCAGAACTGTCATTTGACGAATTTCCAAATTAACGTGTTATATATAATTCCTATAATATTAAGACATATTTACACTATTTCAATAGATTCGATTGAAATAGAAAAGCACAAATAGGCGAGGCTTTCGCTCACGCACAGTTCTATTCTTTCCATTTGGAGATAAATAAAATGTGACGCGAAAGCGAATCAAAATAGTTTCACGTTCAACGTGTTATTAACCCAAATTTTGGTAAAAATGGTCCACCAACGTTTAATTTATACCAGCCAGAATCTTGACGAGTTCTTGTCTTCGTGTCTAACATTATAACAACCGAGCCCCTCTCCCGGACAGCTACTTACCTACGTTAGCTCATACACAACTACGATTTTCATTCAACGGCAAGACGACTAAGTACTCCGGCAAATACGCGAAGTAGTTCGAGTAGCGTCCCGCCCGACATCACACGAATTTCCGTAACTCTTGCCCTTAAGAACTCGGCGCAAGTTACACTTCTCCAGCATCTGTGCGGAGCAGGGATGATCGGTAACTGCGTACACCTCGCGGAATTCGCATTCGAATTCCCGGAGCGATTCCCGGCGCGAGACTCCAGTCAATTCAGACAGGAGATACACGGATGGATCTACGAGTGCTCGATAGGATCTTACCTGATGCGAGTGATAATCGGTTCCAGCACCGTTGGGGAATCTGTAACGGAATGGGCTGTGCACGGGACAATTGACGCGGAATGGGCTCTCGCTGGGTAACCTTGGCGGCGGATGCGAATGCGGCCCGTAGATGACACAGTCCATCGGCATGGGTCTTCCGGGAGCATGATCGAGGGGCCGACAAGAGTAGTTGACGGTCGGTGGTCTCATGGGTGCGTGGTCGATCGGCCGGCATGTCGTTTGGTCCATGGAACGGCAAGGTGTCTGTTCCAATGAACGGCAGGTCGGTTGCTCGATCGGCGGTCGTCCGGGGTGTTGCTCGTGAAGACGGTGCTCGAGCATGCGGGAAACGTGCTCGACGGATCTGCAACCGTGATCGTGCATCCGGCCAAAGTGATGATCGTGCATGTAGCTCGCGTGATCTTTCAGCCGGCATGGATGCTCTATAGCGCGCATAGCATGGTGCTCGATGTCGCCTCTCATCGGGCCGGAGGACATCGAGGACGAAGAAGCGGCTACCGGATGATCGACCACCCCGGATCTCGGTTGTTCGGTGCGTATCTGTTCCATCGGCCTGGACATCGCCTCCAACGACCTACTGGACTGATGGTGTTCGATGGAGGCCCGCATAGGATCGGCGGACGGCTGCCGTATCACAGAGTCCATCGATCTCATGGACTCCATCGAGCGCATCGCCTCGGTAGAGCGCATGCTGTGCTCGATCGGCCGCATCGGCGACGGCTCGGTCGATCTACACGCTCTGCTCCAGCATCGCGGTATCGTGTTCGCACCGTCGCTCCCGCTACCACCGCCGATGTTCCCACTGGCGGCGACACCATGACCTTGAGGCGGCCAACCGACCCCGTACGGATCCATTTCCATCGCCTGGAAGACGGATCAGGCGGCAAAACGGCTGGAACGCTCTCAGCCGTCTGTCTCGTTAGGCCAGCACAGATCGCCGCGTGGCTACTCGGCTACCCGGTGCCATGACCGCGACGATTTTCGCGTTCATGGCTGACACACCGAGAGAAACAGTGCGAGAGAAAGGAAAAGAAAGATCGAGAGAGAGAGAGAGATAGAGAAAATAGAGACACTCCGATCGGAGCTCTGTTAAGATAGACAAGGTATATACGAGGGATTTACACGCACTCAAACACACACGCACTCGCGAACACGACACACACGAGACCGAAGGCTCGTGTGCGAACACCGTCGAGAGACCCCGCGCCGCGATAAACCGAAACGGAAAACCGGAACACGATCTCTCGCACGGAACGAAGTGGAAAAGCGTAGAGAACGGAGGAGAGACCGAACTAAAGCGGACGCAGCATGCTGTCACTCGATGATCACGCGGAGAAAGGAAAAGTTCGAACGAGGAAAGAAGCTGTAAGCGTGTGGAACAGCACTGAGAAGCTGACACATCGCGATGCTGCGCTCCCCAGCACTGAGCCTCGCGGCCTCGACTGCCGCGCAGTTCCTCCACGCAAACCAACCAACCAACCAACCGACCGACCCACTACCCCCGACTATCCACCCACCGCCTAACTATCCGTCCCCTCCAACCCTGTTGGATCCGGCGCCGCGTTCTCTCTGTCCCCGTCTCCTCTCTTACGGCAGTGACGCTACCCCTCGTCCACCAGCCAGTAAACCTCTCTCTCCTTCATCCCTCTGGACCGCAATGTTCGCCCACTGTATCCAGTAACGTTCCCCTTCGTCCTTACCCCTTCGAACCCCCTCGTTCACCCTACCCCTAGGACTCTCGTCCTCATCCTTCCCGTTCTTCCTGCCCCACGAACAATCTCCGACCTCATCGGCAAGTCGCGCCACTGCTGCCTCTGCTACCTCTGCTACCTTTGCCTTTCCTCCTCCTTTCGCTACTTCTTTTTTCCCCATTTAATTCCTGTTCGGCTTTATCGGCGGACTCGACGCTCCTTTGTCCCTCTATCAGCCAGGCCAGCGTGTTTCTATTTCTCCAAGGAGTTTCGGGAATGATTCACCAGCAGAGCGAGAGTTGGAACTCTCTCGACGATATACACCGGGTAATCCTTTCGAGACGCGTTTCCCGCGACGCCTCGATCACAACGTTCGAAGATTTAGCTTTTCCGTTGTAGGCTTCGCCCGTGAAAAGACGGCATTGAATTAGAGGGGATCTCTCTTGGGTCTCTCTCTTTTTAATCCCTTGCACTACGATCTGGTTTTCGGGTCGCCAAGACTAAAGTTCTCTTGGTGTTCTGAATTTCTTAGGATTAATGGAAATGTTTAGGGAATACTTGAGTATGCTTTATGTCTCGATAATTGTATATTAAAAGTTTATTTTCGGTTTCGAGGGAATTTACCCTTTGCACTCGAAGCTATTTTAACTTCAAGGTATTTTTTCTGATCTAATATATTTTTATTCTACAGGATATATTTCATCTTGTGTATACGAAATTTGTTCACTGTTACTCGTCCTGGCAACAATTTAATTTTTACAAATTTCTTTGACACAAGCAGAGTGATGCGAAAATTGTCTTAACACTAGAATTACCGAACAGGAAATCCAACGATATACATTGCTTTGTAATAATAACGGTACTGCATCTATTCAAATTTCATACAATTCTTGTCGTAAGGTATACACCATTAAAGAAGTGCATCCGAAAATTTCTGATGAAAAAATTTTTATAACTTCAATAATTGCAAAAGAAAAAACTGGAGACCAGTCAAAATGACTGGTTTAGTTGTTCTAGTGTTAAACAGTGCTGCAGCTATTTTTAGTGGTGCCTGAGAGTCACCATTCAAGTGCAAAGGGTTAATAACGTGCATATGTGGCAGGTTCTGCTTAAACTGTGCGTCACGAATTAGGCTCGTTGATAGATTACGAGGGGTCAACGCTGATGGGGCTTACAGGTTCTGGAGATTCTGGTCGTACTCGATACTTGTTTTCCTCGTTAAGCGATTCGGGTGGTTGCGATATAGATTGATCAATGTTACATTTCATCGACATTCAATCGATTAACACTTTGCACTTGAAGCTGTTCGATTCTGTTGCATTCTACATGATTTATATATTTCCATTGTGTGCATAATGACATTTCTTTTATTATTACTAGTCCTCGTAATAGAGAAATGTTTATTAATTTCTTAGAGCCATACATAGTGATGTATGTTTTAAATAACTGTTTGTATGTATGTTTTAAAACTGTTTTAAACAGTGCAGCAATTTGTAATGGCACCTCGAAGTCACCATTCGAATGCTAAGGATTAACCCTTTGCACTCCAAGAAATTTTAATGTAAAAATCGAGACACTTTTTAACAGTTTGGCTGCCATGTCACCCAAATATGAATACAGAGTAATTTGTCCATTTTTTTAAAATAAATTTGTACATTAATATAATCGTTGCACTACATTTAGTTGCAATCTGGAGAATACGAGAAGGTCGAAGGATAACTATGTGTCGTACATTTTAAATTTTAAATTGTTGTTTCATCAAACAAATTACTTTGATTTTGTGGAATTTTTGAGGTTGTTCTTCTGGCAGTTAAAGTGTTAACCTAGAATAGTTTCGTTGTGCATAGATAATTAATTTCCTCTCGTACGTACAAAATTTATTTATAGTATTCGTGTAACACTTCAATTTTTACCGATTTCTTAAATGCAAATGTAGTAATGTAAAATTTGTTTTGAATAATAGTATGGTAGTTTGTAGTGTCACTTTAGAGTAGGCGCCATTCGAGCACTAAGAGTTAATACTAAACGTACCCCGAACGATCGAAGTAATTTTTAAAATGAGAAGAATTCATTTATTTAAATTTTTCACGGTTCTTATTAAAATATATACTCCACCAATGACGTTAATTCGATATCCTACTTGAAAACGTGTTTACAATGTCAATATCTGTGAAATAAACAATCTGGAAACGACAACTTGAACAGTGGTGGTAGGTTTAGCGTTGAATGTCCACGATCAATCCCCATTTCTCCCCCTAACTCTTAATGCCTCGAGCTCGGCGAAGTCTTATCTCGAGAGATAAAGAATAATAAATACGCTGCAAAAACCGCTAGTCTTCTCCAGAGATTATAAACTGTTGTATACAATATCGGTTACGGTTGTCAAAACAGTTGTGACGAATAAAATAATGTTATAAGCCGACTGCAGATTTTATACATTTCTGTCAAAATGGGACGGGTCCAATTTCAAGCAATCGTATAGTTAAAAGAATTATAAAATATTGCATACTACGTAATAGCATTGTTAAATAGAGAAATAGATTCCCATTTGGTTTCTGTAACTTGCAATTATCTAGACGATTTTCATTTTGTAAGAAAATCCGCGAGCTAGTTACAACTTCTGCTTTTCGTTTTGGCATTTCGGTTGCAGATTTGAAACTGCAATACCGAATAATAACAGTTAGAGAATCGATATGGTAATGGTTCTTAGATACCATAACTATAACCGATGTAAGCCAGAACCCATATCCTGATAACTAGACTGCAAATATTTACACATAACAAAAATATACAAAATATAAAATAACAATTTTCTGCCTCTGCTGAAAGAACCAGAAAGCTACTTTCGAGTCGTTTTCTTTCTTTTACCGTAGGTTTAGGGAATACTAAAAGTAACTATTTTACATTACTGTATAAAAATAACAAGAATGCATCTTTCCAAATATCTGTAGTCATTTTTTAAATAATAAACATCGAAAGAAATAAATTTGTAAATTCGTAAATTCAAACTTATCATTTTAGTCAGGTTTAGACTCCTGTATTTTCATCGCATGAAGTTGTAATTACTCATTTTGATTATAAACATATAAAATCCACAACTTTCTTATAACAATTGTAACCAGACAACGGATCTTTATGCAAAGTAAAAATTTCCTAACTGAATTACAACGGACTTGATTTTGAAATTCTTCTAGTGTGTTCACTGGTTTAAATTACGCACACTCATTTTTATCATATGTCTATAACACTTGTTGTTTAATTATAACATTATTTCGGTTCTTCAAACTGTTCCAATCCAAAGCGACATATTGTGTAATAATTTGAAATAGACATTTCCAGGACCTTTTCAGATTCTGCTTCTATTCGTGAGAATTTCGAAATTGAACAGTACACGAACGGCACCGAACCGACGTTAACGTATTCATTCCTATAAAAGGTCGGAAAAATGAGAAAAGAGGAGAATCGATGCCGAGTTGTTGAGAATCGGTGAACGCATTCACATTTGAATTACATATAATAATGTAACCCCGTCGACGTTGGTCTGCTGTTGTTAACGTTAAACCCAGCGAGCATTAAAATTGTGCATAGGCGTAGTGTCTTATAAAACAGCCAAAATTTAATTTACTTCAACTACGTGCGATTTCGATAACAACATACGATCGAATAAAGAAATCAATGGAATTGACATGGCAAATTTACAACTTCGATAATTATCACATGAAACATCTGAACAAGGTCAATGACCTTCTGTGGTAAATTCCAACCCTTTACACTCAAAGCTGTTTCTTTTTCAAAGGCAAAGCATTTCTTGATATAGAAAAATTTCTATTGCACGCAATTTAGTTCCTTTCGTGTATACAAAATTTGTTACCCTCCCGTTTACAAATTTTAAGTTTTAGTAATTTTTTTTATGTAAGCATATCGATACGAAAATTGTCTTAAATTATTTCGTGGCAACTTTTAGCGGTACTTTGGAGACGTCATTCGAGTGATAAGGGTTGAAGCTATACTGCTTGTGCTGTACCTGTGCAGCGGGGGTGTATTGTGACGTGTCAGGAGGGCATGGGTGCACGTAAGTTTTTGTGAGGCACGTTGTCGTACACGAACGACAAGTTACAAGACGGCCAGACCGATAAACGGTGCTGGACCGTTGAAAATGGAGCGGCGACGTTGCATGTTGCGTGTTGCGCGCGTTAAAACCGCGCGAATGAAAAACACCACCGATCGATTGTTCCACGCTAGGTGGCTCTCGCGGTGCTGCGTCATCATTCTACATACATAGTAACCTCGATTTCCAGATACATTCGGAATTGATCTGATATACATACGTCGCGCCGCGACGGGACACCCGGCTGATTATGCTCGAGTGTTTGAATTCAATTATGCCACCCCTGCGCTGCCACGATTTCGGGAAGAACAGGACATTGTTCGATGCTCTACGCCACCAATAGAGGACAAATAAGGGAAGCCGGCATCTTCATACCTAATTGTGGTTCGTTCCCGTTGTTAACGACACGCGTGCATCGTGAATTGCGCGTCTTGATTTTGTAATACCAGAATCGAAGACTTCTGCTTTATGATTCGTGATGAAAGCAGCTTTATCTTTTCGATATTTGCTAAATGACAGGTCAAGAAGCCGTCATCTGCTCCTTCTTAAATATAAAATAGACTTGCGATTTAATTGCAGTTCTTCTACATTATTAATGACACGCGTGCATCTTCAATTACGCATCTTGATTTTGTAATACCAGAATCGAAGACTTCTGCTTTATAATTCGTGATGCAAGCAGCTTTATCTTTTCGATATTTGCAAAATGACAGGTCAGGAAACCGTTATTCTATTGTTCTAAAATAGACTTGCGATCTAATTGCAGTTATTCTGCTTTATTGACGCCATACATGCATCGCGAATTACGCATCTTGATATTATAATACCAGAATCGAAGACTTCTGTTATACATTTCATGATGAAAGCATTTTTATCGAAGACTTCTGTTATACAATTCGTGATGAAAGCATTTTTATCTTTTCGATATTGGCAAAATGACGAGTCAGGAAACCGTCATCCGATCGTTCCAAAATACACTTGCAATCTAAACGTAGTTTGTCTCCGTTGTTAACACTAAACTTACAGAGCATTAAAATTGATTGATATATACTGTCTTATAAAAATTTAATTCTTATATGATTTAATATTAATATTTAATTTTTGTGAGACAAGATTTAATTTATTTGGATTATATGGTATACCCAGATTTTATTATACCTGGTGTTGCAGATTGTTATTCAACAATTCATAATAAGAAAATCTTTATAATTTCAATATTTGCAAGATGATAAGTCAGGAAGACGTCATATGGTCGTTCTAAAGCAATCTTGCCCTCTAATTGCAGCTTGTCTCCATGTTAAACGACACACGTGCATCTCCAATTACGCATCCTGATTTTATGAATCTCGTGAAGCAGACTGCTATTCAATAATTTGTTGTAAAAGCATTTTTATAATTTCAATATTTGCAAAATGACATGTTAGTAAGGCGTATGGTCGTTCTAAAACAGTCTTGCGATCTAATTGCACTTTGCCCCTGATTTTTATACTCGATGAAGCATATTGCTATTCAATAATTCGTTTTAAAAGCATCTTTACAATTTTAATATTTTCAAAATGGCAGGTCAGGAATGCGTCATAAGTATGATCGTTGTGAAACAATCTTGCAATCTAATTGCAGCTTGTCTCCATGTTTAACGACACGCGTGCTTCTCGAATTACGCATCCTGATTTAATGAATCTGGTGAAGCAGACTGCTATTCAACAATTTGTTCCAAAAGCATCTTTATAATTTCAATATTTGCAGAATGACAGATGAGGAAAGCGTCATATGGCTGTTTTGAAAGTCTTGCGATCTAATTGCAGTTTCCACCCTAATTTTGATACCCGATGAAGCATATTGCTATTCAATAATTCGTTTTAAAAGCATCTTTACAATTTTAATATTT
>CM052097.1:9672799-9688077 GCA_028453745.1 Agapostemon virescens
GCAAAATGACAGGTCAGGAATACGTCATAAATATGATCGCTGTAAAACAATTTTGCAATCTAATTGCAGCTTGTCTCCATGTTTAACAACACGCGTGCATCTCGAATTACGCATCCTGATTTAATAAATCTGGTGCAGCAGACTGCTATTCCATAATTTGTTATAAAAGCATCTTTATAATTTCAATATTTGCAAAATGACATGTTAGTAAGGCATCATATGGTCGTTCTAAAACAGTCTTGCGATCTAATTGCACTTTGCCCATGATTTTGATACCCGATGAAGCATATTGCTACACAATAATTCTTTATAATTCTTCTTCTCTATAAGTCTTTATAATTTTAATATTTGCAAAATGACAAATCAGGAAGGTGTCATATGGTCGCTGAAAAATAATGTCCCGTCCCTGACCGAAAGTTCTCTTTCTTTTCTTTCTTGCACACGCAGAAATAGCCAACACAAAACCTATCGTGTGAAACAGCTGACACAAGGCTTACTAAGCCAAACCAAATGTCAGACGCTATAAAACAATAAAACACCGAAAGCTTCACCTTCTCGAACGAATCCTACGACCAACGACCACTCTTCCATTCTTCGACCTGGGACTTCTCGAAAACATCAATCGTGATTGGCAATTTTCCTGGTCACGAGTTATATATGAAATGTTTTTTAACAAGAAAAACCAGTGACAACGAGATGCTGCTGGTGCGCATACCAATCTTCGTTCAGCGCTTTTCAGTCACTCAATTTTACCACGAGCAAAGACAAATTGAATAAATTTATTTGTTATACAGTAGAATTCCGATTATCCGGCATACTGTTTTCACTGAGGCGATACTGGAGAATCAAACAGGTAAAACTCCTTTTGTATGATAAAATGTGAATAATTGAAAAAAAAAAATGTATGTTGTAGTAACGCAATTTCTTAATGAGAATAAAATGTAATATGCGAATAGCGACAATGCAAAGTGTATGCAGTTGTAATATACATATCTACTTTCATTGCTTAAACATCGCCGACAGTGAATGTCGATGCAGTACAGCGAGAGGAAAATTGCATACTGAACGGCGACTGTTTAAATAATGTTCGTGTGTCGTCTTGCTTCGCGATTTTAAATCTTTTATTTAAAAACTTCGTTACGCGACATATGCAGAAAGGTTTCTGTAATGTTGTACTGTTTAGTACGTTCTGTAAATATTATAAATTTATTCAACGCATAATTAACTTCTTGCCAAATGATGATAATTGCCATATCCAAACGATTTATAATATTCAACTTTTGATAGACTGCTTAATTGCTTAACTTTAAAATATAGTCTGAGAATAATAAAATTGAAAAGAACATTGCAGAATTACACAATGCAATGCATTTAATTAATACTATTTAATTAATATTTAGTATTAGGGAGACCGGAAAGTAATGTCGTTTTTTTTACATTTTTTGTGTAACTTGAAGTAAACAATAAGCTGATAAATGACAAACGAATATCGACATGTGCAGAAAGCAATATTATTTTCCGGTCTCATTAATAAGTAAACAACTCACGATTCCTTTCGGTTCGTTCGTTAACACGTCGATGTCACTGCTGTTGAATACATACGATGAGGACTTCCTTATTTGTGTGAAACATAATTAGCGACGTTTGAGTAAATGTTCCGGTTAATCAGGCATTCCGGAAAATCGGTTGCCGGATAAACCGAATTTAACTGTACGAAGCATTAACTTTGCAAGTTCATTCACATTCGCGATCGAGTAACCCGCGGCAGTTACGCTCGCGGACTTGGCGCAGCAAATAGTTCGAATATACTTTTGACAAGGTCTAATAAAAATCGTATTGTAAGAAAGTAAAAGGAAATAGTCTTTCATGAACAAAATCTGGTAAATATTTACATTAAGAGAACTAACTGACGGATTGGCGCAGCAAATAGTTCGAATATATTTTTGACATGATCTAATAAAAATCGTATTGTAAGTAAAAAGAAATAATCGTTCATGAACAAAATCTGGTAACTATTTACATTAAGGAACTACCTACGATTTCAGTGACGTTTTAAAAGCATCGCTCTGGGTAACGTTCCAAAGGTTTAATTGACGACGCTGTTTATAAAAAAGTTACGGTAAGGAAGTTCAGTATCGCAGTTAAGTAGTGCTAATAAATGAAAGCATTTTAAGACCGGCAGGATTCAAATAAATGAATACGAGAATGTAAGAGAATGAAAATAATTGATTCGGCTTATATTGTTTGGCATCGAAGCTGCTCGCACGTGCTTGCAATCAAAAGAACCTCGCAGAGACATTGTTTTACAATAATAACCATTATGTATTCTGTATACGGTACAATCAAAAAGTTAGTATCCATTCGCCTGTTTCCACAATTTCGAGCTCAGTATCGGCTAACCGACTGTTCCTAACACAAATTCGAGTTAACCATGTTACAATGGAGCATAAAGAGGCTATTATTGAATTCGATGGTTCGAGTCGACCGTAAACTTCGAGGCTTCTCGCCGATTTAATCGAGTGTCGAATTAAACTGCAGCTCTCTCTCTCTCTCTCTCCCTTTCTCTCCCTCTCTTTCTCGATCAGGTGAAAATTATGCCGCGGCAACTGTAAAATAAGGCGGATGGCGCATACAACAAACGTGTTCTTCCTACTCGCGGCGAGTTCGAGAAACAAATGCCATAAATCATAGGGGCTCCGGCAGCTAGGCGCAAAGATAATCTTATTCCCACGCGAGGTGTAAAGCTTCAAGTACTCCGTCTTTTTCAAACCGAAACGTCTTCACATACTCCGCTACGTCTCCGTTTCCCGTATCCTTCTACGAGTAAGATTTCTCAACACTTGTTGCCCTGGACCATCGATCTATCAACGCCTTTTACCTTTATCGGCAGCCAGCTCGATAGGGAACGATAGAGTTTAGGTAAGAATACGGATGCGGCTGTTTATCCAGTGAAAAGGACGAAGTATTGCGCACTGCCGTTGAGAAATGTCTGACAGCACCGCAAGAAATGCGAAATCTCGATTGCCAGCGTGTGCTTCAGGCTGCTTCTTACTTGCGAATTTTTCTGTATCTCTAAACTGGGACGCTTCGTGAGAAAATTATGTGTGCGAAGTTTGCGTTGAAGTCATTTACGTTAAGATTAAAAATTTGTAACAATTTTACGTCATTTTCAAATTTAACTGTATTTGAATTTTAACTGTGTATAATTGTGAAGTTTAGGTGTTAATTGAATACTAAACCTACCGAGCAGTAAAATTGGCTAGTGTGTATTGTATTATATGAATGTGACAAGATTTAATTTATTTGGATTTCGAAAAAGCCATTGAATCGATTTCTGTGAAGACAATTTTATAACTTCAGTAATTGTAAAGTACAAAATTTGGAAAGGGTTATTTGACCCGTTATGCTACGTTTAGTGTTAAAATAAAACATAAAAAGTCTCAAAATTTGATTTACCATTAATGTTCAACACGTTCAACGCTAATCCAACCGAAGACTAAAGGTAGGCTACTCTATGTTACCTTATAAAAATTAAATTACTATATTTATTTAATGTTCACGCGATTTTTATGGTAATGCATGTTTGAATGCAGAAATGTATTTAATCAGTTCCATTGAAAGTATCATTACAATTTCAGGATTTGAGCAATAAAAAAATTTCAGACTGGTCATTCATCAATTTCAAACTGGTATTTTCTACAGGTACAATAGGTCTTTCTGTTGATCCTAATATCCCAGCGATTAATTAAACTTAACTGGTAGACTGTGTAATTAAATAACGATTTTCATACACGGGTAGAAGTAGACTCGGGAACCGCAGTCGGAGGGTTAAACGCGCACACTGTCAATTGACGTTACCAGTTGTTAGAAGAGAACAGGCTACATCGACGAATTTAACCCATTGCGCTATGATTGATTTTACGATTACAGTGATTAGAATTTCCTTGTCGTTTATGATAATTGAAATACAAATTTTATATTTGCAATATGTCCGTGCAGCCTTTCACACTAACCCTACCGAGCATTAAAATTGACATTGTCTTATAAAAATGACAAGATACAATTTATTTAGAATTCCTGCGATTTTCATTACAATATTCCTATGAATGTAATTTTATAACTTCGATAATAGTAAAATAAAAAATCTGTGAAGTCATTTGACCCACTGTGGCAGGTTTAGTGTTAAGTCAAAAACGACAGGATGAGTCAATATGATTCATTAGCGAATTTTTATTCGACAGACATTGAAATTATACGAATGTTCGCACAAAAACCTTTTACACAAACTTTTCCGTTAAAACGGATATTAACATAAAAGTTACACAAACTTTGAATAATTCCAACCTTGTCATTATTACAAAGCAATGCATACTACTATAGTTTAGTGCCCCGTCGTCCTAGCGTTGATGCATACGCGTCAACAACGACTGTATAGAATGTTATTTTGATTTAAAGGGAATTAATAACATACATATTTGGTTGTAATTCTGTTGGAAATCCTCTGGACGCGTCTGACCGGATATCATAATGTAAGGGGTAAATCGTAGAGACACCGGTTCGATAAGCGATCGAACTCGATTTGTTTGAACGTGTCGAAACAATCGAGCCAGGTGACCTACAAATATCGTTGGTCGGAAAGTTGCTTTTATAATTGAATTAGTTGATCTTGTAATATGCGCGCACAACAGTTTCCGAGTGTGTGCCGTGTGCTTCCAATATGGGGACTGCAGTGAAGTGTGATGGGCGGGGGTAATTCATTCATTACAACCCGGACGATGAATTATGCAGCATGCGTCACTCAACGTCAACGCTGCGCAGCGGTGAAGGCGGCAAAGAAAAGACGTTTCGCCTGGAATTTTGTTGGGCGAAAATACAATCTTTTATGTGTCTAGCCGCGACTTTTTCTCGTTGCCGCGTTATTAAATAACTGGGACGGTTTTGTTCGAAAACAAGGGGATACCTTGCCCTATCGAATCTCGCCCTCGAAAATAATTTACCGCGCATCGCTTCTCTTCGGTCCGTGTTACGGGAAACGTGCAAGATAAACTATAAAAATTGCACCATCGAATCGCAAGATACGTGCTAAGTTTTATTCGTCTTTTTCCCTACTTAGTCGATATCGTTCCCTTCTCCTTGGATACAACCCTTACAGAGAAATTTTCCAAGGGTGCGCAAGCTGTTATTATAAGCAGTTAAAACCGTCGAAGGGAAAAAGAATCCTCTTTTTAGATGTAACTCTAACGATAGGGAGTTTCTAGTAACCTTCTCGCATAAGTATTCGTAACCCTTCGTGGATAGCCTGGGTCTTTTATGTCCGGAGCGAAATTTCATCTATAAATTTATGTCTTTCCAATATTTATTTTTTTTCATTAATGCTTTCGTATAAAAATTATCGAGCATTACACGCAGCTCAGCCCTGTCGCCTTATAAAAATGAAAGGATTCAATTTATTTAATGTTTAAGCGACTTTTATTTTAACCCTTTGCACTCGAAGCTGTTTTAGCTAGAACACCAAAGGATTTCTTGCGAGGTAGGATATTTTTATTCTACATGAATTATTTTATCTTACGTGTATGGGTATTTTTACTGTTACTCGTTCTTACAACCGTTACATTTTTATCAATTTCTTAGATATAAATATAGCGATGTTGAAATTGTTTTAAATAATAGTGTGGCAATTTTTCGAGTGCTAAGGGTTAATATATGCTGGAACGTAGAAATGTGATCAATCATTGTCAATGATATCATCCTTATAATTTCAAGAATTGTAGAATAATAAATTCAATAATAATGGTTCGAATGATTATACATTAACATTAAATCTACCACTACCAGACAGAATGACCGATTCAATATTTTCTATTTTTACTATTTTATACTTAGAATATTTACTAGTCAGCAACTAGAGTTTGGTAGGTTTAGCGTTAAAATAGAGATGTATTCCAGAATTTTTTAGATTCCTTGAAAACCTGGAGCAGTAAAAGAATTAGTCCTGCACATAAACGATCCAGGTTTCCCGCGGCAGATGCAAAAACGATGCGTGTGCACGAAAGAGTAATTGTTTCTGTTTAGTTGTCTTTCCTTGCGAAGGTCGTTTGTGTTTTAGAAAGCAATGTCTACGCGAAAGTGTTTCTTACGTGGACGTCATTAATGGAAATACTTTAACCCTGTAGGCGAGTCTTAAAGGGTCAACTATTTATGATCCCTTCGGTAAACATTTTCACCGTCGTTAAGGTCATGAGAGAATAACCTGACGGGAATCAAGTCGATACTTTACTCTTTCATCGCCAGTGCGTAAATGACAGAAGCTGCACTGAAAGGTCACGCCGCGTTAGGGGTGCGAAACTTCGAGTTCAATGATCAGAAAAGTTCGTAAACATCAGACATTAGCTTTTGTGAAATTCATTGTCAGGTTGCGAATTTTTACGCACGATAACAATTTTTTCCATTGCTACAGATATCGCTGAGCCAGAGAAAAATATCTTTATTTATTTAGTCCTCAAATTATGGATTTATTTTAGAATTATCGTTTATTATTAATCGTTTAATTATTAATTTTTTTAAATATAATTTAAATGGTATTTTTTGAGACGCGATAGACTATGTGTTATTTTTAACGCAACAACTCATTTAGTAGAATTGCCAAAAATTTAATGTATTCATAGCTACCTTAATAATCTGGGTCGAAGTAGACTCAGGTAGCGCTGTTGCGTAATTAATCATTGTAGTGAACTAATAATATATAGAGATTTATTATTAGACAGCACTTTATATAAAATAGAAATTATTTTTACCGACTGCTACAAATAGAAAATAAACAAAATATCCTGTTTCTTATTAATTACATAAGTAAGTTGAAAATAATATATAGATATTTTTAAATTCTCTTACTTTTTTTACAGTTTCAAATTACAATAAATCATTCTTATCATGAAGATATAACATCAAGAGTCCACTTATCATGTCAAAGCATGTATTTTCTATTATACATCGGTAAATATTCGAACTAAAGAATTTTTGATTCTTCAAACACAAGATTACTTATTTTAAATAATTCAAGAGTAAAAATTAAAAATTATCAGTCAGAAAAATAACAGCATCGAGACATCTATTGTTTCGAAAAGATTTACATTATCAAACAACAGAAATGTTTAAATATCGTTCAAAATTAATTCTTGACAATTAATCCTCAACACCATTAGTTTCGTATAAATTTCCTAAATTGAGTCTGTTGCGTAACTCGTATTTGTTATTAATAAATGAATCACTATGCGGTCGATAGTTGAACGCGAGAAATCTTGTAAACTATTCGCTTTACAAATACGAGCCTGTCTTTCATCTTCTTCCCCACAAAATAGAACCACATGTTTTCATTTTACGTAAATCGATTCCTTTCATCGAGCTACACATAAAAGTGAACTGCATCTTCCCGCTGCATCATTGCATTTAAAAAGGATCTTAAGGGAGGCGTCTTAGGGAAGCAGATATTGTGAAGTCATTCAACTTTCTCATTTCCCGTAAGATACATATCACTCCGTAGCCTGGGCCATTACTGATCTTATCGTTCGAATACTTTCGTTCCTCGCTCTGGTAATATCGATCTAAATCAAGGAGATTGTTTCAGCTGGTCTACCTTATACACGTAGCTCGCGAAGAACTTGTAAAATGAAAAATAATAGCTCTTATCCAGAGCAAGAAACACATCAACTCTCGACACAAAAGATATTTCGAGCGTTGTTTCGTCCAAATTGCCGCTGGTTCGAGGCAATTAACACTTTAGTTTAAACTTGTCAAAACAATCTATCCCACAACCGCAAAATACATTTGATGTTCGTAATAATTCGAAATTCGGTACACGTTCGCGATGTTCTAATTATGGAAGTCCGTGGTTCAAGTTATTCTCACTTCTAGAAGATTATATTTGTTCTAACTGTTCCGAATGTACGAGAGGTTCTAAACATTCTGAATAAACAATGTGTCCTGCCTAGTTCAATCGTCGGTTAAAGTTCGATACCTCCTTTGAAAAGAATGAAAAGACGATGAATCATCAATTTAGGGCATATTCCAAAAATTGTGCAACGCCTACTGACTTTGTGATGTCATTTTCATACATCCTTGAGTGGAATATGATTGACCTTCTTCCAATTTCGAAACAAAACTTAACTAGCTACCGCATCCAAAGCCTTAACTAATTCTTAGGCTAAGCATGCCAATAAATTTATAGAGACAATTCTAGACAAAGGATTTCTGCGTTACTATTAATGCAATAAATAAGTTTATTAACGTTTGCTGAAACCCTAAGGTTCACTAATCGATTGATTCTTCGTGAAATTTCGAGCAAGGCAAGAATGATAAAATCTACTAATTATATTCATTTTTCAATTTTTCCTTGTACTATTTAAACAAATTAAGTGTTCTTGTAGATTGTTTACCCATTTCAGTTGTGTATTAAAAGCAATATAATTTTGGTGTAGCTCTAACGATTGTCAAGGTATTTAAATTGTTATATTTATAATTATAAACTTTAAGACCTATCCTTACACATTACATATGCATGCGTATGATTATAATTCTAACGTACTAGTTAATTTGTAGCCTCTCTGTCTACACGAATTTGTTGTTTGTTCAAAAACAATCATATATCGTATATTCTCCAAAATGAGGCCCATGATTTTCTCTATATTCGCCGCATCTCGCAAGCAATAAATGAATGTACAATGCGGTGAGTACAAGATTTGATTTGAAAATAAAGTTAGAGTTCACTTTCAGATCCACAAATTGAGTTCAAAAACGAAGACTGTGGTAACATGTGTGGAGAAATGTTTAGAACAGTAACCTTGGCAATATATTTCAAGGTTATCGCAATCGAGAAGAAATCGCAAACGTGCACATTCACCTTGATATGTACATCTGATAAATATTGTTACAGCGGCTGTCCATATGGAGTCGTCATAATGAAGAATTACTTCATGGTGAACAACCCCTAAGAAAATAATAGCAAATAAGGATTGTCATGGATCTGTTGTGCCGACAAACAATTGAGAATAGTCGATGTTTGCTTGCCGAACAGATTTGGCAGCGAATTCGATAAAATTAATCCAGACTGTATTTTACTGTAAATAGATACTAATTTATGAATAAATAATTATACATAAACGAGATGCCGTGTCGTGCACCACAAGAAGTGCACAGAACGCGCAACAATAATATACAGGGTGGAAATTATAAAGCGGTATAATCGAATATCTCCGAAAATATTGATTATACGCAAAAATGTTTCAGACAAGAGTTGTTCAATACCGAGGAGGACATCATGCGGTGGAACTTTTATTTTTCCTGATGGACACTCCAAGGTGAAGTGAAGGTCAACTTCTTTTTTTTAAATAGAATGATACAACCTATGACTTAAGGTCATTCAAGGTCAAACTTGTATGAAAATGGAGAAAAGGTGTGATCGTTTTATTTGTACTGTAGTTCGTGCCTTCGAACATTCACACTAAAATATAACATGTGTTAATGTCAGCATTACTCACGCCAACATTAAAATCATTATCAATGAAATGAAAATAAACGTATTTACGTATTACTGTGCTCTTCTGCAAGATAGTCAGTTTACTTTTATATAGTTTCCACCCTGTATATACAATTATATATGTAATTATTCATTGTTGAAGACATTGCAACGGAAGGACAATATTCGAGAACTGAACATTCCAAGGGAAAAAATTCGTAGCTACTTCGAAACAAGCGCAAACAAAGCCATGAAACAACTCGGACAAACAAACACGATAAATAATAACGTCTCTGAAGTTCTGAAGTAGTTTTTTTGGTAAACATAAACGTAGCCTCTTTTGTGCAAGTTTATTAGATTCTGTAATATTCACGATGAAACATCCATCCGTTTCGAGGCCAACAACAAAGCTGTTATCCATCTCTGCGTTGTCTACGGTGCAAGAGAGGCGTCTCTGTGAAAGTCGGCGGTATTTCGCAAATAGAGCAGAAGAAAAAGATGGCGGATGTACGGAAACTTTTTTGGACACGCCGTGAATTGCGACCACGGATAAATTTATGCGGCCTGGTGTCAATGGCGGTTAGCAGAGGAAGCCATCCACCGGAGAAGAGTGGAAGCCCTCGCATACGGAAAATGCGGTTCCCGTGCAAGCTGAGGGGAGAATCGCGGTTGCGTTACTGAAGATTAACGACTCGGCCCGCCATCGATCTCGCAAACTTGAGATTAGCCGAGGAGGAATGATAATGAACGATATACACCGCGGTTACTGTTTACCCGTAAATGGTTGAGCGCTTAGAGCAAATGGACCGACGCGAATCGCACGGTGAAATATGAGCCGCGTAAGTCGTTCGACGTGGACCATAGTCCGATGATAATAGATCAGAATCGCGAAAACAAATATCTTGTTGGTATTTAACCCTCAGTGGGCCACATTTTTTTCTCGCAGATGAAAAAAATGTATGCAACGGAAAATCAACAATTACAAACCTATATATGCAGATTAAAAGAAATTGACCAGTTTTAATAATTTTATTATAATTTGTAACTTTGTAAGTTTGTAAGTTTGCAGTAACAACGGCTTACGATGTTTGCACTTCTATACATAAAAGCTTAAGCGTGATATTCCATAAAACAGTTTGCAGTTGGCGTTAAACATAGATGTACGTTGCATTTGGAACATTTTATTTTTCGAACCTCTTTGATGGATCACACTGCAGTACATACGTATTGGTATAGTCAACTATATCACTTATAATTTTACTGTCGAATAGTTTTCGAAATTGGGTCACAGGAGAGTAGGGGTCTTCGGGGCAATCTCCTTTCCAAGAGCGATAACAACTATTATTCGTCAGGGATACTGATTGCTAAACAATTTTTTGTGGTCCTGAATTTTCCTTATTCGATGATGATAATTTCCTTATCCATGACTTAACTAATTATGATCAATTTTCATGGGTGATGGAATTATCTGTCCTTGGTTAAAAATAAATTCATACGTTGATGTATTCGTTGCACTAAGGTAGAAGGATAACTGGCTATCATACATTTCAAATTTTGGATTGTAAAATTATTCAAGTTAGTTGGGCAGTTAACCCTTTGAACTAGAAGGAATTCCATTCCAAAATTGAAGCAATTGAAGTTTTAACTATTGTTAATATAGTAAAACTATTACTAGAGTCTCTCGCGGGTCCCAAATTCGACTATCGTAGCGCCAGAACGTAACAGAGCGATAAGTAAGAATAGCAACGATGCAACTCGAGTAGGCCCGTGCATTTTGGTTGATCTAATGTTAAAGAACCTTCGACCATTACAAAGATTAAAGTGATTAGTTTATCGACAAAACATGCACCCATCATGACTCCAAGCTCGGATTTTACGCATCGCGGTCGTTCTTCGAAAATGAAACCTTTGGCGATAGAGGCGTACAATATTGGAAAATCCGGCATCGACAGAAGCGACCAGATGGCGTCATATGCAACAAATACACGGAACAGCATCAAGTGGTATCGCAAATTAGCATTTCATTTATTAGGTCAATCGGAAAGTTCTGTCCATCTAGCGTCGAGTAGCCGTAGCTCGAACTGTGGGTAACTATAACCTCTAAAGTAAGGCTAACTTTTTAGTTTGAACATCTGTTACTAAAACTCAGTACACAACAATTTACGCTTGCATCAATAACTTCGTTTTTTTCTACATTGAAGATGTCGGAATTTGAGCCGAATAAGCGTCATTTGCGCGAAGTGTTAGTCTCTTGTTTCAATTGGAAGAAAACGGCAGCTGAAGCTCATCGAATGATTGTAGATGTTTATGGCGATAATGCTGTTTACGATAAAACATGTAGAGAGTGGTTTCGACGTTTTAAAAATGGTGATTTTTCTTTGGAGGACAAAGAGCGTTCTGGACGGCCACGAGTATTCGAAGACGAAGAATTGCAGACGTTGGTGGATGAAGATCCATGTCAAATGCAAAAACAAATTGCAGAAGCGTTAAATTGTGCTCAATCTGTCATTTCCGACCGTTTAAAAGCCTTAGGGAAGGTCTACAAGGAAGGAAAGTGGGTCCCATATGAACTCAAGCCAAGAGACATTGAAAGGCGGAAAACCATCTGCGACATTTTGCTTGCTAGGCAACAAAGAAAGGGGTTTCTCCATCGTCTCATCACTAAGGATGAAAAATGGATTTATTTTGACAATCCTAAACGTCGAAAAACCATTTGTGATCCTGGCCAACCCTCAACATCGACGTCAAAGCGGAATATCCACGGAAAAAAGGCTTTACTCTGCATTTGGTGGGATCAGGAAGGTGTGGTATACTATGAACTGCTAAAAACTGGTCAAATAGTCACAGGAGATCTCTACCGACAACAAATTATCCGTTTGAGTCGAGCATTGCACGAAAAACGACCACAATATGAAACGAGACAGCGTAAGGTGATTTTGCTGCATGACAATGCTCGGTCTCACGTCTCAAAAATTGTCAACGAAACGATAGAAGTACTTCGCTGGGAAGTGCTACCACATGCGGCTTATTCACCAGACTGTGCCCCATCTGACTACCACTTGTTTCGGTCGATGGCACACGCACTTGCTGAAGAACGATTTAATTCGTACGAAGATCTCGAAAAATGGATCTCCGCCTAGATAATCTCCAAAGATGAATCATTCTTTCGACGCGGAATTCGCTTGCTGCCCGAAAGATGGGAAAAAGTCATCGCTAACGATGGACAATATTTTGATTAACGTACCTTTTCATTTTCTTTCATGAATAAAGCTATACTTTTTGTAAAAAAACGGACGGAACTTTCCGATTTACCTAATACTTTTGGGAGCAATAAACGTAAATGCACATATAGTGTATCAGAGAGCTACACAAAAATAATGGAGGTAAGAAAATTCCGGGAATTTGTAGTCACAATTGCTCGGAAAATACTGTGCCCAACACTAATAGACACAAAAGGAGGAAAATGCCTCACCGTTTGGAGATTCGCAAGAATCGGCAGGGCAAGCCTGTAAGAAGGATGTGCGTCCTGTGTTACCAGAAGAAGAGGAAAATTGTCGAACGCCAACAAGCGAGAAAAAACCTTGAAAAACGACAACATATTGTTCGAATTGCCCAAAATCACGCGATGTGAAAATTCATGCGACGTAGATAATGTAATATAAAATATTTTTTATATTTTTATGCTGTATATTCTATATTTCTACTTCAGTGCCTGTTCCACTTAAATTTCTTTTAAAAATGCAACTGAAAATCTTATTTAACTTCAACAAGAAAAACGTCACGGCGCCGAACGTGTTAACCCTTCGCACTCGAAGCTATTTTATCGCCAAGACATTTCTTCTGGCTAAGAATATTTTCATGCTACACGATTCATTTCTCTTATACGTATAGAGTTATTTAAAAATTTCTTAGAATAATTGTTTAAAGATTATTGTGGCAATTTTTAATGGTTTCTCAGAGTCACAATTCGAGTACCAAGGGTTAACTGTATCTGAATAGTTCACCTGTAAGCGAAAAGTTACTATTAAAATTCATGTATCAATTGCATTGATGCATTCGTGTTACACAAGTGAAAATTTCATTATCTGTGTATAGAATTTATTACTGGAGGTGGGTACTTGTCAATTTTATGTTTGTTTGTTTATTCCACTGTGTTCAGATGTAACTAATAATGTAAATCTAAATTCTATGCTATAACTTTCACTGAGGCTTTAAAAATATATTCGAAACAAATATTTGGGGAAAATATATCTGTTATAAAAAAGTTATATAGGATTTAGTTACGGCCGATAATTTTTGATCCGTTATCTACCGTTCAAAATTCATGAAATCAACTTGAATAGCTTAACAAATATCGATGCCCGTTAAAAAAAAAATGAAAACTATCGATGACAATATAAAACGTTCCACTACATCGTTTAAACCCGTAGTTTTTGTTTCAGAAAAAGAAAACCCCAAAGGATTGACTTGTGCAATTTTTATTATCTCGTGAAGAATAGAGTGACGTGCTAATCAATATAGGACCTCGCGGAACACATAAAAACGCAACATGCGGGTTAACTTCGTGAACAAACAAAGCAAGAAGTTTTTCTGCGGATAGAGATTTTGTGCCGTGGAAATATTGAATGGCTTCTTCCTGGCGCGAGATCATTTTCATCATCTCACGCAGTAAAAAAGTCGGACAATCCACGAAAGTTCCGCAGAAGTTTCTAATTTACCGTTTTCCCTAAAACTTTCCCCATCTTCGAAAAGAAAGATGAAATTACATTAGGATTGGCTAAATAATAAACAAATTTTTCCGGAAATATCCATCATTATTTCTTCTACTTCATTTCTATTGTTATTTTCTTTTATTCTTTAATATTCGAACTGCTTTTAAATAATTTATTTAAAAGGAACAGTAAAACGAAATTAGATTACAGCTAAGAAAATACTGAACAAGGTTATTTGAAATATTCATAATTATTGTATTTCTCTTTAGCACCTTCGTTATTTTCATTCATTTATTCTGTAATAATTCCAATTACTTATCCATAGTTTATTTGCAAAATTATATGAATAGGAATGAGCACAAAGGTTCGTTTTACAATTTTGAAATTGTAAGGATACCGCAAATTCCAGTATTATGTAAATATTAATAGAGGTAACAATTACCCCACAATTTGGGTTAATTGTTAATTAAGCATCCGCTCTACCGAAACGTTTCATTATGCAATAATAAGGACGAATATTGTAATTGTTATAAAATTCCCGGTTTCGAGATATCGAGTGATTCTTGTATCAGGATCCCACTGCGAAAAGTAGAATCACCATTACCCTCCACTTAGGGGAGAAGATAATCGCTATACGTGTTTTGCTTATGAAATTGATAACCTATTTGTCATGCAGATCGAAGTGTTGAAATTTTAGCGATAGGCGCATTAAAAGATTTATCGTCCATGCATATGCATGTTCAGGCCGGAAATCAATGCAACGAGCGTATGTGTTAATCGTATCATTACATTTATGATCACTGAATATATGAGAAAGAGGTGGTACAATTGTAATTATCAATGGCGATCATTCTAAAAGTAAATAACTGCTAACAAAAGAAGTTGAATGCAATTTTTGGGTTTATTATATGAAAACAAATTTAAAATATTTTCTTTGGCAAACGTTTAATTCATCGTCATAGTATAACAGCTCGTTTGCCTTTTCAGAAATTACAAATTTGTATGCTTTAATCGTACCATTACGATTATGATCACTGCATGTATGAGAACGAAGT
>CM052097.1:9693077-9754906 GCA_028453745.1 Agapostemon virescens
CGTCACGAACGTTTTTAAATACATCTCATTAAACTTTCAGGAAGTTGGCACGTTCTAATGAATATTTATTTCAATTGTACCCACTTTCCTTTAACGTGACCGATTATCAAAGCGAATGAAATTTATTTTTCCCTCTCGACGCTTTCAACCACGAAAAGACATAAACTTCTTTGTCGAATCAAGAGTAATTGAAGACATTAAGAATCTAAATGGTGCACATTCCGCCGCGTTTACGTTTTTGATGGAACTTTTTCCGATTCCCCTCGAATCATTTGCATTCGCCGCTTGTTTTCTTCCGCACGCAATTCAGACGTAAACGCAACTGCTTCAATGATAAAAAATGTATAAGGGTGCTTTCCATTTTATTACCGAGATTATTTTTCATAGTATCAACGCTACTTTTCTCACCATGCTTGTCACACGAATAAATTTTTAGCCTTATGAAAATGAATGCGAACATATAAACGATATAAATTTTCTCAATGCGAATATATAATTATTATTTACATAACGAAAAATCTCAAATGTCTGAAGTCATTAAATACCTCAATCTAAGAAATTAACAAAAATTGAATCGAGATTTTACTCAACGTTTTAAAAAGTTCTCGTCCACAAAGGGTTTACGCGCTATCAAATATTACAAGCGTCAAATACATTGATCCATAAATGTACTCTATCGTTCATTAAAACAGAATAACTTTTTTAAAATTGAACAATACAAAACACAAAACTTTTTCGTAGCAATTAGAAGAAGCGATTTACCAAATAACAGACAAAACACAATTATACGAAGTTATGCGTAAAAATAAAAGAGATACTGTTGAAAACTTTTTTATTTGAGCTCGTATTGAAAAATTAAAGCATACGTTTGGTAGATCTACGTTCGTTATACGAGTGCTGAAAGTTTCATCGAAATCCGTTGATTTTTACACTGAACTTGCCACTACTAGTTAAACAAACCGACTCTAAATTTTTTATTTTTATATCACAAAGGTTTCATAAAAAAATGATTTAACAAATATCTTTAAAACGAAACAGAACAGTTTTAAAACACGGTTTTTCTACTTGTTCCACGTAATTTTATTTTCCAAACCAATTGAAATTTTTCGAACATCTTCTTCACAACAAAACGTCTATTTTGTTGGCCACTCTAGATCAAATCGATTAATCCCGAAACGATAAAAAATACTTTCGTTGGGAACTCTGAAATTGACTCGCTCATCGATATCGTACTAAAACCCGTGTAAAAGCTCAATAAACGATTCCTCGCAATTTCTATAAAAGCCAGGCGTAATGAACAAGAGTCGTTTATCCATATCTCGTTAAACCGTTCGCCGAGAAACAGTTAATTCGTCTGTGTGCGATTTTTATGCTCGTGCAAACGAGCAATTTCCCCAAACAACGCGAGTGGGGGAAGGGGGGAGGAGGAGGGTGATAAGCGCGATGAACATGTCAACAATGCTACGCGAGTTTGAATGTTATATAGTTACAGTCCCCGACAAAGATGCATTTGCATCAATTCCTCGCCGCGCGATGCGACGCGACGTGCCCGCGATGAATAATGCAATCCGCGCGAATAAACAATGCGATTTTCCGAATCAATTTCATTCTAATGCCCACGAATCGAACGGGGAGGTTAGCGCGAAGGGATCTCATGGTTCGCGGGAGGCTAGTCTTATGGAGTAGAAAAGCGGATAAAGATGCTGGCACGCAGCTGCCACGTTTGTTAGATAGGACTTAAAGGCTGCTTGATATTCAAGGGCAGTGCACATATCGCGTTTTGATATTCGTTACACGAGCTTACCTCAGATGCATCATTATATCGTTTCGACGACTATACATAACCAGTCCGGAACAGATTGCGTGTATGCGCCGGCCCCGGTCTAGACTACTAATTTACAACGCGAACAAATACTTCGATATGTACACCGTCGCCAGAACAAACGACCCCTATGTTAAATACCGAAAATTCCGTCCTCTGCGCCAATCCCTTTTTTCCAGTCTTTATCAACCTACCTCCGTATTTGTAAATAATTAATTAATTTATCGCAGCTTCGTTGGCCGAACAATCGATTACGCGAGAAACTTGAATTGCCGAAATTTCTTTAAAATTTATCAAGGATATACAACTTGTAAAATCGAATAACTTTTTTGAGCGCGAACTAGACGGCTTGAATTTTTTTGAGAAGTTACGAAGATCAGTTTACTAACTGATATCTAAATAATTATTCTTTGCATTGCTATCAGTCGCAATCGCGAAGGAAAAATTAAAGACCGCGATTTTTAAACTTTTCCGTTGCGTCTATAATGAAATGTGATGTCTGTAATGACAGATTTTATATTTTCATTGCAAACACTGATAACAAAGCTTAATAATCTTGATATTTATTACTGTCAATGACGACCAATAGGAATTTTGCAAAAAGTTTCTGGTAAACTAGTTCTTTTATCATCTCAAACAAATATAATAGTTTGTCCAAACATACAAATGAAATGTCCGAACATTTTTATCCGGCACTAAAAATAGTCTGTCGAAAGATCAGAGCGAACAATTTCGAAGACGCAGTAGCCACCCAAAATACAGTGTAATTCAAAGATTTTGCTGAAACTGTTAAAAAATTACGTCGGTTACACGTCTCCCAGAGTTCGCAAGCTGTTTCACCCACTTTAGGACACATCTTAATGCAGGTTTGGGAAGTTTGACGATTTTTTACCAAGATCAGTGTCCAAGTTTCACAGTTGTACATCATTGTGGAAGGAAGTTTCGCTCAAAAAGAAGTTGCCCGTTTTCAAGAGAATGGAAGAGATAATCCATCTGAGGAGCATGGTCCATCCAGCAAGGAGAATTCTGGAGAACCAGCCGTCCAAGATCTTAAAGAACCATTTTCGTTCAGTTTGTTGTGTGAACTGGAGCGTTGTCGGAAACGCTGGTTTTTATTCACCTGACGCGACATAGTTTTTCGCCGAAAACCTTTATTGTTACCAACGCGAGACGAAAACTTCGGGAACAATTCTGATACGGGATAGCTATCGAACGTCGGCACATTATACGTCACCGACAGGCGGTTCTTATTGAGGGCTTTCTCAGAAATCCTTTCATGCGATATGAAAACGACCATACTCCGGCCAGGCTTCGAATCGACACTGATCTTATCCGGGAATTGACGATAAACGTAAATTTTCAATTAAAAATCGTATTAATCGCTTCTACAACCTTCAACCTCGACCGAGATAATTTCAATACACGGGGTGTCTCGGAAATATCGAAATTATACAAAAGATGTGTAGTTTTTACGAAAATGTAAAGGTGTTTTACTATTTTCCGAGTCAGGGCTCTACTTTCGATTGTTAAAATATTTCTAAAATTGTGACAAAGTTATTTAATACGAAATCGTATGTTTGTACATTTACGTTCAAATCAAACGATCTTCAGGAGCAAACACATACTTGCAAAAGTTTATTTATTTATTAGTTTCCCCTATAAATTACCAAAGAACATTACTTGCAACACCTATATCGAATTCGAATAAAATTAGACATTAGACCGTGGATTTTACGTATTTATGCTAAAAGTTAATAAATGACATACGGAATTGCGAAGACGATGGAAGAAGTTAATTGCATTCAATTTCTGTTCCATAGAATTCATTTATAAAATGTTTATGCTATTCGAGAAACAACGATCTATTAATTTCATCAAGCAATTAATCTCACATTAAAAAACATTTTTGATACAATAAAGTAGCTTAAAAAGTCTCCACTTCTCTAATAACTGCTCGAATAACTGCAGGATAACTGTGTTAAACAATATTATTCTCACAACTGCAGTGTATACCTCTCAAGGAGCCAAATAGTTTGGCTCTTAGCTGTACACGATAAGTACAAAGTTTCAGATCCGAGAAGGTAGCATTTAACGCGAATGTCTGTGCTCCGAGAAAAGCGAGTGATAATACAGTCAGCAAATAAACTGCACGATACAGTTTTTAGCTATGATTTTCGCAACATTGTACCCAGAAGAAAGGATCACGTATAAAATCTGAATTCGTAAAATTCAAGATTTAACTCCTTGCCCTACAACGAGTCAGACTCGTGATGATGATTTCGAACAGAATTTTCTCAATATGTATGTCCTTAATTTTCTATAAATCGAATTAAAATTTTATTTAATTATTGCTCGTATACAGTCATTGGAGAATAGCTATACGTTCGCGGTAGCTATAAAATTTTCTTTTCTTTTCGTCGTTCTTTGGAGGATGACAAACGTCTACTCATTGTTACCACAAAGTAAATCGTAGGCCAAGGGGTTAACAGTTGATCTATTAGCGAGAATATGCATGTTTCGATTAGTTCGACGGTTTCGAGACACCCGGTACAGATAAATTGATTATATTCCAGAGCGTCGTGTGTCAATAGGGCAGGAAAAGCTGATTCAGGTTACAGTGATTCCACGCTGCATATCTTGTACCGGCGATTTCGGCAATTGAAACTAATACTCGTGTCAAATATTACGGCTCGCTTAACCATCTACATTTCAACTTTGCGGAAAACATTTGATGTCAATATTAGTACGAATCAGGATGTCCTACCGATTCTGTGACTTCACATGTAACCAGCACGCTATTTCCTTCGTCACTATTAACGAACCTTTCGATTAACTATTATCTATTATTTATAGCATGAATTTATTGATATACCGATGAAATATTAATTCGTCTGACAGACCGGGTTTATTCTACCGATGAGTCGTCTATTCTGTTACGTGACAAATGGACAGTTTGTTTATTATTCAGGAACGAAACGATGTTAACACGCGCAAATTATTGGTCAAAAGTTTGTAACAATTATTACATCGTTTCACAAATATTAAGAACCTTCTTTCATATTTTTTAAAGGTGAAATACAGACAGATAAATCCTACACATTAGTTTTTTTATAAATTATAGGAAATGAAGGAAAAATACAGAGTGTTCCAAAAATGTACGAGTTCGATGAAAAGGAAGATTTCTGAGGTTACTCTAAGAAATTTTTTCCTTTGCGAAAATGTCATACGCGGCTTCGTTATCGAGTTATTAACGGAAACCACGGACCAATCGAAGGACGACTACTGCGAACAGGTTTCGCCTCTTTGCGAAACATGTCCGCAGCTGCCACGCTTCGATTGGTCGACGTTTTTCGTGAATAACTCGAAAACAATGCGTTGAATCGCGAATTGATAAAGGAGAAAGTTTATTAAAATAACTCCAAGAGTCGCCCTTTTCAAGAATCTCGAAAATTTTTAGGACACCTTATGTATAACGCACTAATGATCCTGATTATATTTCGTTACGCTTTTATATAAAAAAATGTTGTGCAAGGAAATATATTTTAAAAATTCAAATTACTTATTCAACGATATAATGCTGTTTTGGCACACATAATTACTGAACAATTGTCATTTGCATTTTGTCGAGTGAAATGAAATTGCATTAAGGGGTCTCGGTACATTTGGTTCGGATTAAATGTTTTAATTCGATAGATACATCATCAGCAAAGCTCCTCGTTAAA
Source organism: Agapostemon virescens (assembly GCA_028453745.1). Lineage (NCBI taxonomy): Eukaryota > Metazoa > Arthropoda > Insecta > Hymenoptera > Halictidae > Agapostemon > Agapostemon virescens. The sequence goes on from CM052097.1 coordinate 9,698,622, forward strand.
GTGTGTAACTCTTAGCAGCAAACTCAATTTTCGTAATCCGTTCTCGCGAGCGGATGCGAATTTATTCATAAATATTTGCGGCGACATTAACGAAACGTTAATTGTCGTAATTCATTACGTCTACTTCCGATTACATGCGCACATATTGTACACAAATTTCAGAGTAATTACAGTCGCGTAAGCCGGATTTTATGCTTCGCGCTGGCGTAAAAGCTTTGCGCGAAGGATGAAAGAAATTGAAACGTAAATCAGCCGACGAGGCTGCATTGTAAAATTTATAGAGTCGAAGCATTTTACTTTGCTGGTCTTCGCTATTATTATGCAGCATAGAAATTGTTTGCGTTAACTGCGAGACACAGGAAATGCGTACTCGTGTACTTCTTATCATAATTGTTCTAATCAGATGAAACTAATACAGGATTTTTATGGTCTTTGTTACAAGAACTCTTTATTTGGCAGTTACTAAAATCATAAGAATATACCTACGAAAACATTTTACATAAACTTTTTCATTAAAATCTACAGTGGCTCGCGAAAGTGTTCATACGCTTTTTCAATCTAAATAACTTTTTAAGATGACAAACGGTTTGATTTTTCTGGAGTAATTAGAAGCGTTGATTTACTATATAGTATGCAAAAATAATTTCGAAATAATTATAACTAACAGGAATTACATAAAAAATAGGGAAGACATTTTTTTAAATACATATTCTTATCTGAGTACATAATGAAAAAATATGCATTTTGCAATATACGTTTTTTTCCTGCATTAATCGATTTCAATGAAATTTTCAGAATGTGTATAACTAGCAAAGGTCTACAAAATGCGTTTTTAAAATATTTAGTAAGGGGTTCGAATAAAAATCGTTTAAAAGTGCCTTCTTAATTTTTTCGCAAACCCTTTCGCAAAATCTTTTTCGTATGGCGTTTAGTAAATCAGTACTTCCAATTGCTCGAGGAAAGTCAAAACGTTTGGTACAACTTAAAAATAGTTATTCAAATGTAAAGGGTGTACTAATACTTTTGTGGGCCACTGTATGTTAACATTAAACTTGTACAAACTTTGAATAATTGCAACCCTATTAATTATATTACTATAATTTAGTAAACAATTGCGATCTTACTAACTGTTGGGTTGTCCAGAAAGACCGTGCCGATTTATTTTTATGTTTAATAAATATATACCGAAACTTAAATAGTGCTCCGAAGCTCTGGTGTTGAATATTATTTACACTTTGCATTTAGCCATAAAATACTCTATCAACATTGTAAATATGATCGTTGAACGAATGATTTGAGCGTACATTGACTACACAGTGTCATGCAACTGGAGGTACAACCAGACTTGGACAGAATCTGTGTCAAATAGATGAATGTATGTCAACACATGCACAGTAATATCTCAGGAAAGGTTTCATTATATAAACTACAGCAACTTAATACAGTTTTGATAATAGTAGCCTGAAAAATACCGGTATCTCACCGGTACCCCAAATACCGCATCAGTCTTTGAATTAAAATATTTAGGACCCAATTCGATAGGTCAATTCGACGTCGAGAACTACAGTCGCGGTTTGCGCGCGTATAGCGAAGCGTGCAGAGACAAAAGATATCGCAGGACACACGACGGGCAGTCTTTCAAATTTTTCTGAATGTCGATTCAAGCAACGAACCGATCTAATTATGTCACTCATCCTGCAGAGCATTCCAGTTACGAGTGAGGCGAACGATAAGGTCACAGACAACAAAAATATTTTGGCATTCGTTCAACGTCAAGCGCCAACTCATTTACCTTAAGAATGAATCGCTGGTCCCGATCGAATGCCGTCCCAGGCATTCACGGATAAGATTACAAATTGGAACGAATGGCGCTTTTGTGTTGTTCGTTCGATTGGTGTTCGTGATACAACTCGATGAATTTAATACGATACGATACCACACTAATAAAACCATTATCCTCTCGCAAAAAAAATATTTCGAATTCCTGACCCTTCTACGATGACCAAATGCAATTCTAGTCATTCGCAGCCACATTCGGTTACTTTTAACCCTTTGCACTCGGAACTGTTTCAACTTATAAGCCAAGACATTCCTTCTGACGTAGGATAATTTCATTCTACACGATTTATTTCATCTCATGCATATAGGGGTTTTTTTATTATTAGTCGTCCTTGAAACAGTAAAATTTTTAGCAATTTCAAATATATAAGCATAGAGATGTAAAAATTCTTTTAAATAATAGTCTGACAATTGTTAGTAGTGCCTCAGAGTCACCATTCGAGTGTAAAGGGTTAACCCTTAGAGTTTCAATGGCGCTTTTGAAGCAAAATATTCCCTTACTGTTATTTAAAATAGTTTTTACATAACTATGTTTGCATTTAGAGTTGGTAAAAATTAGAATGTTACACTTACGAGTGGTAGTAATAAACTTTATATTCACGAAAGGAAATTAATCATGTTCAATGGAACTGTTTTAGGTCAAAGAAATGTTTCGATTTTGGAATTAAAATTGCTTGGAGTGCTAAGGGTTAACACTAGGTTTACGGGACGTGTCAAAATGACGTATTCTAATATTTTTAAACTATCACATATAGATAGTTACATTCTCATTGTTTTTATAAAGTGATTTCAAATATTCACTTTCAGTGCTCCGTAAATCTAATGTTGAAATGACTGATACGTCGCCAATTGAAAAGGTAATTTAATCTCGACATTCAAGATGAAGGACGTATTTTCGAATTCTAATTTTGGAAGGGTGAGTGCTAAGATCTGTGTAATGCTCCAGTCACTATTCAATATTAACCCTTTATGGCCGAAAGGTCCCGTTATAGGGACATAGCACTTGTGTCATAGAAAACGCAAGGTCCCGGATGCGGGGACGTAGCTTTCATATTTAAAGAAAAGGCCCCGATATAGAAACATGAGAAAAATTTCATTTATTTATCATCGCTTTGGTATAACGTAATGCAACAAAAAAATGTGAAAAGAATAACGAGTAAAAAAAATTATTTTACAAACTGATTAATTATTCCCCTCCACGGAAATCTTTAGTAAAAGACGAAAAATTTATACGTATTTTGAAGGGAAACCAGAGTATTCAATATTAACCCTTTATGGCCGAAAAGCCCCGCTACAGGGATATGAAAAAAATTTCATTTATTTATATTTAATAATGTTGTATTAATGCAACAAAAAAGTATAAAAAAATAACGAGAAGCACCGAGTAATGTCCATTTAATTTTATCCTTGACTATATTAAAAAATAATTTGAGTCAGGATTTTGAATGAATAGATTAGATATCATTTGTAAAATGCTAAATGAAAAAGAATTCTTTTAGGGAACAATTTAAACAATAATAATTTTAATCAGGATTTTATTAATTGTAAGAAACAACTTTTAGTATTTTCTCCGTAATACAGGCCAATCAGTGATTTTTGAAAAATTTCTTTTCCTACTTTATGTAATAAATTAATTGTTCGAATTTCTGAAAAACATAAAATCTAAACTAAAGCTGTTACTGTGACAGACTGTACGAACAAGCAAGTGGATGGTACACTTTTGTATTCGTTAATGATTTATGATACGTATCTGCTCGCACAGTTTACCCCCACAACCCTACGGTCCTCCACGCCATAAGCTATTGTGAAATACGTTTATTAAATGCCGTCATATATAACCGGCAGAGGGTTGCACAGTGTTGCACGGATACTGCGTTCCCTTAATTGTGAGTAATAAGTGCATGTGAATGTTTAACATTAATTCTAGCTCGGTTAAAATATATTACTTTAGATTAATATTACGCGACATCTAATCGTTTCTAGCCTCGCATCTTCCAAATACCAAGACCTTATGACGATTTCAATTTTAACAAAACCTGACAATTTCCACCGAAATGAAATTTCGAAAATACCTATTTAATTTCAATAAATCGTGTGAAAATAAAAAGTTTAAATATTGCATATGTATCTGCATGTTCATCGTTAACCGAAATCATAGAAGTATTAAATACAACGAAACACAGATTGATTTGTTGCCTTCGAAATTAATTCGTTGCAAATTTCTTTCACAAAGTACACAATAGATTTTTTCCATTCAATTGTATAAGAAGTTATGCAATTAAAAATAAAATAGTTTCTTATTCATTTTCTCATGCTAATTGTTACTGCCTATTTAATACGTTTCTTGCCAAGTAATTTTGACTCGATTTTCTATACAGGCCATTTAATATGTGAGCAAAGATTTATATATACATATATATTATTTTAAATTTATTTACTTTGTTCTATACTACATTATTTATAATGTCTCATCCTTTTGATCTGACAAGAGAACATATTCAGATGCGAAAATCCGATTTTGATGAAACTTACGGGAGCTTATAGCTTTATTGTTTAAACAGAAAACTTTAGAAAACATACAATTTAAAAAAGAATTCAAATTTTTTCGACCTTTGATTTTCGAGATATCTCAAAAATACCTCAACTTTGAGGACTGTTTTCACCCTTTCAAAGGGGATGGTTGCCGTTAAAAAAAAACACGTGTCAAATATTTTTCAAACGACTATAAGCTCCTATAAGTTTCATCAAAATCGAATTTTCGCATCTGAATATGTTCCCGTGTGAGTTATATATGCTCTAGTTATAAACTTATATAAAATATATCTTTTTAGCGCATTAAATAAATATATCATCGTGTACACGTGGCATGGAACGTGCTAAATACGAAATCACGTTAACCCAGGCCATATTACAAAGTCTAACAAATATGAATGCGATGCCTTTCTCTTTCGACAAAATGCAATGTTATTGCGAAGCGACGAGCGATGCAATTAAAAATTTCCAGCGATAGCGAGGTAGAAGAAAATGATGAAGATGAGAATAGTGGTATAAATGATTTTGGAGACTGCTGTAAAAGATATCGCATTACATGTTACATGCTACATGTATCTAAAGTTTAAAAAAGAACTAATGAATTTTATGTTTCCTTCATAATCTTGCATATTATGTATTACTGTTCGTCCAACGAAAATTAATTCCAACCAGCATGACACCTATCCATAAACTTAATACGACCGGAAAGGGTTAATAATCTTGCAGAGTGTGATATTTTTCAAAACCGCTTGGAATGTGTAAATGTTTCTTCCTACAACAATCGCCTGACGACGTGTGTAACACATCACTGGCGTTCCGGTAACAGAAGCATCTCGACGTGCGTGCCACGTCTTTCCACCGTAAGTGGTTAATTCTGCACAAAAAATCTGCAGACTGCTAATAATCAATTACCAAAGATCTGTCTAAATTAGGCCTGGAAATTTGAGGATTACCTTGACGTTCTGGCGTCGGTATTCCTTGGTGTGGGCGAGATAATACTTATAAACGTGGGAGGGTAACGATCTCTTGGTCTCCTCGCCTATCCATCTCTCGGGCGTTTCGAGTGCCGGCGGTTTCGGTAGCCGTGATCCACCGGGGGAACGCTGACCGAGTGATCCGCCAGGTGAGCCGAGCCTAGCCGCGCTGACCGACTTGCTCAGGTGGTGGCCAGAGGATGAGCTTGGCGGCGGATGTGTGTGGTAATACGGGTTCGATGGTGGTCGCCTGTCAATGATGTCCACATGCCTGCGCGGCGAAGGTGTGTCCGTTGATCGTTGTCTTCGCGGACGTTCTTTGTGCTGTTGCTGATGTTGCCGTTGATGTTGGTGTGATCTTTGGTGTTGATATTGGTGTTGGTGTTGTTGTTCTGGTTGATCTTGTTGTGGTTGTTGTTGCTGTTGCTGTTGTTGTTGTTGTTGCTGCTGATACTCCGGTTCCGGATAGTTTGGACGCACGTAGGACGCGGCGTATCGCACGGTGCACTGTTGCAGCGTCAGTACCGGCCTCTGGCACACCCTGCACGGCGGATACACCTGCGGGTTCCACGAGTGGTAACAGCATCCCGGCGACCTGGAGCCAAGCGGGTCCCTGGTCGCAGGGTGGTTCATGACGATCTTCACATCGCATCAAGGACCCTCGCGTTCCTCTTCCAATGGCCACCTGCACGCACGCCACGACTCGCGCACTCACGATCCACTACATTGTCATCTTCTTTTCACCGTGGTGTTTTCTACACGCATCGACAATGATCCTGTTCACTGGGTAACGTTCACGGTCACTCACATCGCGAGATTAGAATAACGGATTTGTTCGAATGTCTCGACGTTTCGCGTTTTAGAAAGCATTCTGCATTATTCTGGGTTTGAAAGAGAGCGGAAGGGTTGGACTGGACAAATCTATGTTCTTCTATGTCTACGATAATGATCTTGTTTGATGTAGAAGATTCAAGGACACTCACACCGCGAGATCAAGCTAGTGCTTCGTTCGAATGTCTCATCTATTCGTTTTTCAGAAAGCTTTCTGTATTATTCCCTATTTGAAAGATAGTGGGAGGGTTGGCTGGACAAATCTATACTCTTCTACTCGCGTCTAGATCAATGATCCTGATTAATGTAGAAGATTCAAGGACACTCACACCGCGAGATCAAGCTAGTGCTTCGTTCGGACGTCTCGTCAATTCGCGTTTCAGAAAACATTCTGCAGTATTCTATACTTGAAAGATACTAGAAAAATTAGCAGGACAAATCTATGTTCATCTACTTGCGTCTAAATCAATGATCCTGATTAATGTAGAAGATTCATGGTCACTCGTATCGCGAGATTGAGCTACCGCTTCATTCGAATGTCTCATCCATTCGTGTTTCAGAAAACATTCTGTATTATTCTGTGCTATTCTGTATTATTCTGTACTTGAAAGATAGTGGAAGGGTTGGACAAATCTATACTCTTGTACTCGCGTCTAGATTAATGACCCTGCTTAACATAGAAGATTCACGGTCACTCACATCGCAAGATTGAGATGGCGTTTCGTTCGAATGTCTCATGAATTCACGTTTCAGAAAATATTCTGTACTATTGTGTGTTATTTTGTATTTGAAAGATACTGGAAGGGTTGGCTGAGAAATCTACACTCTTCTACTCGCGTCTAGATTAATGACCCTGCTTAACGTAGAAGATTCACGGTCACTCACATCGCTAGATTGAGCTGTCGCTTCGTTCGAATGTCTCATCAATTCGCGTTTCAGAAAATATGTGCTACTCTTCATTGCAGAGAAACAAGACGAGCTGGCTAGACACATCTATCTTCTCCTACCTGCGTCCACGACAATGGTCGTGTTCAACGGAGAAGGTTCATGGTCATTTGCATCGTGAAATTGAGCCTACTCACTTTTCAAAATGGGTTAAATGTTACGTTTTATTAGAAAGATGTTAAAAAGTTAGCTGAGCAAATCAATATCCTTGTGCTATATTTTCCTACATGTATCAACATCGATCGTCCTATTCAACGTGAAAGAATCACATTCGCTTATATCGCAAAATCGAGCTAACGTTTCCTTCGAAAATGTCATAGATCGATATGTCAGAATACGCTTCTTGTATCCTTTATTCGAGAGATAGTTGGACAAATCTACGTTCTTCTTCACGCATCATCGACAATAGTCGTGTTCAACCGGAAATACTCATTGCTCTCGTTTTTATCTGGCCTTTCGTAATAGTGAACGATTTTACTTTACATGCGTCGCTATTTGACACAGCGACGCTGCAATATAATGTTCCGCGAATATACTACTGAAAAAATAGGTTAAAAATAATAGACATCCCCTAAAAAACGGTGTACCAACAAAATTGCAGTATACTTAAGAGAAAATGCCATTAGCAGCATTTGCAAGTGAACTCTCGGATCTTGTTCAGTTGGAATGAATTGTTCGAAGCAGGACGGCTAAATTTAAAATTGACGAGGGAGGATTTTTAATAGAAGAGGGAGTGTCAAGATGGAAAAAACGACCATGAAACATCCATTCTTCAAGATGATGAATAGACGATGAATAATCGTGAATTGCTAAAGCATGCAACGAGATCTTGTCGGAGGAGAGAAAACTCTGTTGTCATCCAACTAGTAAATTATTAGATTCACACGGGGATTCATAAAGACTGCGGAATACATATTTGTGGCAGTCGGAAGAATAATTAACGCCTGACACGTGACACGGAAGTTTACTTCCGAAGAAGCTGCATAGTCTCGGAAAAGTTGGTTCTTCTCGGGACCTTCGCAGATATGCTCGCAGGAAAGTGATACGATGAAGCCGCGGGGTGTCATAGCAGGTAGAATCTTCGGCGTGCATTAAATACACCTGTTAATTTCTTCGTTTTAATTTTCGGTCTTCATAAATTTCATATTGCAGACACGCTCTGGCTGATTTCTCTGGAGAAATGAAGTCTGACGAATTAGTTTTTCGCCGTATTATGCACGCTCGAATAGAAACCGTATTTACAAGGCGCTTTTAATATTTCAAAATTAGTGTGTCTGGTAACGCGGCCAACAGCGATTTTCCAAATAATTTTCTCGTCGAACGTTCGCCGTTTACATTATGCGAACACGAGAAACAGCAGATATCGCTCGAAGCGAAGAATAATACCGATTTTTAAAGTGGAATGTGGGTCAAATTATTCTGTTCGCATGATTCTTGATTCAACCTACATTCCATTTCGAAAACTGAAATTAAACACGGACTTTGTTCGGTTTCCATGAAAAGATTCGCCGTACAATGAAGCTTAGCACTGAACCTAACGCGCGCGGTCAAATGACCGTTTTCCCAGGTTCTGTATTTTGCAATTGTTAAAATTGTAATGATGCGTCCGTTACAAACAAGTATACACAGCCGCTTGTTGAAGAACATATTTGCAGCAGGATTGTAGAAAATTAGCTACTTTAGTACTCGCTCGGTTTAATGTTACAAAATATCATTACAGTATATTGTAAAGACATTTCTTTTTCACGATACAAGTTTTATCGCCGACAATGAGGGAAGACTGTTGTCGATTATATTTTTGTCAGTCAATGCTGCTGTCAGTTAAGCGCAGAGCTCTTGTCAGTCAAAATAATGTCGATGCGACATGTAGTCAATGTAACCCGATATTATAAACCCGAGGGAACGTGAGTTGCAGAACAAACTTCATTGAATATACAAATTCTGTATAAAGCAGCAGTCTAGATAAAACGTTCTCCAAATTTCTAGCAAATTCTTAACAATGTCGCAAATTATAGAACGATCTTATCAAATGCTTTAAGTAAAATATTCAAACGTAACATAAATTTGTTGTCTTTGATGTCCTTCTTTTGTTCATTAACAAAGTAGAGAATTACACCCAATCAATTTTAAAATCGTCCATTGCAAATAGCTTTTATTTATTCACAGTAATCTGTACTTCCAGTGACTCATAACTAAATCATTAAAATTGGTAGGTATTTATATTTGCAACAAAATTAATTTATATTACGGCAGACTAGTATCGACAACGTATAAGAGATCAAATGTTTACAAATGAATCGATACAACCTGTTAAAATTTAAAGCTTCACAGTTTAGTACTATTTTCTGTAAAATATTTATTAAATTTGATCTTTATTAAGCTTAACACTTATTTAATTTTAATAACTTAATAATTTACTTAACTTTAAATGGAAAGAATACAACTGTGCATAAGCAAAAGACTCGCTTACCCCATTCGCGCTTTTATGTTTCAATCAAATCTATTAAAATAGTGTGAATATTGCTGAACACTATATAAATTACATACAACACATTAATTTATAAATTTGATACCGTCAGTCCCCGGCTACCGACATAGCGTTTAACGTGTTAATAATCACTATAGTGTCATCGCTACAGTGTAATTACTAAAATAAGTTGACTAATATTTTTTAAGAATATACAATATTAATAATCTCGAATGGACTCATATCCTAAGAATAAGAATATTCAACTATTTGTGAAACAATTGATTGCATTTTTACATTTAAGCTCTGCAGACTCTCAAATTGATTCAGTTCGTTCTGCCATTTGGAGCAGCAATGTAAACTTTTTCAAAATTGAGAGTACAACTTGCACATTGGCAAATAAGCAGCTAACGATATTAGAAAAATGAATGGATATAAATACAAGTGTTAAAACGTAACATAAATTTGTTGGCTTCGATGTCCTTCTTTCGTTCATTAACAAAGTAGAGAATTACACCCAATCAATTTTAAAATCGTCCATTACAAATAGCTTTTATTTATTCACAGTAATCTGCACTTCCAGTACAGAGGGTTATATTAACCCTCTATGGGCCGAATTTTTGTTTCTAAAACAAAAAAATTGGGGGAACGAAAAATTAGAAATTATAAACCTATATATGCAAATGGAAAAATTTTTCCGTTTAAACAATTTTGTTGCAATATATTCACTATGTGACTTTCAGATAACAACGGCCTATAAAGTTTGCACTTCTGTGCATAAAAGCTTAAGCGCGAAATTCCATAAAACAATTTGCACTTGACTCTTTTTTGCATCACATTGCAGTGCATACATATTGGTATAGTCAACTATATTGCTTATAATTTCCTTGTCAGATAGTTTTCGAAAATAGGTCACAAGAGAATGGGGTGCTTCGGGGACATTAGGACAATCTCCATTCCAAGGGCGATAACAACTATTATTATTCGTCTGGGATAATGGTTGCCAAACAATTCTTTGTGGTCCTGCATCTTCCTCATCTGACGAGGATTGAGTACGAAATTCTTCGTCACTGTCAATGACATTTATCCGTCGTCGGGGAAATACAATTACATCTTCATCGGACTGGGAATCTAATACGGAATCGTCGAATCTGTTACCGCTAATGCGTCTAATTCTAATTCCTCTGTTATTTCTATCTGATTTTGTATTCATATTTTGGGTATATGATGTATAAATCTGAAAACAGGAGAAAGCCCAAGCTTTATCCTAAATGTACCGAAATTTGTCATAATAGCCCACTGTAACCTCAAAGTTACAAAACTGTATCATAAAAAACCAGTAACAAATTGAAAATTGAAATGCAAACAAGTAGGTTGTTATTGATATACGAACCCAGAGCTATTATGTGCACTATTTTTAGTTTGGTAATCACTGACAAAAGCACCAATAATATCAATTGGATCAAATGGTTTCGCTTATTTTTACTGCAGACAGTTTGTACAGCATTTATTTTGTTATATCAGGTTGATGATCCTAGTAACGGTCATAAAAATTAATATTGGTTGTCTTGGCAACGTTATAGAAGTAAGATTTTTGCGCCATCTCATGAAAAATGCTATAATTATTTGGTATAATGTCGATAAATTAAAATGTAACCTGAAAGTTACACGGGACCATAGAGGGTTAAGTTGAATACAGTGAATATTCAGTGTAACTGTGGCTCGCCTAGTATATCGTACAATGTGGTAAACAAAAATCGTAGTGTTCGATCAGGATTCCGTGCGGAGGGAGCGGATCGTGAGAGAAAAAGGAAACCGGTGTACGACAGTGAATACGAGATGCCCCGGGTAACAACAAAAGAACGCTTTCTTTGGCGATGCTCGCGGGACGTGAACTGTGTAAAAGTGTTCGCGCATAAATTCGAAAATTTCAAAGGAACAGTATTCTCAACGATTTCCTGGTCCCTTTCGAAGGAAATCAGGCGAACCATTTACCGAACGAGCCTACACCGTTCGACCGAACACACCCCGGGCTCGGCTGGAACATAGAACGGAGAACGGAACGGAACCGAGCCGCCATCTGTACAGGAAACGTGATTTCCAGAAGCTGAATTCGTTCCAGACAAATTTCTATCCGAGAAATAGAACACACGAAACAGATGAAAGGCCAACTGCGTACCAATTGAACGTATTAAGGTCACTTGTGTCCGACATCGTTTGCTTTCGCGGTGAAACAGTGCGAATTCGCTGGCAGCTTTACCGCGTCACGCTGCGTGAAACGTTCAATCTCCTGAAAACTGCGCAGCTCGAATCACCCCGAAACTGTTTTGACGAAACACAATCGGGTACCCGGGCTTGATAGGATTCCCTGATTTCAGTACCGACCTTGTAAAGGCGACTGGCGACCACGAAAACGGGACTGCGGCCCGATTATCTGAATGCTTAAATTCAATCGAACAAATGAACCCATCGGACACGCTGCACAGTTTCGACAAAAATCTGTTCAACGATAGTACACCGAAAAATGTTCGACTCGATGGACTTCCCTCTTCTCCGGAAGGGATGTTTCAAAGAATTTTCACAAAGTCAAATTCCAAGTGCTCGCCAGCCAATGAAACCAAATTTTTTCAAACGACTCTTTTTTGTCTTTCCTTTTGGAGTTTAATACTAAACCGTCCGAGCATTGATACGTTCCGTGCTGAATGATTTTTGCGCAACCTTTTATATAGGGCATTTAATTTTTAACTAAAGATTTATATATTGCTGTAAATTTATTTGCTTTTGATCTGGGTTATATAGACTTTAGTTATAAAGTTATTGTAAAATATATCTTCTCAGCGCATTAACCCCTTGCCCTACAACAACGAGTCAGACTCGTGATCAAGATTTCGAATAGAATCTTTTAAACATGTGTTTCTATTTATTTCTATTTATTTCTATTTATTCCTTTTTCTATTTATTTCTATTTATTCCTTTTTCTATTTATTTCTATTTCTATTTATTAGAATTTTATTTATTTTAACATTATTTTATTTCTATTTCTATTTGTTAGAATTTTATTTATTTTAACTTTATTTTATTTCTATTTATTAAAATTTTATTTATTTTAACTTTATTTTATATCTGTTTCTATTTATTTCTATTGATGTGTTTCTATATATTCTATTTAATCCTTGATCGTGTACAATCAGTAGAGAATAGCTACACACGTGGTAACCACAAATATGACTTTCCTTTTTCTCGTTTCGCGAAGGATAAAAAAAATGTAGTCACTGCTATCAGAAAATAAATCGTGGGCCAAGTAAATATGTCATCGTGTATCACCGGCGGTACATGTGACATGGAACATATTGATAGTGTTCCGAATCGTTAAACACGTTGAACGTCATGGTGGTCATCGATAACGATAACGCACGTTTGTACGTCCAAGTCCAAAATGTTATTAGTTTTGTTACTTTAGATTATTATTTTGTATTTAGTAGGTTAGAATATAAACAATTTTGGTTGTGATGAACATCATTTTCATGTAACCACAAGATACATTGCTGTATGTAATCGATGATGCAATTCGCTACAAGTGATTTCATACTAATTGCAGTTTGGCTGCAAACACAACAGCGAGTGGTTTGCAACATTTTTTTGCGGGAAACCAACTTGCACAAGTGTGTACACATTGTTTCGCTCTCTGAGAGCAAACTTGCTGGTGTACTAGCACCTTTCTGCACACCCGTTAGATTGAAAACGTAAAGCGAAAACCCTAGCAACGCTAAATTCTTGGCGTCTCTGTGTGAAACATTGACCTTTGCAAAAATATGCTTTCTCAATTTAATCACTCACTATATTTGAAAGTACTTTAAACACCTAAAAAGGTACCATCTTTAGAATTTTATAATTGATAATGTTTTGAATTGATCATCGGTTCATTTATTAACTTTTTAAAATATATTGTTAGTGGTACTTCTTGCAGATACGTTAACCTTTTTGTTAATCCTCATTTAACTATTTTTCCTCATTTTTAGCTATTCATTCAATATAATCGCTAGAATCTGCGTAATTAAATTACGATTCTGATATTCTGAGTCCAAATAGACTCCGGCACCGCACTCAGAGGGTTAAAGGTAACAGCCGTGCATCCATCAAATGCTTGGATAGTTAAAAATTCTTAGAAAGCTTGCAAATCCTTAGAAAATGGCACATGATGGAACGAATTCAAAGATTCCTAGGTCGCTTCTAGAGAGCGAAGAAAACGGGAATTGAACTTCGTTGAAACAGTCATTGATTAACACTAAACCTTCCATAGTGGGTCAAATGACCTTTTAAGACGCGAACAATGATTTTAAACAGATGTAGGGATGTTTATGGCGCGGGCGATCTAACTCCGCTATTCTTAAGGAATTTTTATAAGCTGCGATTTCGACGCCATCTTTTAATTTATAGTAGAGTCGGAATACTTTAAGTTTAGATATTAGGTCACGGTTTCTCCGTGAGAAATGTACCACTTAAAGGTTTCATGGTCCTCGCTCAGTGACAATAGACGTGTCATACATATCCAGCTGTGAAATTTCTACAAACGCTAAGTGCCCGACCACCCTCTGGCCGGTCCCTGATACGTACGGTCTTGAGGACTTTTAGAAACTGTTCTCACTCCATCAGTGCGAGGTGGACACCAAATTAGCAACGAATTACAATTTACATACATTTTTGTGTGCGTTCATTGTATCCAAGTATACAATTATTGCAACGTTCGCTGCTGTCTTCTTAGATTTTTAAACTATCTCATTACATTTGTGCACTAGTCTTGTTACACCTTTGTAAACTGGATTTTTCAAAATTTTAATTCAAAATAATACTGTCACATTCGGTACTGGTCTAGTCAGCAGTGTATATATGTTTATTAAAATCCACAAGTTCCGTATCAAATTTTGTCTACCGATCTTTCTGATCATCGCCATTTCTTATCCGCGCACCGCCTTACAAGTGCGGTGAGACGTGTGACCGGACTATGGCTGACTAATACTACTTCAAGTAAAGAATTTATTAAAGTTCTCTGCTTGTAATCAACACCTACTGTTGTTTTATCTCTATTTGAGGAAAATGAACTCAACGGTCCTCTAATATTCTTGAGCACTGAGAAATGCTATATGACACTTTTCAGATTCTATATTTTACAATTATTAAAATTATAAAATTGTCCTTGCAAAAATCGATTGAATAGACTTCTTTGCTCATTCATGTATTCTAGTAAAAATTGCATAAAATCTAAATAAATGAAATCTTGTCATTTTTACAAGACTATACAGGGTGGTCCACGCAATTGTTTCAAGTCATAACTCCATTATTATTACATTTACGAAAAAATGCCACAGGAGAAAAATAAATGGTTCAAAGAGCAGTACATTTGTAGGCCTTTTAATTTTTTTTAGATGCAGCAGTGCATGTGCAATTAACAATTTTTTTTCTATTTAAAGAAATGATGCAATTGTTAATTGCACATGCACTGCTGCATCTAAAAGAAATTTAAAAGCCTATAGATGTACTGCTCTTCGAACCATTTATCTTTCTCCTGTGGCATTTTTTCGTAAATGCAATAATAACCGAGTTATGACTTGGTTGTACGTGTCTAACTCTGTCTTCGGTCATTTGTAACGCATAAACGAAAAGCAGGCAAGAAAGTACGAAATTCCGCTCCGAAGAACCCGAAGACACCACGTGCGACACACTTGAAGAAACGAAAACCAGACAACCCCGCAATAGATCACGATAATCCCTCATTGACCGTTTCCCACTCCTTCGCGTACACTCCTTCAGACACACGCCCTCAAGCACAGTCCTTCCATCATTTCTACAACCAATTAAAAAGCGCCACATTCCTCGGCCTCAAACTACCCTCAGCCAATCACGACAAAACTGAGGAGGCGACGGATAAAACGCAACAAGATTCATCAGACAATTCCGAAATCGCGAAGAAGACAATTCCGAAATCGCAAAGAGACAATTCCAAAATCGCGAAGAACACGATCAACAGACTAATACAGAAATCGCGAAGAACACAAACATCAAACGAATACAGAAATCGCGAACAGAACAGAACTCGAAACATAGAAATCGCGGACACTCCAAAATTGAAAATAAAGAAAATCGCGGCCACTATAATCCTTGTACGCTAAGAAAAAGGTGTATGCTATATCACCGACGTGACATCTTCGCACAACACTAGCCTGTTAGTGTCAACGCATTTTTAACGAGATTTGGTGAGAATGGACGAACGGATGTTTATTCCTTGATAAATGTAGGGTAGGGTTTTATAATATCTGTGGCCCGTGAAACTAAACAGCGTTGGATCTCGCAGCTATCGATTGTCGCATCATTGACTGTTTATCGGAAGTGAGAATATTTTGCCTTGAAGGATCTGGCCACGGAGTGGGGAAGGCTATGCCTTTTGGTAAGAGGACTGTGATGAACCCCACGGGACTTACCCCAGAACCTTAGGCCTTGAAACGCGCAGTTTCTAATAAGCCAATGTTAACACCAGAAAAGCGAACCGTTCCCGGCGAAAGCCGTGTGAGTGATTTTAATGCAATCCGAGAACGTAACACCGTCCGATTTCTTTTCGATCAGGCCACGCGCATGGTAATCGCGAAAGGATATCTCACTTTCGTAAAGTTTCTCGGTCCGTTACGCGGAACAGATCGCCGCTATAGTAGGCTAACGATGTTCGACAAAGAAACTACGAGCGATTTGCATACTCGGGCCCATATTCAAATCAGCCCTCCATGTATTTTCTGTTCGCGAAAGCTCCACGGTCGGTCGACATCGAGGGCGAGTTTCGGGCACCTCGCCATAATATGAGTAACGTGTGCTAAGCGTTTTCGTCTGGTAGCCAACTTTCTTTTCTCTATCGTCCCCCTTTTTTGGAATCTGCCCCCTCCCCGTTTTCCCCGCTCTAACCCGCACCACGATCCTCTCCATCCCACATTTTCCTAACTCTCTCCTTAGGTATTCGCGTGTTCCTCCGCATTTCCATTTCCTTAAACTCCTATTTCCACTGGCTCTCTCCGAGGAATCATCCAGGGGTGAAACTTCGAACCGTAGGACCTTGACAGGATTGGCACTATCTCAAAAGCGTTCTTCCTTCTTCCCTTTCATTTTCCCCACCCTCTCCGCCGTTTTATCCGACGTTTCAACCCCTCCTCAACGCGGACACCCGACTGCGTGAAATATTCGCGCGTCCGAATGTGATCTGCTTGTGAAATACTGATACGAAATAGTATACTCGATTCAAGGGAGACAAATTTGATCTGAATAATACAGCGACGGACCTTCGGTGTTTACTTTGCATGCGACGACGTTCTTTCGTGTTAGACTGAGGACTTTTATGGGATAACTTACTCCCTTTGCGAAGCTCCTTTTTGGATTGAATGTACGGCGACCCGTGCTCGAAAGAATGCGGAAATGGCGTGATAATAAAACGAAAATATTTGGTTGAAGATTTATTTGCGAACACGTTACGTATAGTTGAATTGTTTGTTTGTTGCGTGATAATAAAACGGAAATATTTGGTTGAAGATTTATTTACGGACACGTTACGTAAAGTGAAATTGTTCGTTTGTTCCTGCGAATTGTAAAAATTAGATTCGAACTCGTTTAAGTAGTAACGATTTGTAAATAGGAGAAAGATAGAGTTAAATATTGTCGACTGCGGACAATGATATTCTAGAGACCGTTATAGTTTTCGCATATACCGGGTGTTTCATTTAACTGGGAAATTGAAATATCTCAAATAAAAATTGTTAGTGTACCTTTTTAGATATCTAACCGTGGGGGAGAAACGTTAAAGTCAAATTTATTCTTTTAAATGGAACCATATAAATTCTTCTTAGGTCATTTACTATCACTGAACATTAGAAATTACTATTTTCAAGTAGTCACTCTTAGTACCTAGTTGCAGACTATTGAAAGGCTGCATGCTGTAAACAAAGATCAACGTTCTCATGTCACTTAACCCTTTGTCCTACGATTCATTTTACGGTTGCAGATTAGAATTTCTTTGTAGTTCATAATTTTTTAAAAGGAAAAGAAAATTTATAATTATTCCATGTTTGCATGTTCGCCAATGGATGCGCATTAACAATAACCAAATAGAATATAATTTCGACTTAACACTTTAACTGCTAGAACAACAACCTCAAAAATTACACAAAATCAAAGTAATTCATTTGATGAAACAACAATTTAAAATTTAAAATGTACGACACATAGTTATCCTTCGACCTTCTCGTATTCTCCAGTTTTCAACTAAATGTAGTGCAACGATTATATTAATGTACAAATTTATTTTTAAAAATGGGCAAATTGCTCTGTCACCCATATGTGGGTGACATGGCAATCAAAGTGTTAAAGGAAATTAATAACATACATATTCATTAGACTCTGTTGAGAATCTACGAAGGTAGTGGAAATTGCAAATTTTCACGATGTTCTTTATTTTCGACGCTTTTGTATTTTAGACATTTGCATAAGCCATAAATGCATAAAGATCCGCACTCGATAGATTCTCGTTAAATGTAAAGTGTAGTCAAAACTATTGTATATTAATAATTTTAGTTACTTACACGAAGTAATTTCTCTCTCATGTTCAATAATAAAAAAAGTAATTTTCTCTTAAATGCGCCTTTTCGAATATTTTGAACTGTAGAATAAACTGAGTGCATTTGAATCGCACAAGTAATATGTCAACGTTCTCCATGCAATTGAAGGATCATGTAATTCGAGCAATGTTAAAATTGAACTAATAATTTAAAAGGAGTGAAAATGTAGTTCCCCGGAAGGTTGCGGCCAGTTTATAGGAAGCATTTGTTGTCATTGCGGAAAATATTCTATACTCTCTGGTAAAATATTCCATGCTAGAAGAATATGGGCTGGCGTAGATCCAAAAACGACTTAATCAGGCTAATAAACATAGTTGGGACAGGCGAAGCCACTACACGACCGTGGTATCTCTGAATTTATGGAAAAATCTGTTTGTAGATCGTACTGGACCGTTGAAACCACCCGCAAAACCATTACACACATTACTCTGTAACCAGTATCCTTGTAAAGCAAAAATTATTTAGTACTTGGCAGGTTTGAATTTATTGATCGACCCTACAGTACATCGAAATAATATTTTAGTACTTCATCGATTTTACAAGGAAAACCAAATATCGAATTGAAATTTACATTCATGCTATTATTCAATTTAGATTTAAATTCGTTATTAACATCTTCGAAATGATTGGGCAATTATTTTGTATGTAGGTTCTATGTAAATTACTATATTACACTCGTTAGTAATATCAAGCAGCTGTTTATAGGTTATTCACCCCTTTGTGGTGAAGATTTTAAACAAAGTCTAACAAATATAAGTATTATACTTTCTTTTTAAGATGAAATCAAATTTTATTCTTTTACGAATCTTATTTCAACATTGTAACAGTATAAAAAACAAGTAAATAAAGTACAAATAAAAACAAGTACAAGTAAATGTAACAGTATAAAAAATATAAATTGTTTTGTCACTTCTGTAATATTTTTAATGATGAAAACTTTAGTTGTAAAGAAAATGTTATGGCAAATATACGATTTTTAGTATATGTTTACTTGTTTACATTAAATAACCTAATGTGATACGTCGTTGAATTCGTCCGGAAAAATACTATCTTGTTACGACAACAAAAAATATGGCGTCATTCAGAAAATAAATTCGACTTTAAAATTCCCCTTACCATTTGAGTCCTAAAAAAATTAGGCCACATTATTGTCCCCTTCATACCGAACAAGTTTTGTAAACGAATTTTTCTCGAAACATCTGTATACATATTTTAGTGCAGCAGAAATGAATCTCGCTGAAGATTTACTAGCATGATTTTATTTATTTCGATTCAGTTTTTCATCTGTCCAATAGATCAGGCTCCAGCGTTTGATATCGACGGATTAAAAGTTCCAATTGGAACACATGGTTTTACTGTAAGCACCATAACTGAACCACTAACTGGAAGTTTTTTAAACACTAAATCTAGCGGGCATTAAAATTGGCTGGCGTATATTGTCTTATAAAAATACCAAGATTTAAATTATTTAGATTATTTTAATTACAGTATATGATCGAAACAATCTATTGAATCGATTCTTATTAAGGCAATTTCATAACGTCCATAATGTTAAAATAAAAACTCTTTTAACGGTCATTTGACAGCTCGTGGTAGGTTGAGTATTAAAAAAATTGTTTAACACTAGTTTTACTTAACAATAAAAACGACTACTCTACGTTGTCTTACAAAAACAACGAGAATGTGTCTATTGAAATTTTTAACCACTTTATATTTGTACTTATTGTATTTTCCATAATTTTATTTAAAACAATACTGTAACATTCGGTCTAGTCAGCAGTGTACATATATTTATTAAAGTCCACAAGTTTCGTATCCAATTTCATCTACCGATCATTCTGATTATCGCCATTTCTTTTCCTCACACGACCTTACAATAGGTTATTGTATTCGTCTTGAAATACTCTATCAGAATGTCAATAAAAAAACATTTCGTTCGATTAAAAAAAAAACAGAGATGACCTTCATATCTCCTTAAAAATGTGTCTATTGAAATTTTTAGCCACTTTATACTTATACTTACTAACTATCTCAGCCTTTTTACAATATATACCCACAGAAATAAATTTGTCAAATAACTCTACGCAGATGCAATTTTATAACTTCAATATTTAGATTAAAAATATTAGAAAGCGTAATTTTATCGCGTCCCGCAAACCTACTGTAAATTGGAATGCAACAGAGTTAACCCCTTGCTCTAGGATTTATTTTCTGATAACAGTGACTAGATTGTTTTTATCTTCCGCAAAATGACAAAAAGAAAAGTCAAATTTGTAGTTACCACGTGCGTAGCTATTCTTCATCGATTGTATACGATCAAAGATTAAATAGAATGTTATTTTGGTTTAAAGAAAATTAAAGAAACACATGTGTAAAAGATACTATTCAAAATCTTGATCACGAGTCTGACTAGTTGTTGTAGGCCAAGGGGTTAAACTATGCTTTGAGAAAACCGTGATTGGATAATTAGTTTTCGCCTAAATCGTGCAGGTTTGCGCAGGTGATACAGCTTCCAATGGGAGACCTTGACGGATTCTTGAACGGTTTAAAACAGCGCGCTTGCTACAATGATTCAAGGAGTATTGGGCGTGATAACAACGTCTAATGGCGAACACAGGGACCGGCTTCAAACTCAATAGGGAACACGGGAAAAGAAAAAATGCTCGTTCGGTATTGTCGTTGGTGCAAGGACCGACGATGGTGTAGGAAAATGTTGCACGTACACGATGGATTGCGCGTGTGCTAAATCAAAAACAGCATCACGCTGTGGAAAGCTAAGGGGGAGAGATGAGCGCGGAATGAGCGCGTTTTTATGCTCGAACGCAAACAAAGAAGCTCGATGACAAAACCTGCATGGCCTGAATGCTTGCCCGTAGGAAACACAAGAACTAGTAATATCGCCACATTCCCTGGGGGTGCTGATCACGTGGTTCGAAGGAATCTTAACTCCCAACCCTCTCCCGCCACCCTTTGCAACCCTGGTCCCATGAAAAGAAGTATGGTTTAGGCGAATGAATCGACAACATGAAAGCCTGCGCATTCTGCGGACGGAAGACTGTGTCCGTTTTAGCTTCGAACCGGTGAGAAAACATTCCGAACTGCCAAATACAGTCGCGAAGAAAAATTGTGATAGTGTTTAATTACATAATTTGAAATATTGGATTGTAACATTTTGTTCGATTATGTTAAATATCTCTCCTTAATTTATTTACACAGTTTCGGAAAAGAATTGAACAATTATAAAATCACTTACTGTAAGTGGGTTCAATTTCGTTACAAATATCTGCAACTAATAAATGTATTTGCAGTCAAAGTAATTTATGTTGTAATTAGACTGAAGATTGAATGCACTCATGCTAAAAGTGATTGAAATTTGAAATAGTAGGAAAGTCAATTACATTGAAAATTACTTTGTTCTATAAGAAATGCTTACTATTACTTACGCTAAAGAAAAATCATAAATTTAGTTTTTAACAATATATTCTTTATCTATATTTATATGTAGGCGCGACTTCTTAGCACTTTGAATAATGCGAATGCGAATTAAAATATGAAATTTACTAAAAGTAAGGAAGTGTAAAATATGAATATCTTAATTCTTCCAAATAAAATAGAGATTTAATTTTATTAAAAAAGGAACTGTTTTGATGTTGCATAAATACATTGTTTTCAAATCAGAGAAATATAATTGACCCTTCTCTACAATAGGTTTACGGGACATGTCAAAATGATGCTTTCCAATATTTTTAATCCGCGAATATTGAGATTATAAAAATGCATTTACGTTGAGTCATTCGACAAACTTATTTCTGTGGGTATATATTCTTTAAAAAGTGGCTAAAAATTTGAATAAACATATTCTCGTTATTCTTGCAAAATACTACAAAATAGTCACTTTTAGTGTTGCGTAAACTTAGTGCTAATAATATTTCTCTACCAAAAGAAAGTTTCTCTACCAAAATTAAGTAGTATTATAATACCAAACGCAATTAGCAGATTAAATTACTCGGACTCACATGTTGGTTCTCAATTATTATACGATTAACATAGATAATCAGACTGCGAACTTTAATAAATGTTAGTGTTTCAGCTTTTAGTGTTCCGTAAACCTACTGTTAATAGGAATGCCACCCATAATTGGTCATTTACTTCTATATTAATTTCCATCCTATCGACTGTTAGTCTTCCTCGATGCATTTATATTAACGTTGATGTAAAATTTCCAATACTGCGTGCAATTTGGACAAATATCGTGTAGAAACGATTCTGCAGGCTCGGTTTATTTTCGCATTAAATCGAATAAACAGGCACTCGATTACACAAAATATTCCGCGAATCAAAAGGTTTCTGCAAGCATGCGAGACCATTTTTCCTTTGTCTCCATGTTTCTCCCGCACTCATCCCGACAAAGAATATTAACGGCATGGCTGTATTTACATGTGTGTACGTGCTGTATGGAGGCTGTTCAACAGTTTCGTTGAACAACAGTTCAGGTAAAAAGAAATATTGACCTCTCGCATATATATATATATATATTCAAATGCATAGTTCACTAGCTAAGCAACCTCATTCTTCTCGCCAGCTGCCAGAAGCGGTTGTTAATTGATTTCTGCGAACCACTGTGCCCGAGAAATTGCTTGGGAATGCGGGCTACGTTAATATTGCATATTTGCGGGCGAACAGTCGGTCTGGCCGTTCTCCTTAATCGGTCCGGGGTTTTTTTTCATTGATTAACCCGTCCGCCGGATTTTGTTGTAATTTTACTCACGATCCTATTTTCTGCAAGGAGTCTTGGCCTGTTAATTGGGTTATCCGAGCTCATCGGTGCTAACGTGACCGCGATTAAATGTAAATACAGTTAAAACAGTCACTTCGGTTTATGGATATCAAACAATTCGACCGATTGTAATAATTCTTCGGTTAATTCGCAATTAACACTACACCTGCCACAGACGATGAATTCACTGTTTTCAGACCATTTATTTGACAATTATTAAAGTTTTGAAATTGCCTTTGTAGGAAAGGATTCTGTAAGTTTCTTTATTCTATCATATATTGTAACAAATGTCACGCGAAAACTAAAGAAATTGAATCTTGTAATTTTTCTAAAATAATATATGCTAGCCAATTTTAAGGAATTAATTTAACGCTAGCGAAATTATAATAGTAACACAAAAATATTATAACTTGTTCATTATACAGTGTGTCAAATGGTGTATGCTCTCAGAATTTGTAATTATTAGCATTTGATGCATTTATAATCATAAAGAGTACATCGAATAAAGAAGGATAAAAACATCAGAAGAATTCAAGACTACCATTACATTATTTTGGATTCATTAAAATTATTAACAAATTAATTACGTTCTTGCAATTAATCGGGTAAGACTTTGTTGTTAATTCTTAACAAGATGGTCCATAAATTGTACAAAAATGGATGAATCTTATTTTCAACAGTAAACTGTATTTTAAGTGTTTGTACGTAATTAACGAATTCACGATGAAAGGGATACTAATTAATTGGTACACAATATTTTGTACTTTTAGTAATGGATAGAAGAGATTTGTGTCTTGCTTGACGTTGCACAGTCTAGTAATTATGAATGCAAACAGATATAAGTCGGCAGATGTCAGACAATTAGAATAAGTGATCTGTTTTATTTTATTGGTGGAATGAACTCGAATACGGCACTTTTAAATTGAATACATAACCTGTCGCATGTGCAAAAATTTTCGTCCATTTCGCAAGATAGCCAGAAATAAATGCATCAGTATGCACACGGCCTGAAAATGTAGGTTGCAAGTGATATTTAGGACGAATGGATAAAGGATTAAGAACAATCACTTTCCTTTCGATTCTTTCACGAGGCACGTCACAATATCAGCTGCACCTGTAGCAAAATTCGCGATACGTTCGGGAAACCATGAACCTTCGAATAAATTGAAACAAAATAAATCCCTGAATGTCCATTATTTTCAAATTGATCTCGATAAAGAGATCATCATCAACATCCACAATATTCAAAATGTTTCCACTACTGCTGACCTTGTATGACCTTGATTGTAATTGACCTGTACACGAATAATTTTATTTTGACACTCATTTACAAATGACATACAAAAATATAAAAAAAAACTTGAAGGTCATCTTCATTTCTCAAAACCATAAGACGACTATGAAAAAAATTACATTTGCCATTAAATTGCTTGTAAAAAAACTAATATTAAAAAAAAATCAAAACGGAAGAAGTAATACTATTTTCTGCGAACAAATCAATGACCTCATGAAGTTTTTTCGTGTTTGTACTATTTCTTTTCTTTTTGTTTAAAAAATGAAAGCAACCTTCAATTATTTAGCGATGAACACTAGTTTAGTGGTAACGTAAACATCCTGCACACTTCGAACGATTGTGCGAAAGCGTAACTCTTTACACTCGAAGCAATTTGAATTTCTAAATCAAGACATATCTTTCAACTCGGAACATTGTCATTCCAGTAATCTCCTTTAGATTGTACACGTGAAATTGAACCTGTTCTCTCACACAATGGAACTTTAGCAATTTATACAACACGGACGGAGAAACGGTATACACTCTCACAGTTTGTAATTATTAGAATTCGATGCATTTATAATCGTAACGAGTACATCGAATAAAAAATTCACGGAATAATTCAGGATTTGCGTAAAATCATTTTGTAATTAATCGGGTACGACTTTATTTAAAAAATGTTCATACCCCAAATTCAAGATTCGTTGATTATTAACAAGATGTTTCTTCATACAATCAAAAATTAGCAATTTATAAAACACGAGCGACGAAATGGTATAAACTTTCAAAGTTTGTAATTATTAGAATTCGATGCATTTATAATCGTAACGAATACATCGAATAAAAAGGGTGAGATCTACAAAATAATTCAGGATTACCGTTAAATCATTTTGTAATTAATCGGGTACGACTTTATTTAAAAATTTTTCATACCCCAAAATTCAAGAATTGTTGATTATTAACAAGATATGTTTTCACACAATGAAACTTTAGCAATTTATACAAGACGGACGGAGAAATGGTATACACTCTCAGAGTTTATAATTATTAGAATTCGATGCATTTATAATCGTAACGAATACATCGAATAAAAAGGGTGAAATTCACAGAATAATTCAGGATTGCCGTTAAATTATTTTGCAATTAATCGCATCAAATTTCATTTTAACCCTTTGCACTCCAATGGTGCTTCGGGACACTGAAAATTGCTATACTATTATTTAAAACAGCTTTTACATCGCTATGTTTGTATTTAAGATGTCGGTAAAAATTGAAATTCTGTGCATACGAGTAACTATAATAAATGTTATATGAGCGCAAGGAAATTAACCGCGTACAATGGAACTATTCTAAATTACAAAATGTCTCGATTTTGGAATTAAAGTAGCTCGGAGTGCTAAGGGTTAAACACAAATCTTCCATCCACCAAGTTCAAGGTTCCTTGATTATTAACAAGATATTCTTTCATGCAATCGAACTTTGGCAATTTATACAACACGAACAAATTTGATAATATAAAAACCGTTTTGAGTAACGACGTGGCAAATTTTACTGACGCTTCGGAGTCACCGGTCGAGTGCAAACCGTTAATTCGTGACATCGATTTTGTTGGAATACAGGCGAGCCTGTCGAGCTATTCGCGAACTTTTTTTGGTTGTTCTGCGAGGTTTTGGACACGCGCATCGAACGTTGGCCTATTCGCAATAGTTCAATGTGCCGTCTGAGACCAGTTTTTTTCTTCTCGTCTCGCAGTCGTTTATGTGAGAAAAATCGTCTACGATTTTGCCAAGCTGATTGCCAGCGACCGCGATTTGGCTGCCACGCGAGCCATTCCCTGCATAACATTCTTATGTATCGCGTAATGTTCTGTGCAACGATAAATCCCTATCCGACGACGACGTCTATTTCTATTCTCCCATACTGGCGCGCTAACTTCCACGGCAGAGGTCGAACGGTCGAAAATCCAATTTTGTTACGTCTGCCATGCTTTTCAACAGCCGAGCTTTTTTCCCCTCGACACTTTTTACACGGCCTGCATCGGGCACAGAATTTCTTCTCGCCATTGTTATTTTCACAGTTGCATTAAGCAGGACAGTTTGATTAACTTCATACCGTACGGCTGACGGCGCCAATTATTATACTTCATGGACAGATGCAATTAAACGGGTACCGGACAAAACATTCGACATTTTTTCGGCATGCACATGTAATTCCGGGCAACTGTAGGCTGGTTTTGTGTTGTCATGTGGCGCAGATAGATTCTGTTGCCACTGTATAATTATGACGAATCGAAGAGTAATTGTAATTGCCTGGAGATGGCATTAGACGGATTTTATGCATTCGTGAGGAAAATAAGTAACTGAAATAAACAATGAAGCATTGTTTCGATCAAATTGTGGCAAATAAGAAGTTTGCGCAGTAAGAAGCAGGAGCAGTTACACAAATTGAAAATGAGTAGCTTGCGGATTTTTGACAAAGATCAGCAGATGTAACTTAAAACACTACAACAATTTATATAGACTATTAAATTATTTTCAACCTGTTAACCATAATAAGAAAGAAAATTCTATGTCACTTTAGTTTATTGCAATTCAGGTAAAAAATCTGTCACATGAAGATTCGTATTTTAATAAAGATGTCGATAACCTCTATTTCATTAGTTATCTGCAAGTCTAACAATTTTATGTCGTTCTATTATATTCTCAAACTGTGAAAAGTAATTTCTACTAAAAAAAACATACTGTGTGTCGCGTATCGATAGCGCAGTTTATTCTGATGAGAATCGTAAAATTGCAGTGAAACAAGGTGGAAAGAAATTTCTACCGAATAGTTTTGTGCATTGTGCATCGACACAGTATGTTCTGAGAATGTATGTTCTGTCTTTGCACTCGAAGCAATTCCATTAGAAAATAGAAATAATATTGTTTTAACTGTAATAGCTCCATTGTACATAGTTTATTTCCTTTCGTATACATGCAATTAGTTACTATTACTCGTGCTTAGAACATTAAAATTATCGATTTTTTAACTGCAAACCTAGCGATGTTAATGTTAACCTATTTAATTCCTTAAACAATAGTCTGGCAAGTTTTAATGACGGCTTAAAGGCATCTTAAATTCGAAAGCTAAGGGTTAAGAACAATAAGAAAGTGAATTTCTTTTAAATTAATCGCTATTACTCGTACTTAGAATTTAAAAATTTTTATTGATTGTTTAACTGCAAACCTAGCGATGTAAAAATTCCTTAAATAATAGTCTGGCAATTTTTAGTAATGCCTTACTGGCATCTTAAATTCGAGAGCTCAGGGTTAAGAACAATAAGAAAGCGAATTTCTTTTAAATTAATCGCTATTACTTGTACGTAGAATATTAACATTTTTATCAATTTCTTAACTGCAAACCTAGCGACGTAAAAATTCCTTAAATAATAGTCTGGCAATATTTAGTGGCACCTTGGAGGTTCCATCCGAGTGTTAAGGGTTAATATTCTGCACAATATTTTTATGAAGGGATACAGATAATTTTATTTCTAATTTTTTGTGTGATTCAGGCTAAACGTAATTTTTCTAACATTTCATTACATATCATCTGGTAAACTAATCGATCAAGCTTGCCGGAGATACTAAAGTAGTTCGAATTATTTATAAAAAAAAGTTGTTCCAATTTGCAGAACATACCACCAATCGCGGAGCCGACCGTGTATTGATTGAATCGTGATTACAAAACTATCTGTACAGTTTTTTGTTATCGACAAATATTTCACGAGGTATGAGATTTTCACGTTTCAGTTATTTTTGCAAAGGTTGCCGCAAGCTTAAACGAAAGTAATACGCGAATCAGAATTCGAACCGATACGGTATTATCGTCTATACATATTCTTGACCGAATTCCGAGATGACCGAAATTTGAAGCGTAATGGCTCGCTAGAATTTTCTTCTCGGTCACTATTTCCCGACCGTAATTCCATGAGATTTTCTTTTCCGGTCACAATTTTCTAGCCACAATTCCGTAAGACTTTCCCTTCCGGTTACAGTTTCCTGACCGTAATTCCGCGAGAGTGATAATCTGACCGTAATATTCCGCGAGAAACTTCATTCTCAATTAGAATTAATTAGAATTAATCTGAATACCGTGATAGGCTACTTTCGATATTAAATTATGGAAGAGATATCTACAATTCGCTTTCGGCTAACGACAAATTAGACACGGTTTTATAATCACAAATTGACAGTAACAAATGCTAGGTACAATTTAAGTTGTGGTATCGTACACAGCTAATTTTTACTTTACTTTGAATTCAAATAATTTGTCGAAGTATCGCAGATTTTTATGCAAGATCTAAATTGTTTGCATCGATCGCAAGATATTAAAACCAAAGAAATATTAATTTCTTCTATTAATAAATTTAATAGGTTGATGTTAATGCATTAATGTTCTTAACTTCTTTCAATTGCTTCATTGTTTAATATTTCATTTACTCATTTTGGCTGCAAGTGCATTGATTATTTGTCAAATAAAATAAGCGCATGAACAGGGACGGATATTATTTTGAAAAGTAGTATTAAAATATAATAGTACAAAAATTATTTGTGCATTACTGGCCAGTATTCAATAATGGATTCAAATCTTAAATTCTTTTAGGAATTTCGATCACGATCACAAATTCGAGAAAAAATCTCTCGTAAATTTGGGCCAAAACTATAACCGAATCTCTGGAGAATTTCGGTCTTTCCGGTATCTGAATTCGAAGAATTTCAGTATTGACTATCATTGCGAGCGGAAATCTCTCATGAATTTCAGTTTTGATCGGAATTCAGATCAAGAACGTCTTATGAATTTCGATCTTGACAGCAATTGAGAGAGTCTCTCTCGTGAATTTCAGTTCGGACGGGCTTCTACCAGCCGTTTTGTCTACGACGATAACCATGATCATTATGGTTTCGATTTCCAGGTACACCTCGCAAGTAAAGCCGCATGTTTTCCTTGACCATTTATCCAGACGACTGCCGTTATTAGAGAATCGAAAGAGAGGCAGCTCATCTTCCGACCTCGATCATGCTGATTAAGTTTTATCGTAACACAATGCCGATTCGCGTTTATGTTCGAAGCAACACATTAAAACAATATTTTAATAGAATGACACCAACAAACAACGGTTTTGAAAATTATTAATAAAACGCAGTAATGAGAGTTCATCCATCGAATATTACCATGTCATTAAAATTGTACCCATAGCAAAAATGTGAATTATCAATTTGCATTTGAAACAATTCATTTCGAAAGATATTTACACTCACAGAATAATTATATTTATAAGCTTTATTGGACTCCATTGACAACAATAAAACAAGACCAACAAGCTATACCATTGCAAGTTATGAATGAGTCCATCCAGGATTCTACGAATCCATTAATAATTTTATAAAATGAGAAAAGAGTAAATAGAATTTAAAACAATAGAGACATTAAAATTATTTAAGAATCTTATTGTACCGTGTGTACCTTATTAAAATTGTTAAGAAAGAATTGAAAGTAACAACAATTTCTATTTTGCACACAGATCTATTAATTTACTCCTGAACTTTAAAGATATGTGAATTGGGATATTTTAAAGAATATGGGAACTTTAACCCTTTGCACTCCAAGCAATTTTAATTCTTAACTCGACACATTTTTTTGTCCTGGAATAATTCTATTTTACGTGGTTCATTTCCTTTCGTGCATATCAAATTTGTTAGTATTAATCGTATGTGCAACACTTCAATTTTTACTAACTTCTTAAATACTAATATTTTATTATAAAAACTGTTTGGAATGATAGTCTGACAATTTTTAGTGTCGCCTCGGAGGAGCCATTGGAGTGTCAAGGGTTAAACATATGTGTCTAATATTTTTTATTTACGATCATTGCGATTGTAAAAGTGTACCCACGAGGAAGGACTCGGTAAATCGATTTCTCTGGGTGTATATCATTGACAAAATAGCTAAAGATTTGAACGGACACATTCTCGTTATTTTTACAACGTACTGTAAAAATATTCGTGCTCCGCAAACCTAGCATCAAGAACAATGATATCTCATTCAAGAAGCTACGTACGTAGAACGTGAACTTTGTCTTACAATCAACGACCGGCGCTGTATTATTATAACCATGAACTTTCCCCGTGAAGATAACAAAGGCAGCGCGCACCATCAACGCACAGTTCCGCTGAGGGACATTTGATCCGTACCTCGGCGAACTTGCTCAACGAAAGAAGCCTTTGCACAGGAAGCAGGAAACAAATAACAACAACACCGAAAACAATAGACGACTCCTTCGACTGCGTATACGGAAATCGATCGAACGGTTCTCCAGCAATGATGCGGATAATTAATTCATATTATTAGTCTGCAACGAAACGCGCTCAGGCGTGCACACGTTTCATAACTCGCTGCTTCGCGCGCGCAAAAGAGAGAGAGATGGGAGAGAAACGAGAGAGAGAATGACAGAGAGAAAGTGAGAGAGATGGAGATAGAGAGAGAAATGACGGGGTAGAGGGGAGGCAAAAGACGAAGACAGGCAAAGAGATCTCGGCGCAAAGTTCACGGATCACATTTCAGAAGTTCCAACATCGAACGAGGGAACTCTTTACCTCTGTTGACAGTGGCGAGGCAGGAGTGTGTAGATTTGGCGCAGACCGACGGGAAAACGAAACGGCAAGTGGATCGGAGGAGACGACGAGCCACAGAGGGAGGAAAAAAAGGAACCGCGAAGGAAAATCGACGGGAAAAAAGAGGAAGAAGAAAGAAGTACGGGAAGGAAAGCGGAACATTTCCTCTTAAGTTTGAGGACGAGCTCGAAGCGAAAAGGTAGTGAAGAGATTCGCTAAGACGGGTTGCAATGTTAGCTCCGCAACGTCCTCCTGTTCTCCCTTTCTCCCTCTTTCTCCCTCTTCATCTCTCTCTCTCTCTCTCTCTCTCTCCCCCTTTCTCTTTCTCTCCAGCGATTTCGTCGACCCGCCAACCCGACGACCCGTCGCTCCAAATCCCCGCTCGATCCTACCCCACCTTCAAAAATCTTGCCCCCCTTTCAACCCCTATGCCCCTTGCAACCCCCAGTTTCCCCTTCCGTGGCGCTCTCTGCCTGTACAAAATTCAATCAATGCGCTAACGCGCAGGTCTCCTACGACTGTGCGGACTTCTCTCCTTTGCATCCCCCTTCTCTCTATTTTCCGTTTCCGTTTTATTTCTCCCCCGTTTTTGCAAGGCTCCAACGTGTCCTGACCGCACGAAGATGCCGCAAAATGTGATCGGAACTGTTTAGCACGCCTATTTCCATTTCCTCCCGCCATAAACGACGTTCCACCTTTCGCAACAGGCCATCCGAGCAGCGTTACGTTCGCGAGACATACCGACAGTGTCTCTATGTCCTAACAGTTTTTCTTTTTCTTTACTCACGAGCCAAAATGATTCGACACCCGCGGAATCGATCGTAGTTAACGCAAAACGCTCACAGGGATGATCGTTTTCAATCGGTGCAGCGCGATTCCAGCATGCAGTTGCACACTGTTGATGCGCAGTTGAGTTTCGTTCGCGATACTCGCGGCAGGGATGCAATGCTAATTGCAAGTATGAAAAATGATTTTTTACAATCGTAAAATATCGTGCATTCATCGGTTTATAGGAATTTGTTGAAACTGTGCGACTCAGGAATGTAGATAATGATTTTTTTCAAGGTTATAAATTATTATTTATTGCTAGACTAGTTTCATCCACGATGCTTGTACCGTGCTACAATTTCAGTTGAAAGTATTAGAGCTGGTTTTTATGGGATAGTTTACCGATATCAGTGTTCCGAAAATGGCGCGACGAAGAGATATATAGATTCCTTATACCCCAATTTATCATTTATCGACACATCAGTTTCATGATGACGATGCATGCGGTTGCACTATACGCAGACCTCTCTTTTTTTATTACGCGGTACATATGTTCTTTGAAAAATTGTCTACAAACAGCCGTGGAGACAAAAGTAATGAAATGTATAAGTTTTGAGGTATGCACAATTAAAAAAGTAATTAAAAGTAAAATTTTTGATTCTCGAAAAATTAACGATGTTTAACGCCTACCATAGCAGGTTAAATGTCCCTTTTCAGATTCTTTCTTATGTAACTATTGAAATTCTAAAATTGCCCTTGCAGAAACCGAGTGAATGGATTTCTTTATTCGATCGTGTATTGTAGTAAAAACTGCATAAAATTGAAAGAAATTAAATCTTGTCATTTTTATAAGGCTATATATACTAGCTAATTTTAATACTCGATAGGGTTAGCCAAAATTTGTTGTTTCGGGGAAAACATTCGTAAGGCAATGAACGTGGATTAATTTTAAAGCTTCATGTTAACTCCTACTGTACTTATCCTCGACTCTGTAAAAAATGCTGCATTGAAGCCCTTACAAAAATATTAAAAATATGCAGAATTTCGACAATGAATTTCCAGCAGATTCGAAGATCGAATCACTTTCACTACAAATTCATAAACTCCTCGATCTACGTATTATTACATTATGGATACAAATTCCCATTGTTGTAGAACATATAAAATGTAGAATGTAGAATGTAGAACAAAGAAAAAAGTCTCTTTCATAGATTAAACAATCCCGTTTGATAAAACACAACTTTTATTGATTTTTAGTGAAATGCACATTTACTTAAACTTTCTTAGTTCACAAATGCCACGAATGTACGAATCCCTCACAATCTACGTATTCATAGACCGCTGATGGTCTATTCACATTAGCGGTGGCCATTGATAACAATTTCACAGAAACGAGTGTACGAATCCCTCACAATTTACATATTCATAGACCGTTAATGGTTATCAAAAATAAAAAATATAACAGTACATCCAAGTTCTTTAAATACGTTTAGTTTTGCATTAGGTCCATTTACTTTTACCGTAAATGCAGAAAATTCCCAATTAATGGGAAACAATTTAATTAGGATTACATGTGTCCGCACAGATTCCTTTCACATTAGCGGTGGCCATTGATAACAATTTCACAGAAATGATATGCCAGGCACAAAACAATTTAAAAGAAAGGATTTCAAGGGGGATTGATTAATTTGTGAATATTCTAATCGACCGCTGCGTCAAAATCGACATTAAACTCCGAAGTAGAAAGAGTTCGGAGCACAACGAACGATTTACGGGACAACGATACAAACGAGCCGCAAAAAGTTTATTCCTATTGAATTACGATCGAGGCACAGAGAGATTCGTGTAGAACGGCACGCTTTAATATTACTCATTAATATCGCAACAAGTAAAAAAATCACAGGGTTCGCCGGATGTGTGTATATATATGTATATATGTTCGTGTATACTGCGCCAATCTGAAATATACGGAACGAACGACAGTAGCAGAGGGGAAGGGGGGAATGTACAGCGGCGATCACGTCGAAACGAGAGGATTTACATAGAAACGTTCTGCCAAAACAGTAATTGAGGACATTCCGGTAATCTGGCTTCTGGTGGCCATCGAACTTGCCTCTGACTCGTGCCAAATTAATAAAAGCTTCGATTGCAGCCATTATTTTTCACGTAAACGCTTTAAGACAACGGAATTCGTTGCCGAAGACAACGTTTTCACTCTGCTCCTTTCGACTCGTGTTACGTAACTATAAGTACCAACAACGACAACAAAAAACGATTGCAATTACGAAAGACACTTCAGCAATGAAATCCTGTTTCTTTAATCTCTTGCTGAACGACATTTTTCGTGGCTGCATTGATTCCACTTGTTTTATATTAGTCTGTCTTGGGAGGAAGAAAATTTATGTTGTGTATCCAAGCTCTTTTTAATGTTTGAATGTCGATAATAGAATGTCTAGTTAACGCTCGTTTTCTGACACTTTCAGTAGTATTGATAACGTATTTAAAACACTTAAACCAGAATTCAATTTTGCTCGATCTCTGATTTCCAAGGTATATCTAAAATGTAATTTTTTAGTACAATGTAAGGGACAGTTTTCATCTCTTCAATGTGTACGACTGCTAATAGAAAGAACATGTGGTAACTTAACATTGCTATAACATTATTATTCTCATCGCTGAAACTGTTACAGAAGACAATTTATATCTTTTATACTGCTACATCTGCTTCAATGCTTAAATATTGATTACAAATGAACAACATTTGATTTTGTTTAGAAATATTTGTCAGACTTTATTTAAAATCTTCAACACGAGTCTGACTCATCATAATATGACAAAGAGTTAAATATTTTTCGAAGTACCATGCCTCGCATAAATGTCATCAAAATCGGCTTTTGTAACTCAAATACGTTCCACTGCATGATCCCCATTACACAACAGTATTAACGTTTTAGCAATCTCACAGCATTGAAGCAAAAATAGTTCGCCGCTGCTCGATAGCTGTTTGCAGCCGATGCTTGAATGCGATAAATCTTACGTAAAATACCAGTCAGATTAACCCTTCAACCGCGGAGGCCGATTCTATTTAGACCGACAGTATTTAATTAGTTCCAGCGAATTGATTAAATGAACTGCATTAGAGGCGACAGATTCGTTAACGCGTCCACAAGAGGAGCCTTGAAAAATGTGTTATAAAAACTTAATAAACGCAGTATCGAATGATCCTAAATATCAGTTGTTATATAGATGTGTTCGGAAGAATAATCCGCCATCTTGAGGGTTAAATCGGAAGAGCTTCGTTCGCGCGGATCCGCGCAGAATCCTTTCGATCAGACTTCTATTAAGTACTGTTCGAAAATACGAAGAAAGTCGTAAATCCACGCTAACATTATTCGCGCAACAACAGTGTAGCAGGCTGCAAACTGGTTCCTTAAAATCGTTGCCCGCAACTTTCAAGAACATCTCGTTTTTCACGGAAGTTCGCCTAGTCGACCGGCATCAGTTTTACTAGATCCCGAACATCCCCTATACGTAGCTACTTTGTTTTACTGCATCGACGTGATGGTATTACAAAATGGGGTTGCGCGTACAACGGACGGATACGTACGAGCTGCCTGCACACTTGCACTTTCCATGCAACCTGACCGAATATGGAGTTCCCTGGGATGTAGCTCGGAACTGTCGTTAGGATGCATTTTAGGGTGGCCGAGCAACGCGAAAAACGTTCGTCCGCAACTTCCATGGTGCACTAAATTTCGGAACAGCGAAACGACAAGAAATTCCACCGTGCTAACATTACACTTTTACGACGACCGACGAGCACTTCGAGAACGATTTAACGTACATACTAACGATTTCTGCGGAATTTATAGGGCGAACATAATGCGCGATGTTTCTTTACCGCTGTACCTGCCACAACTGATCAGACGACCATTTTCAGATTTTTTATTCCATAATTATTGAAGTTATGCAATTGCTATCATACAAGTAGATTTTTTATTCTATATGGGAATTATTGAAGTTATGCAATTGCCATGATAAAAGTCGATTTTTTACTGTGTAATTATTGAAGTTATACAATTGCTATCATAAAAATCAATTTTTTACTCTGTAATTATTGAAATTAAAAAATTGCCTTCATACAAGTCGATTTTTTATTCTATATGGAAATTACTGAAATTATACAATTGCCATCATGAAAGTCATTTTTTACTCTGTAATTATTCATCATTCTAAAAATCGATTCAATAGGTTTCTTTATTTAACCACAATTGTGATAAAAATCGCATAAAAACTAAATAAATTAAGTCTTGTCATTTTTATGAGACAATATACAGTTGTTAATTTTATTGCTCGGTAGATTGAGTGTTAACCCTCGAACGGAGGACCACTTTTACAATTTTATAATCGATGGTGATTAGGGTCATTCACTGCTTCGTTTATAATTGTTTTCAAACAGATTTCTGATTATATTCGATATAGATACGTTAGTCTTTCCATTAATCCTATTACAATGGTTGTTCATTTAATTTAATTGCGAGAAAGTGAATAATTAAATGACAGTTTTAGGACTCTGGGTCAAAATAGACCCTGGCTTGGCTGATAGAGAATTAAAGGTGTACTTAGGGGAGTAATAATCGCTTTATTACTGGACGCAGCGATAAGTCGTTCAATTGTTTCTCGAGGGTTATATGGTCACAGAAAACAGGCCTAAAAACACCAATGAATTAAACACTTTTATTCGGTGTAAAAAAATAATTTAATATAAAATTGGATTGAAGTACTATTTACAATATATCTTAAGGCAAATAAATAAATTTTTGTTGTATATTTTCGATCCAAAATGGAGGCGCTACCACTTACGGAACTTAATACGCTTTTTCTTTAAGGTGCACTGAGGCCTGGCATATAGCGTCCACATTTTTAACCTAGAACAAAAAAACTATTTCTTTCGAATCTACATTGAATTGTCCAGAGAAATACGTAGGAGTTTTTCAATATATGAAAAGCTTGTTACTTTATGAATAATTTCTCACGTAATTTAAAAAAAAACAACTAAATACTCAAATGCCCGTGGTTTCAATAAAAATCGAGATTTTCAGAAACTCCTATGTACTTCTCCGGGCACTTTAAAGTGGATTTATTTTTTAAAGCACCTCTAAAAAATATATTAGGTTCCATAAATAGTAATTCCGCCAGCTAGAATCGAAAAAATACAAAACCTACGTTTTTGTAAAAAAAAGCTTTTCACCATAAATATAATTGCTTGATTCCCCTTTCTGTAACAATAAACCTACAAATGGCGGTCAAATGAACGATCCTAGATTTCTTATTTTGCAATTATTAAAGTTACAAAACTGGAAACGATTATACATATACACTTCTGTATTCGAGTATACATTATAGTAAATATCGCACAAAATTTAAATCAATTCAATAGCTAGTAAATGGTAATAGTCGCCTTTAATAATCCGTAGGTTTAGAATTAATCAGATACGGATTCAAAGTAAAGTAGTATCGTAATGGCAAGGGTAAGCTGAATTTGAAAATTATGCGATTCGTTTCGGGAGTTTTAATTGTGCCACAGAAATGTCCCACACTACATACGCGCCCAGCAGTTAGTTTGTTCGTTAGTTTGGTTCTGCGATGAAACCGAGAACTCCGGAACGCAAGTGATACAAAAAAAAACGTTTTCCAAACTTCCCAGATATATTCTCGTTCGCGCAAAATTGTTGCACACAAATCTGCAGTGACGAATTATCACAATTTTCAGCCGCGGCCGTAAACCAAAGACTCAAATCATGAAAATAACAACGAAAAGTATCGAATTCGATGAAGACAATAAAATACTCGAATTTCAGATTTCTAAACTTCCGAATTTCCATTGTTTTCCATGTTGAACGTGTTGCGTTATTCGACCGATGAAATTTACTAATGAATGCGAACGAATGCAAAAATAATGCATCGTTGGTTAGAGGAGAACACGTTTCCTCTATTCCAATGTAATTCTCCCTCGCAGCATATGCTCAATATGTCTCCCGTCGTTCCATCCAAGAATATTACATTCGATCGAAAATCCTATATTTCTTATCTTCGGCAAACTGTATTAAATTCGATACTTCAATACGTCTCGTATGCCAATTGCCTTTCCAGACAGTGTACTTTTTACGGATGGCCTCGTAAATAAAAATTCCACAGCCCATAACTTGCGAACAAATAAATAACTCGTCTTTATTAACCCTTTGGGCCACACTATTCTCGGCCGTGTCGAACTTCGTTCAACAATAACTTTTTTTTCTAATCATTATATTCCCCGTTTACCCATGAAATAAAAAACAGAATTTAGATTCAAACATTTACCGCGTGGTTTATTATTTTCACTAAGAACGTAATTGAAATAATTAATACGATACAACTAAATCATACACAATTAATAATTAATTCTCTTCGTCCTCATTTTATTTCTTGTATAATCGGTGAAAATCCAAGGTACACGCGAGGATACATATTTTTTATAGTTTATAGTATTCAATTTTTACTGTACTTTTCTTTCAGAATTAAACGTTCTTCAAGTTATCATTAGGTTTGCATAATTTTGTAAAAATAACGCATACGTATCTATTCAAATTTATTTATTTATTAAATTACTATCAAATTAATTTTATTTATTTAACTTACCAGTACACAAAGAAATAAAGTTGAATTCCCACAGACACATAATTGCAATTTCAATAATTATAACTTGGAGATATCAGAACACGTAAACCGAGTGCTGTATGAGAACCTTTGGAGCCTCAAAACGTTTAAAAGATTTTCAGGCAATAATTATTGCAGGGAAAATAAGATATTCTCGTATTTCAACATCTAATCCAACAGTAAATCATCATATCACTCTATCCACCATACAAAAATCTAATTCCCAATAAAGCATAAATTATTCCTAAATTTCCAAACATTTCTTTTTAACCTTTTTCATTAAAAATAATATGGGAAATTAATCTAAATTCAAGAAAAATAAAATATAGACTTCTGGATGTCCAAAAAATCGAAATAAAAGTTATAAAATTGAGTCACCCCCTCAACTTGGGTGACACCCTGTAACTTGGGTGATCGAAAAATGAAGTATTTCAGTTTCGATCTGCAAGTACTATAGTAATAGCTCCAGCTAATACGAGTAAAGATAATAAAAGTATAATTGCAGTGATTTTAAAATCAGATTAGCACAACGTGGGACCTGGACATCTTTTCAAACACTGTTCAATAATTCAAGTGTAAAGTTTTGCTCGCCCACTACTAATTTTCATTTTTCCACTTGCACACGCGTGCACATAGAAAATTAACTATGTTATCAATATACGAAAGATGTAAAATTCCGATAATTTCGGTGATACTTCTCTGCTCGTTTTGCTTATTGATTAATCCGGCAGTTCGTAAGCCTAGTATTAAGGGTATAAAATGTCAAGGTTTCATTATTACTTTTTCACTTTTTCATCGTGACAGGCTATCGGTTGACACAACTGACCAAATATTTTTAAACAGTCGGAGAACGGTAAGCTATAATAACGGGAGCATTAAAAATGGAATCTATTGTCGGCGAAGAATTTGAATTCAAAATCTTGCCGAGAGACCCGCGTTTGAATAATTTGGACTCATTGTTTTTACCACGACAATTACTCGGCTTTACACGAGGCTGCCGATGTACAAGGGAGTTAAAAATAAATGATGTTCGTAGGTGGCAACAGCTCCAGCGGAAACAGAATCTCTAATGAGCATGGAATAAAAGCAACCCTTACCTCGAAACTTCATTACATTGTAAACAATGCCTCTGACTGCGTTTAAGGAAAAATTAGTTTTTTTTTCTTGGTTCACGCGAATGTATATCTGGCCGCACTGTTTGCCACTCCGCCTGACACTGTTTTTATTAATGAAATACAGAAAAAACGTATTTCTTTCAAACGTAATTAATGAACAAGCTGTATATTACGAATTAACGAAACCTCCTTTTATCTCAGTTCTCCGCCTAGGTTTTAGCATGAATTCTGAATGTTCGTCAACACCGAAAATTTATGAAACTTTAACTTTTACGCCAATAGTTATTTTACTCAATTAAGTTAGGTTCATTAATAATGCTATAAGTTTATAGTATGCAAAAGTCTTTCTGTTGTTTTACATAGGCTGGCAAACTTGCATTTAGGAATACAATAAAAAAAAGTTTTAACAAGTTCTGAAATAAAAGAGAGAAAACACTTTGGATTGCAAAGAATAATGTTTTCTATAAAATTTATGGCACACATTTACGAGAGAAATTAGACAATGCAGTGTCGAATCACGGACTTTTTAACACTCTAAAAAGAAATGACATCCTAAGCATTTCCGGTGAAAGATTCTAAATTTCTTGAATAAAAATGCCCCTATTTTTTAATTCCACCTTCAATAAAACCTTTCATATCTTCACGACAGTGTTATAATCGGTACAACTGTTCAAAGTGTCAAGTTAACCCTTAGATTGGTTAACCTAAGGGTGACTTTAAATTAAAAATGATCAAAGTAGTATTTTAAGCAATATTTCCATCACTATGTTTGCGTTTAAGAGATTGATCAAAATCTGTTGTACGAGTGATAGTGATAACCTGATCTGCATACTAAGAAATAAATCATGTATAATAAATATATTCTTGGCCAGAAAAAAGTCTTGATTTTGAAGTTAAAGCAGCTTCGAGTGCAAAGAGTTAAAATGAGTGAAAAGCACCGAATAATCTTCAATGCATTCCTTTGGAATGTAAGATGTTTCGAGACTTTTAATTTATTAATTATGTTCTTGATCAATGTGTACACTCGTGAAGAACTATACGTTCCATGGTTCCTCCTGCATTCATGTTTTTAAGCCACATACATAAGTATGAGCAAACGTGCAAGAATATTACAATAAACCAATTGATCTTAACTAAAAGAGCTTGTCTCATCCTCGAAACTACAAGACTGGTGGTCTTCTCTGCGACACCATTAACCCTTTGTCATTTTATGAAGATTTTAAAGAAAATCTCACAAATATAAATGTTATGTCTGTCTTTTTAGACAGAAATCTGCAATTTGGATACAAATCTGTCTTTTTAGACAAAATCCGCAATTTTATTATTGTTCTAATCAATATTTTAGCATCGAAGGAAATGCAGCCGTATTAAAAATATAAATATTTTTTTCTGTAATATTTTCGATGATGAAGACATTATAATAACTGCAGTTAGAAAAAAGTAGTACGGCAAAGGGTTAACGTTACATTTCAACAATATGGTAAAATATGTATTCTTGTATGTAAAATAGGCACACAATAAAGTCTAACAAATGTGAATATTATGCCTTTCATTTTAGACGAAATGAAATGTTAATTTGGAATCGGTATTTAAGTATTGAAGTAGATGTATCAGTATAAAAGATATAAATTGTGTTTTCTCTTCTGTAACATTTCCAGCGATGAAGATGTTACAATAACTTTCGTTAGAAAGAAAATAGTATGGCAACGGGTGAATATTCTAAAAATAAATAACGTTCTACGCAGTTCTAATGAAAACACCCCTACTTTCTATTCCAGCGACCATAAAACCTTTCGCATCCTTCTAACAGTTTTGCAATCGATACAACCGTTCAAAGTACTGAGTTAACATGTCCACGACAGCGCCGAACAGTCTTTAATGCATTTCTTAGGAATGTAAAGGGGTTGGAAACCGTTTAACATTCTAAAAATAAATAACGTTCTACGCAGTTCTAATGAAAACACCCTTCTTTCTATTCCAGCTACAATAAAACCTTTCTTATCCTTCTAACAGTTTTGCAATCGATACAACCATTCAAAGTACCGAGTTAAAATGTCCGCGACAGTGCCGAACAATCTTTAATGCATTTCTTAGGAATGTAAAAAGGTTGGAAACCTTTTAACAGTCTAAAAATAAATAACGTCCAGCGGGATCGAGATGAAACGTTCAACCGATTCGTACGACGATCGGAATATGGAACGGTATATTCTTGAAGGGTGACGTTCAGATCGAGACGACTCAAGGAGGGACCACACGAATCCCGCGAGCGTTCTTCTCTCGAACCGATCGGTCCTTGGAGGACTATCGATCGCGGCAATACCAAAGCCGATGAAAGAGATAAGATATTGGCGAGACCTTTTAAGATACAAGACGATTGTGTGAAGTGTCCAATATATCTCGTCGTCCGACTCCCGTATCCGGGCTTTCACGGAAAGGGGGGCCAAGTCCTTAATAGCTGAGTCAGACAACCTGTCCGCGATACGGAGTTTACGTCGCTCAGCCAACGAGCAAAGAACCGGGGCTAAAGATCGGACGATAGAAATGAGAGAGGCCACTTCTGGCCGGTTAGATGAACTGATTATCACGAGAACGGCTGGTTATAGAGCACGACACGCCAATTAGAAGAAACCGCCGTTGATGAAGGTGAACGCGGTTAGGCTGTGAGAGAAGCTATGTCGGGTTTCGATCTACGTTCATCGTCAGCCAACTTGTGTAACATCGATACTCCTATTTCGTATTACCACAATTTTCTTATCGGTGCAAAACACGCGCAGGGTGTTTCATTTATCTAGAAAGACTTGAATAACACCTGAAGGACCGTACCTGTTGTTTCGAGCGTTTGTTTCATTCGAATTACTGCTGGTTTAAGGCAATGACACTCTAGGTTGCGACAGGGGATTTAACTCTTTGTCATCTTTGTGTCCTGGAATAATTTCACTGCATGTGGTTTATATCAACTTTGTTACTGTTAATTGTGCGGCAGCACTTTTTACTAACTTCTTAATTACAAACGTTTGTAATGTACAAATAGTTTTGAATAATAATTTTCAGTGTCGCCTCAGAGAAGCCATTGGAGTACAAAATTATATCTATTGTCCTAAAAATCCGAGTTCAATACGTGCTAGATCAATGTTCAAAATTTTCGCAATGCGCGCGATTACAAAGTTCAAAGTGTTC
Organism: Agapostemon virescens; assembly: GCA_028453745.1. Lineage (NCBI taxonomy): Eukaryota > Metazoa > Arthropoda > Insecta > Hymenoptera > Halictidae > Agapostemon > Agapostemon virescens. The sequence continues at coordinate 9,741,314 of CM052097.1, forward strand.
TCGCGATGTTCGAAGTATGTTTTCGCGCACTATCTTGCGATCTGTAGAAGTCCAAGGTTCAGAATGATCTAGATGGGCGCAAGTTCAAAGTTCTAAAAATCTAGATTCGTACTTGTCCGATGTTCTTAAAGTTCTCTCCCTCCTAAGGATCCGCGGAATCTCCCCGTCCTGTGACCCTACCAAAGTTTGGAAAATGATTTTTCCTTTGGTAGAGATAAATGGGGGACGAATCACCAGTTTGGGGTGTAATCATAAAATTGTGCAACGCCTACCTACTGCGTGATTTTGTTTTCCTACAGAGCGTCGTAAGACGTTGCACAAAGATCCCTTGTTCAAGGATCTTTTCCCCAAAACTGATGTCGCCTTTGCGCTGCGTGTGAGTAGAACAAAATACTTCACTTTCAGCCGTACTCAAGTCCGTAACTAATTCTTAGGGCCTAGCATGCTCATAAATATCTCAAAAATTACGGTGTACCATTTGATCGCAGCACAGACCCAGACACGATATCTGGACAATTCTAGACACCTACCAAAAAATGTTTAAACAAAGTCCAAGGGACATGATACAGTGTAAGTTAATTTTTTTAGAGGTGCTAGAGAAAATTTCGAATTAATTTGTTTAACGAAACCGTACATCCTCCCCTTCCGTATTACGCCAGCATATATTGAGGCAAATTCAACAGTCTATGTAAAAGGTCATTTCCTTGTATTCTGGTCGGTTTTAGTCTCGTCGTTAGTGGATAGTTGTATCGTCGTTGCTCCACTAGTTGCCGCATTAACGACGCGTTCGTGACAATGTTATCTACTCATCTGTTGGCTAGACAGAGTGCAATAAATTTTCAAAGTCGAAACGACTACTGGAGGAACTCCGTATTGCTTTTCAGGTTACTGAACGTTAGGAATGTCAATTTGAGAGACATCAGAAGTACATTCATACATTCATAATTTGTTAAAACGAATCGAATGGATAGTTCCCCAATGCATGTACATTAACAGTAGAACTACCAAATAATAAATCCAACGATATTATTCCTTTGTAATAATAACGAGACTGCATTTATTAAAACTTCCTACAATACTTATTGTAAGGTATACTTCATTAGAGAAGTACATACGAAAATTTCTGATGAAAATATTTTTATACCTTCAAGAATTGCGGAAGAAAAAATTAAGAAAAAGTCAAAATGACTGGATTCGTAGTTGTAGTGTTAATATCAACTAAATACAATATTATTTCAATTTCAGGGAAACTTTTAACCCTTAGCACTCCGATGGCTCCTCTGAGGGGACATTAAAAATTGGCAGAATATTATTGAAAACAATGTTTGCATTGCAATGTTTGTATTTAAGAAGCTAATAAAAATTGAAGTATTGCACGTACGATTAAGATTAATAAATTTGGTATTCACGAAAGGAAACGAACGACGCACAATGGAGTTATTCTAGGACAAAGAAATGACTCGAGTTAGGAATTAAAATTGCTTAGAGTGCAAAGGGTTAACTATTTGTTAGACACTATTCAGAATCTACATCACTAGTCTGACACGATGTTGCAATGCAAGGAGTTAAAGCATACCGAGGTCGTAAGATGTTCTACATGTAACCTAGACACGAATACGTTGTCACAGACCAACGTTATCCAGCAACGTTGAAGCTAAATTGAGTTAGGGTACAAAGAAATGATATTTCTGCAGGTTGTTGAATTCGTCTCAGTAAATGTTGCCGTGATGCGATATAATGTAATAAAAATGCCTCGCAACTTCGTGCAATCACCTTATTTCTCTGAGTCTATAATAAAACATTAAACAATGCATTTTGTACATTTGTGTCAACTTAATACACGATGTTATATTGTTGTCAACGAGAATCCTAAATAGTAGAAAGTAGCGAAATTCTTGAAACAAGTTCGAATCTTTTGTTTAACCTAATACAAAAAAATTGTTACGGCGGCAGTTCATATGGATCCACCATAACGAAGAATTACTCACGGTGAACAACCCTTAAGAAAATAATAGAAAATAGGGGTTGCCACGGATCTGTTGTACTGACAGACAATCGAGAGAAGTCGAAGTTTGCCTGTCGAGCAGATCAGAAAGCGAATTCGATAAAATTAATGCAGACTGTAGTTTATTGTAAATAGTTACTAGTTTGTGAATAAATAGTTTTATATAAACGAGTTTTGTATTGTTTACGGTTTGCAAATCAAGTGTTTGTTGATGACCCTAAAGATTGATAGCATTTAACATATTAACGACGGGGCATTTTTGTTAACCCTTTGCACTCGGAGCTGTTTCAACGTGGAACCAAGGCATTTCTTCTGACCTAGGATAATTTCATTCTGCACGATTTATCTCATTTCATGCATATGGGGTTTTTTACTGTCACTGGTCTTTAAAACAGTTAGTTTTAGGAATTTCAAAGATATAAGTATAGTGATGTAAAAATTCTTTTAAATAATAGTCTGACAATTTTTAGTGGTCCCTCAGAGTCACCATTCGAGTGCAAAGGGTTAAAAAATTCTCATACGTATTTTTGTAATTAACGTTAGAATTACAGAACAAGTAAAAATGACTTGTTACTGACGTTTTCTTTCACAGTTATGGTTATTATAAGAATGTTTCCACGAAACCGAAATGTTCATCAAACTGTTCATTGAAGCAGATATTGACAGTTGTACGAAATTTGACTGAATGCAACCTTTTATATTAGTCTAGGTCTATCGTTAATATATTGTATTGAAATTTTCAGGATTTATATCTAAATAATATTAGAAATTTTTTCGTCATAAATTAGTGTTATCGGAGGAATTAGTAGAAAAACACGCGCCAGTAAAACGAGAATTCTCGTTTCTTGTCGGTAAGGTGTTAACAGTAGAACTACCGAACAATAAATCCGACGATATACATTGCTTTGTAATAATAACGAGACTGCATCTATTAAAACTTCATACAATTCTTATTGTAACGTGTACATCATTAAAGAAACACCTCCGAAAATTTCTGACGAAAACATTTTAAAAAGAAACTAGGGACCAGTCAAAATGACTGGTTTGGTAGTTTTAGTGTTAACACCTAGTGTTTACCGACCGGCGATTGTTTCAGAATTTTTTAAGGTCCACAGTCCATGATTGAAAACTTTTCAACCGATCTTTCAACGCTGACAGGAATTTTTATTGAGAATCCTCAAAGCATCTCCAGTAACGTTACCTATTAAATTCCGTTACAAACTACAATGTAAAAGTAGTGTTTTAAGCTTCATTCTGTTAAGTGCAATTATTGAAAGTCCTATTAATAGTCTTCCGTTCGGTAAAGTATTAACCCCTTGCCCTACAACGAGTCAGACTCGTGATCAAGATTTCGAACTGGATCTTATAAACATGGATTTCCTTAATTTTCTTTAAACGCAAATAACATTTTATTTAATTGATGATTGTATACGGTCATTGGAGAATAGCTAGGCACGCAGTAACTACAAATTTGTCTTAAAAAAAAAAACTAAAATAAAATTAAAATAACTCGTAGGCCAAGGGGTTAAGAAAGAAACAAACGAGAAAAAGCAAGTATAAAGTAACTCGTACTTATTTTAAATAAATAATCGAGTCGATGCCAGCCCGAAAAATTCTTCTCCGTAGATCGCTAATCGGCAGAAAATTCTATAGCAAAGGGCCAACCGTGATTCGCGTAAGCCGGCAACGAAATTAACGTGGCCAGGTTATTCGAGGGTTGGTTTGTTTGAAAACTCTCCTGATCCTGAAACACACAGACCCATCCCTGCAGCCTGACCTCTCCTAGCTAATCAACCGCCTCTGTTTTCATCTGGACCAACCGATGTTTGCGCCACCGTGCGCTACAAACGGAGCTGCAGTATATTGAAAACGGCAATATTGCTCTCGTCTGACATTTTTCCCATTGTGCTGGCAGGTTGAACTTACATGCGAGCCGTGTGACACATATTTGCAACAAAAACATTCGACGCCCTTTCGCGCGGGTTGGCTGGTCGAGATCAACGCCCTTGAATACCGCACGGGATCATTTTGTGCGCGAACAAACGTTCTCTGCGACACTACTCCTCGAAAAGCAACAATTTTCAGAGCTACGTATGAGCCGCTCATGGGCCAAAACGGTGAGCCGGGTCTTTCACGTTTCCAGAACAAAGCTCGATGCTCAAGTTTTTCACTTAACCTCTGGAAGGACACTGGCGCAAGTATACGCCTTATGTACAGTCAGTCAAGAAAGTCTGCATGCACTCTCTAAAATGATACGATTTTGTTTAAAACTACACGACTCGAGATTTCTTCTTAAATTTGGAAGAATTTGTTTGCCAAGTGACGTCCAATGAAAATTCTGAGAAAATTGCTTATGAGGGATAGTAAATATTGATATTACAATTTTCTTTATCTGATCTTGTAATGGAAATTTTATTACGTTAACGTTGCAACGAGCTGTAAATTTTTTAACACTGGAACTACCAAACCAGTCATTTTGATTGGTCCTGAGTTTTCTCTTTCGCAATTATTGAAGTTATAAAAATGGTTTCGTCAGAAATTTTCAGATACACTTCTGTAATGGCGTATACCTTACAATAAGTATTGTACGAAGTTTGAATAGATGCAGTCTCGTTATTATTACAGAGCAATGTATATCGTTGGATTTATTGTTCGGTAGTTCTAGTGTTAAGGGTGATCACTACACGGTGGATTTTATCGTTCGAAATGAAAATGTGAAAAGTAATTTCTACCAAAAAAATATACTGTGTATCGTGTATCTGTAGGACACTATACATATATTTTGACGAGAATTACAAAACTGCAGTGAAACAATTTGGAAAGAAATTTCTACCGAATAGTTTGTGTACCGTGTATCGACACGGTATGTCCTGAAAGCAGATGTAATTTCGGACAACTGTGGGCTGGTTTTGTGTTACCGTGTGGCGAAGATCGATGTTGTTGGCACTATATGATTCCGACGAATCGAAAAGTAATTGTAATTGTGTGGACGTGGCTTTAGACTGCGGATTTTATGGACTAGTGAGAAAGATAAGTGGCTGAAATAAACAATGGAACAATGTGTCGATCAAATCGTGGCAAATAAGAAGTTTGTTCAGTAAGAAATAACATTTCAACATTTCATCATTGAAAATGATTAGACTGCGGATTTTGTGCACACGTGACAAAGATGAGTAGGTGTAACTTAAAACTGTAAATATTATTTTCAACGTGATAAACATAATAAAAAACAAAATTTTATTTCACTCTAGTTTATTGCAATTCAGGTAAAAAATATTTTGCATAAAGATTCGCGGTTTAACTATGACGTATTGATACCCTTCTATTTCTTCAGTTATCTGGATATATTCTGAAACTATGAAAAGTAATTTCTACTTAAAAATATACACAAAATTGCAGTGAAACAATGTAGAAAAATATTTCTATCGAATAATTTGTGCATTGTGCATCGACACAGTATGTTCTGAGAAGAATATCAAAATTGAAGTGAGGAAACAAATTTCCATTTAACCTTTTGCACTCGAAGCAATTGTATTACAAAATCGAAAAAATATTTTAACTTGTAATAGCTCCGTTGTATGTAATTTATTTCCTTTCGTACATATGAAATTAATTACTATCACTCGTATATACTTAAACCATTAGACTTTTTATTTCTTAACTGCAAACCTAACAACGTAAAATTTGTTTAAATAATGGTATGACAATTTTTAGTGACGTCTCGAAGGTCCTATTCGAGTGTTAAGGGATAATGCTCTGTTATTTTCTAAAGATTCGCTAATTTATCCGCGCGATTAGCTACTGAGGAAACTATTCTAATCGCACATCGCGTTCATCGGTGGAAAATTAAATGAATTTGCGACAGTATTCTGATCGTCTTCCGTGGTTATGACTTTATAGCTTGAGTAATAGTAACATGTAAAATCTAAAATTTTAGCGTTGTTGTTAACATAAATTTCCTTGACACGTTAACTGTCACACCAGTGTCCATAAAAATCTCATACGACGAGAATAAATTGTAAGATAAATAAAATATTTGGTGTACGCAGAAATTTTATTCTTTTTTCCCCGGTTTTCTTTTATTTGCACATATGAGACACGTCACTGAAGTTGATTGTTCGAACACGTCAATGGCAAGCCAACAATTTTATATAAATCAGAGGATTGCAACCAGTACGCGTCATTTTGCATACACCGAATAATAGAGAGATGATAAACTTTATTAGAACAATTATTGTCGTAACTGTTTTATACTATGCACTTTGTTGTAAAAATTGTTCACTTTCTGCTTAGTTCAGTAAATAATTCTTCCATTTCATTGTGTCATATCTACGTTAGCATGGACTGTATATAACATACTGCAATTATGTTAATTGTGACGAAGTTGCTCTTGAGTCAATTGTATTTGCCTTACATTACGCTGCCTTAAATATTCATGACCGAAAAGCTACTCGCTTAACATTTATTTTTAACACTGGGTTTACGGGACGCGTCAAAATGACGCTTTCTAATGTTTTTAATTTGCGAATATTGAAATTATAAAAATGCATCTATTTAGAGTTATTCGGCAAATTTTTATTTATTAAAAGTGGCTAAAAATTTGAATACAAACATTCTCGTTACTCTTGCAAAACAATGTCAAATGTGTTAATAATAATTCTTTACCAAAAGAAAGTTTCAACATTCTCTCTTCTATAGTATTATAATACCAAATGCAATTAACAGATTAACTTGCTCGGACTCACATGTTCGTTGTCAATTACCATTAGCGATAAACGATGAATTAAAAATTTCGAATTCTACTATGAAACATAAAATTCAAAAAATTATTAATAAACGTCGATAAATAATCAGAGTGCGAAGTTTAAGCATTCATAAGAAAAATGGATAACTGACATTTTAAGCAGTAGAAAGATTAACTATTAAATTACTATTAAACTGTTAAACTATTAACTATTAAAACTTCATACAATCCTTATTGTAACGTATACGTCATTAAAGAAGTGTCTCCGAAAATTTCTGATGAAAACATTTTTAACACTTTAACTACCCAACTAACGACCTCAAAAATTCCACAAAATCAAAGTAATTTATTTAACGGAGCAACAATTGAAAACTTAAAATGTATGACACAATGTTATCCTTCAACCTTCTTCTATTTTCCAGATCTCAACTAAATTTACTGCAACGAATATATTAATGTACAAATTTATTTTTAAACTTGACCAAATAATTCTGTCACCTATATATGGGTGACATGGCAGTCAAAGTGTAAAAAAAATCCAATAACACAAATATGATATTTTCAAAAACACAATTAGATCAACAAGGTAATTCTCACACTGTACCTATGCTTCACCACTAAAACAAACAATTTGTACTTCACATAAAGATCCACAGTAGATTGATAATAATCTAGCGTCAACCACACATGACTGATGTGGCAATCGAAGCGTCAATCCAAGCGTCAAACCGACCAACAAACCCCCAAACAACTTCACAAAGCAAATATACACTATCCCAGAAAGATCCTTGAATCGTAGTCAATCGGTTCGGCAAACCAGTATCTCGTGTATCAGTAAAACACAGAAAATCGTCACAAGCTTCGAGATCGCGACGCGGCCAGGGTTGTTTTGATCCGGAAGAAAGTTCGCGAAGCAGCGTCGCCGTCGATAAGGCTCGATACGAGAAACGGGGACAATACAGTCGGCAAGTTTTAACGACCGAGTACAAATCCGTAAACTTATTTCTTCGTTAACCGATCTTCGTCACTAGCTCGGATTCAGAGGAGGCAGCACCACGATAGAGAGGGCGGGAGAGGAAGAGGGAGGGGTCCTACTCTCAGTCGGGAGATCATTTACCGAAAGGCGAAGCGAGATTAATCGCGGTGACCCAGTGTCGCGGGTCACCGAACCGACATGCGAACGGTGCGCAACCGAGCTCAATCTGACCGTTCATAAAAAATACATGGTTCCGAGAGCTGGTCGGAGAGCAAAGACCTCGGCGAGTGAGCCGGTGGTGAATGCGAAAAGTGCGGCCGGCCCGTGATGGGAGTCCCAGTTCCTTAACCGGGGGGTCAACACGCCAGGCTTTGAGGAACACGTTTTTGGCGTGTGTATCCCCCGCCGTTTCGACCTCCTACATCGCCACTTCCGTTATCGCCGGGAACACACACACACACATACACACACACACACACACACACACACACAGAAATGTACACGCAGACACAGACAAGACCAACACACCGACAAAAGCACACAAGAGCGCGCGCACCCGCGCCCGCGAAAACGGTAACACAATATTCGGCAGCGCCACTGTGCGAATGCGTCACGCTCGCTGGACTGCCGGCTGTTTACGGTAGGTGCGCGGAGGCTGCGCTCACAGAAATTAGCGGTTTTTCGCAAGCCGTGTCGCACCGGTCCGGGACCAGTCCACCGCGAATCCTCACTGAACGACGATCATACCCCACGTGTTCCGGCGATGCGATCGACCCCGGGGATTCGCGAAATCGTCAACGGAACCGTGGATTAAGGGTGGCGGAACGCGTCGCTCGCGATCTACATTCTGCGGCATACTAGCTTTCGTACCCTGAAGCCCGCCACCACCCCCGGCCGGTCTCACCCCTTCCAAACCGCCACTCGTCCTCCTCACCCTCTCCCTGCTCCTTCGTCATCCCCCTCTCACTCTTTCTCTCTCGATTTCTCGCCCTTTCCCTCTCTCTCTCTCTCTCTCTCTCTCCCTCTGCTCCTCTCTCCCTCGTCGTCTCTCTCTTTCTCTCTCTGTCTCTTTCTCTCTCTGTCCCTCTATCTCCCTCCCTCTCTCTCTCTTTCTCTCCCGCCCCTCTCTGTTTCTCCTCCCCCATCTCTCCATCTCTCTTCTTCCCTGCGATCCTCTTTCTCGGCGACTGCCCTACCACCCACGCCTAGCGCGTGACACGACTAGCAGCTCCCGCGTCGACGGTCCCGACGTTTTCGCAGTACCGCCAACGCCAGCAACTGCCAATTGCTCCGTACCGGTCGTTCCGGTGCCGCTGAAAGATGTAACCGTGAATCAATCGTGACCTAACTTCGCGATACTATTCGGTGGTTCCTTTCCTGGTTGCCGCGACGACGTGATTGTTGTTGCAGTTGGCCCTGGCTGCTGGGAAAAACATTGTCACGGCGTATCGGCGGATACGTCAACGACATATGGGTCATCATCCCCCCGACTTTTCGGTCCATGGAGCTCGATCATGAGAAATCACGCTACGAAACACCCTCCTCCCTCTCCCTGTTATCGGAATGCTATCTGTTTGTTCTGCTGGGGATGCGAGCTCGGACTGTGCGCGATGTTTAGCTCTTTTTCCTGTTGGATTCGTGAAACGAGACCATTTCCTACGTGTTCCTGTTTGGCGATTCGGTGATCTGTAATGATGTTGTCGAAATAGAATTCGCGTGGTTTTGTTGATTCGAACGGGATGTAAAATCGTTGTAATTTTGAACGACGAAGGAAAAATTTTAGAATAACACAGAACGAACGAGTCGAACTGTGGCATGATCATTTGTTCTGTATAATTGTTGAAATAGATGATTTCTTTCATGTTTGACACTTTTGTAAAATTGGAATGATGTCGAAGTAGAAAGACGTGGTTTTTTTATTCGAACAGAATTTAAAATTGTTATAATTGTGAACAATAAAGTAAAGATTTTAGAATAAAAAAGAATGAGCTACCCAAACTGTGGCATGTTGATTTATTCTGTATAATTATTGAAGTAGATGATTTCTTTCACGTTTGATGCTTTTATAGAACAACAATGATGTTGAAATAGAAATGTGTGGTTTTTTTATTCGAACAGAATGTAAAATTGTTATAATTGTGAAGAATGAAGTAAAGATTTTAGAATAAAAAAGAACGAGCCACTGAAACTGTGGCATGTTAATTTGTTCTGTATAATTGTTGAAATAAATGCTTTCTTTTATGTTTAGTGTTTTTGTAGAACTAGAACGGTATCGAAATAGAAATACGTGATTCTGTTGATCCGAACAGAATATAGAATTGTTAAAATTGTGAACAATGGAGAAAACAGTACTTGGCACAGATACGTTGCATTTGAGAATTAATGAGCCGTTCTGGATTGGAAAGGTTTTATAATAACAATGAAACGGACGACTCAAACTGTGGCATGTTGATCTGTTCTATATAATTGTTGGAACAGATGATTTCTGTTATGATGCTTTTTTAAAACTGCAACGATGTTGTTTAAATAGAAGAGCGTATTGTTGGTTATTCGAATAAAATGTAGAGTCTTTTAAACGATGAAAAAAATGGAAGGTATATTTAACATAAAAATATTATATTTAGAAGAGGTTAATGTTCAACACTATAAGGTTGTAACATAAACACGTTTGGTTGTTTAAATATCTCTTTTGATTTATTAACAAGTGCAGAATTACAATTAATTAATTAGTTGTAATATCATTGACTGCAAGTGGTTTCTATTTAATCATGGTCACACACATTGTAATCACTTGTATTTAGGTTACTATCCAAAGGATCAAAATAAAGATGAATGATAAATGAAGAGTTGGTCTTAGATTGCTTGGTTTCGTCAATTCCAAATCATTATTTAAATTATAACAAAATATGCCTCGCAATATTTACAAAATATATGCATTTCAGTGAAGGGAAATAAAATTGTTCCTACTGTTTCAGATAGAAGAATTTCTATGACGCTCAAAAACCAGTAAGACTACTAGTATTGTACCGATGAGAAATAAACATTCTCCTAAACGAACGGTGCATTTTATTTCATGTTTCCACAGTATCATTCGGTATCCAAAATTCAGCAACAAACGTTAACATTTATTTGAACCTGTCTTTCCATGGAGTGGGAAAGAAGTGAATTTTTGCTTCATGCAGAACACGATTTAATTTCTTTAACATAACCATTAATACTAGAACTACCGATTGTAACATATACGCTATGAAAGAAGTACATCAAAAAATTTCTGATGAAAACATTTTTATAACTTTAATAATTGCGACAGAAAAAACTAGAGACCAGTCAAAATGACTGGTTTGGTAGTTCTAGTGTTAAACCCTCGTTAGAGTCTAGCGTCTGATGCAGTTTTACAGTTTATACTTGCATAAACGTAGACGCGTTTAAAATTCGTTGAACATGCAGGCTAGAACAAAGTTAGCAGTATTAAACAAATTGTAGAAATAAAATATAATTTTCTCAGACGAAAATCCTTTCTCAGAAAACACAATTCTAAATTCATCAGGTGTGTTTGTGGTTCTGAGCCATTAGACTAACATATTTGACCAGCAGTTGTTGTTTCTGCAAGCAATGAACGTTCACGGTAGGGTTATCTGTATCCTGTTAACCATACCACTTCGTAACTATCAGTTTCTGTCATTACAGAAAACAGGAAGCATTGTATCATCGCGAATGTACATGAACAGTACCGTAAATGTAATGGACGGGTAATAGAGATGCACATATTCTAAGTACACTTTGATTAAAAAATGGATTTGATCAAAATTACATTGTTGAAAACGAACATTTAAAACGTTCCACCATACCTATGGTACACGGTGACATATTTATTTATTCCGCTGAAAAGATATATTTTATTATAAATTTATAAGTGAAGCATACGTAACTCAAATCAAAAGAATGGGACACTATACAAAATATATAATTATAATATATAAATCTTTGGTTATATATTAAATTGCCTGTATCAAGAGTGGAGCAAAAATATCTTCGCATGAAACGTGTTAATCCTTTGCACTCGAAGCAATTTCATTTCGAAATCGAAAGAATATTTTTACCTATAACAAATCCACAGTAGATAGTTTATTTCATTTCGTATATATGAAATTAATTACTATTACTCGTACTTGGAACATTAAAGTTTTTATCAATTTCTTAACTCTAAACGTAGCAATGTAAAAGTTGTTTAAATTATGGCAATTTTTAGTGGTGCCTTGAAGGCACCATTCAAGTGCAACGAGTTAAACTATCTTAAGCAGACTTCTGTGTAGTAGTTAAAACTAGAAAATACCTTTTGTACTTTTCATGTACAATAAGGAACATAACTGAACCAATATCCACAAGTTTCGTATATACCAGTATCTATTGTTACAAATATGAAAGAACAACGGAAAATAAATATTATAATTATTTCTACCATAGTTAGACGTAACGTAAGACATTTTTCAAATAATTAACGTCTCCACGTTTAATAACAACGAAAAATGAATTTCAACAATTAACACTAAACCTACCAAGCATGTCAAATGACTCTTTTCAGATTTTTCATTCTACAATTATTGAAGTTATAAAATTGCCTTCGTACGAATCAATTTAATACATTTGTTCAACCATATGTTGTAATAAAAATCGCAAATAACCGAAACAAATTAAATCTTGGCATTTTTATAAAACAATACACACCAGCCAATTTTAAGTGATAAAAAAACTGTACATCGATATCGAACGCTGTAGAAGGAGCCTGATGTATAGGACGAGAGAGAAAACGGAATATTTCAATTCGGAAAATCTCAGTCCGGATATTCCTGTAATTTCCGCAATAGTGAAAGAAGAAGTCGGTCGAAACGACTGGCTCGGTAGTTCCAGCGTTAGCGTAGAGGTGAAAAACAAAAATGACATGTATGGAAGATCCGAACAAAAACGGGACAGCGCGATAAGATTGGTCGAAAGACGTCCTCATGCGAATAGGATGGTTCAATGATTCTTGACGTTCGAACCATGTACACCGGGGGTCTCGAGCTACGAGCAAGAATCACTCGGAGCTTTGTGCATGCGTGCAGAGAGTGAATAGGACGATGTTCCCGTGTCCCCGAGTCGATGTCACGTTATGTGTGTTCGTGCCATACAAGCAGAAAGGTCAATGGATGTGACCGAGTAGAGAATGGCCCGGTTCTACCCAGTTCACCACAGTTAAACTGTCGTTGGATCAGTGGTTGATAGGATGACCGGCAGCAGCGCATCTAGGATGCCAGAGTGTCGCCTCTCTGTCGTGGAATCGTCGGTTCGGAACCGACCTAAAACTGTAGCCGGTTTCCCCGGCTAATGATCAATATTGCCCGATACCGGTCAAGAATAAGAAGAAAACAGGAGGAACGACACACAATGCAGCGCGCAAGGAGCTCCGCCAGGCGGACAGTCGAGTGCTATACCGACCCGGCCAAATAGGCGAGCTACTTCGATGCCAGGGGCAATTTCAGCCGATCTAATTGGCGAAAACTTCTACAATCCCGCACGGGAGAACGACTCGTTCCGAACACGCGGTCCTACCCCTCTCCTCGTTACGCCTGGCCATAAATTTCTTGATCCGTACGATATTTTATCACTAAACCGGCTGATATCGGTGAAATGACCGTTTTAGAGATTTTGTATCATAAATCATCGCAGTTGCAAATACATAAAATAAATATTATAAATAGATACTAAATGTAGAAGTTGTAAATAGATAAAAGTTATCAATAGATTTCTTTATTTGGTCCTACAGGGTGTTCCAAAAGATCGAGGCCAAACTTGTACCGTGTGTTAACGAGGTCTAGTGGATAAAAAGAG
>CM052097.1:9755306-9787368 GCA_028453745.1 Agapostemon virescens
CGTGTGTTAGCGAAGTCTAGTAAATAAAAAGAGTTTATATATGAATTATATTTATACTGACCATAAATTTGTTGATGCGTACCATATTTTATCATTAAACTGGCTGCTATTGGTGAAGTGATCGTTTTCAGATTTTGTATCTTAAATCATCGAAGTCGCAAATTGATAAAATAAATATTATAAATAGATACTACATACAGAAGTTATGAATAGATAGATCTTAGATAAAGATTTGTTTGATTTATTTTTATTCTTTATATGGTCGTACAGGGTGTTCCAGAAAGTCGGGGCCAAACTTGTACCGTGTGTTAGCGAGGTCTAGTTGATAAAAAAAGTTTATATATAAATTATGTTTGTACTGGTCATAAATTTGTTGATACGTACGATATCTTAATGTTAATCCGACTGCAATCGGTGAAATGAAGTTGCAAATAGATATAGAAGTTAGAAATATATAGAAGAAGAATATAGAAGTTAGAAATAGATCAAAGTTATCAATAGATTTTTTTATTTGATCGTACAGGGTGTTCCAAAAGGTCGGGGCCAAACTTGTACCGTGTGTTAGCGTGGTCTAATAGGTAAAAAGAGTTTATGTATGAATTACATTTATATTGATTAATTATAAGTGTTGGAAGATTTCTTTTTCATTTCTTTTGTAGGTGCAATAAAAGTTCAACATTTTTTCCGTCTGGAAGAATGCAGATTTTCGTTCGTCGAGTTTATTTAAATATTCCTGCTGTTGCAGAAATAGTAGGAAAAGGTTTTTGCAGGTCAGGTCGTGTAAACAAGTCAGTGAGAATTAGTTGTACCTATATGTGATTCTGTGTAACAAATCGTAAATCTCGGTAGGTTTGATGTTAATTAAAACACATTTCGCGCCGCGAAGCGTTGCTTCGTCCACCGGCTGCCAACGAACAAGCTACAACAAAAAATTTGCATACGCTGGCCACGAAGAAAGACAATTCTATAACTGCAACACTTTTTACTACATTACACAGAATTCAGGGTTGTGTTGTTTTTTGTCAGTTTGATCTGCATGCAGAATAGAAATTGTCTTCGTCAAATGCAACGTAGCTATCAGCGAACGAATTACAATGTTCTCTCCATAAATGTCGGACAGATCTCCACCGTAACTTTCAAAATTGTTTCGCTACCACTGGTAGAATCCTCTCTGGAACCAATCAAGCGGCAAACACGCTCGAAAATCGTGCCAGCAAGAAGATAATCGATAAAACTTATACTAACGCAAGCCAAGCAAAATATTGCAATTTCTCTAACTGTCTATTCTTTCCTCAAACCTTTTACCATATTTTTCGTCTGATTTTTGTATTTAAAACTACACCCAATGCGACAGCATTACGATTATAATCGGTATTGCAATAAACGATTAAAATTTCTGGAAACAACGAACGGATCAGAAAATGGCAGAGAGTCGAAATATTAGGAAGAAACGAAAGACTATGGCGAGTTTAGCTCTATAAATACATAATTAAACTTTGCAATTGCCTCTTTTTTACGAAACTTTCACCATTGTATTCGTTTTGTCTTTTCTGGATTAAATTGACAGAGGGCGGTGATCGGAAAAGAAAAGGGGCAAACAATCGAAGCATCGAATATCTCTTTCTTTTTCAGTCGTTATCCTTCTCTACGTTCGACACACTGCAAAGAGTGTAACAACTCTTCCAGAACTGTCACTCTGGACTGTCACTTTGAGACTGCAAAAGGCAACAGTTACGGAGAGGATACTCCGCCACAATCTAATTGCGGGAGAATCTGTGGTCAAAGACGCGCTTACGCTAGTAAAGATCGGGACGAAAGAGAGAAATGTAGAGAATTCTATAGTTGTAATATTCTTACTTCTTTAATGCTATCCCGAGGTCTCTCGTGACTCTAGTAAAATTTATTGTACACTGACTTTCGTGTCAACGTTGAGAGACAATATATAGTTTAACCCTTTGCAGTCGAAGCAATTTTAATTCGAAAATGAAGACATTTCATTCAACATTGAATATTTTTAATCTGTAGAATCCTTTTTACGTTACGCATTTAACGATAAACCTGTTTTTTGATATAGTAGTTGAATTTCTAGCTATTTATAGAATATAGACGAATTTTGGAAATATGAAAAGTATTTTGAAAAATGATACTGCAATTTTTCCTGGCGCCTTAGAGTCTCCATTCACGTGTAAAGGGTTAACTGTACTAACATTGATGTATGTTAATTAACATTGATGACATGAGGTGTATTTATTCGATCCTTAAAGTTAAAAAAAACTGACAGAATTATTGCAATAACAAAAGGTTAGTGTATATTTTTATTTTTTCTCAGAAACGGAAACTTTGAATGTCGCAATATTTCCAAAAATATTTCTGTAAAGGTTAGTACATTTTAATTCAATGTTGAAGATGTTTCTATTATGGCATTTCTTAGTTTGAGAAATAATATACCATTTCAAGATGAATTATGTTGCACGGAATTCAATAGAAATAAGAATTACATCAATGTTTAGCTGACAATGTTATCAGTATAAAAAATTAAAGTAGTCTCGATCAATTGTAAGATGGCTGCCAAAGAACGGGCTTCAACGATCTAATTAGCACAAGAGTGTGCTTTAACCCTTCGACGATGGAGGCCGACTTTATCCACTTTGCTCCAGAATATTAAAATCCTCTCTTGATTCCTTAATTTCTATCTCCTAAATTAAATAAATGAAGTGCTACTAAAGAGAAAAACAACTATTCTCGTCATAAAGAAAGTAGCGTATCTTCACGGCAAAGAACTGTAAAATTATATCTCTTCTTAATCATTTGAATTGATTCAATGTAACGTATTCTCGTAACAGCATTTTCAAATTGTTCTTCTACAAAAATCCAGAAAGTCCAGAAAAATTTGCAGATTATACTCGAATTTATAACGTAATATGCTTTACATTTTATAAAAAAAAGTTACTAGTACACTTTTGCATAGAATAGAAATTCCATTCTAGATTTTTCTAATTTCTATTTGTGCAAATAGAAATTTGCACAAAATAGTATCTTATGAAATAATGTCTTTCTAATTTCGCACGTCGCATCGAACCCACGCTGAGCTGAGGAGGATCGCGCAAGCCTGTTGAAATATTCGCGTCAAGTGCGCCAGTCGGCCTATTTCCCAATAAACAAATAGCAGAGAAGAAGTTCGGATTCTTACTGAAACAGTCCCGGCCCTCCAGTCGCCCTATCTGGAAGGTTTTCAACTCGATGGATCGATTGTAAACGCTATCGAACATTCGGAACACATCTGACGCAACAGTTAGAGTACTGTTGACAAACATTTCCTTTCTGGTATCGCTTCCGGAACGCGAGTCCGTATAAGCTGTTGGCCCGTTATCGGTAAACCGTTTGATACGATATTAGAGAAAGCTCATGTAATAGTACTCGCGAATTAAACATCAACGAAACACTTATTTTCTAGATCGATAGAAAAACTTTCGTACAGTGCGTTGACGATGAGCAACAATCAACTTCCACGTTGGTATTTGACACTAAAATTACGGGCCATTAACACTGAGTTTAGGGAACGCGAAAAACGACTACTTTACACTGTTTTGCAAGAATAACGAAAATGTGCTTATTCAAATTTTTAGCCATTCCCTTACGATATATATTCCTAAATAGTTAATAATAAATAAATATATATAATAATATATAAATAAATAACTTAGGAATAAATACATTCCTAAATTGATAAATTTAGGTATTTCGAATAAATTATTATTCCAAATAAATTTGTCGAATAACTCTACGTAGATGCATTTTTATAATTTCAATATTTGCAAATTAAAAATATTCGAAAGCGCCCGTTATTATCTATATTATAATATTTGGACGCGTCCCGGAAACCTAGTGTTAAAAATAAATGTTAAGTGAGTGGCTTTTCGGTGATGAATATTTAAGAAAGCGTAATGTAAGGCAAATACAATTGTCTCAACAGCAACTGCGCCACAATTATGAAAGTGACCCAAACGAATTTCGTTAAGTTTCGAGTGATTTTTATTGGCATACGTGTTTACGAAATATAAACATATATTAAATGTATATATAATAAATAGAGATATTCGAGATAGAAATAGAGATAGTAAATTCACTTTAAATGAATAATTTCATTAGACCGGAGGTGGTAAGTGTAATATTAACTGCCTGGATACTTCACCTGCAAGTGAAGAGTTTTTATTAAAATACTTCTACCAATTGTGCTGGCGTGTTTGCTTTACGCAAATGAAAATTGTTCATTACATCTTCGTAGAGTGCGTTACAGAAAGTATGTATACATCATTACTATGTAAGTTTATATGTTTCTTCCACTTCCTCAAGAGCAAATTAACAATGTAAATTTCAACGTTATCCGATGGATTTAATTAAGGATTTCAAAAATACTCCTGAAAATCGTTGCGTAATTTTTGGCAGAAATATACGTAGACGTAGACTGATTTAATTGTCTCTACCTGCCGATTAATTTATAATCATTTTCGTACCTACGGTAACCAATAAATCAATCTTCGACATCTAAGTTTCAAACGATCTAAAGAAGAAAATCTAGATAATTCTTTCAAACCTAATTTCATTAATAGCGTACAGAAAAAAGTTGCAAGACAGTGACGAGAAGAAGTACGCTGTCTACCCAGTCCCGTCTCGCGAATGAATCTTTCAAAATCCCGTCCGACTTCGCTGGCCACTTTGGTACATTCGATAAATATCGCAGCGGTGTTAATTCGAGCTTCTTCGAACTTGGCCAGAGCATCGATAATGTATCGCAAGACGCTCCGCGCGAGACAGTCGACCCCCTATAATTGAACCAACGGTTGGCAACAAATTAAGAATACGTTAACGTATGAAACGCCGGCGTTCCTCTCCTATATTCGTCCGCGGTCTTCTATTATCCTTTCGCGATCGAAGTAGGCCAGCGTATCGATATCCTTCAAATTTAGAATGGAACCCGACGACGACGCGACGTTTCTGCCAGCGTGTGGGTTCGTGTAGACTGATTACACGTTCCGTGAACACGTTCAACTGGACATAAATCGGACAACGTGATCCGGAGAACAGACGCCGCGCCGGGGACAATGAACGTCCATCGTGCCGAGCGAAAGGAAAAATTAATAAGTCAGTTCGCGGGGCTATCATAGATTCATTCGACTATCAAGACCGGTTCTTTTCACGGTAACATCGCTCTCTCTCTCTCCGTCTCTCTTTCTTTTAGTGCAACTTTTTCCCGCCTGTTCTCTTTCTCGCTCTGCACGTCGGACCTCCCGCTCTTTCGCACGGTCCTTTCCCCTCTTGACGTGTTCCTCTCGCTACAGCTACGGAATTTTTAAATGAGAATTTTAACGATCGACCTACATTTCTGCACCCTATTTACGGTGTATCACGGGCAATGTCAAACACCGCAGTAAATATACCACCACCGCCGACCGCGCCGAAAAATAAGAGGGATGCAATCGCGTGCACACCCCCGCCGCCGCCGTCGCGATGTATCGAAACCACGCTGTCCTCGAAAATGGGAATTGACGGGGACGGAAGTGGTTTCCCCGGCGATCGCCAATTTTCTCTTACATTTTTAAAACGCTTCACTTTGTCCGAGGATTATCTACACTATCCGGACAAAGAGATTGCGCACGCGGCACTATCCCCGATCCTCCATTGGCTGGGTAAATCTGGCACACCATGAATTTCTTTAAACCGAAAAACCCTCCTCGAGCGAACACTCATCATCTGTTTCAGATACGCTGAAATCTTTTAGCTCCGCCTGATTGTTAAACTGCGGATTTTCTACGAAAACCGGCTGAGTGCAGATTAACGCTAAAACGAACGAACAATAAATCCGACGTATACATTGCTTTGTAACAATAACGAGACTGCACCTATTCAAACTTCGTATAAATTTTATTGTAATATCTGCTTTGTTCAAAAAATACATCCTAAAAATTTCTGAGCAAAACAACTTTATAACTGTGTAAATTATGGAAGAAATAATTAGGGACCAGTGAGCTTGATTAATTTGATAGTTTTGGTGTTAAAGCAGTGATAGGGTTAAAGGAATGTATTAGTATCAGCTAATTAAAATGATTAAAGAAAGAAATGACTATGTCGCTTTTGTTTGGAAGAATTACTGTTATATTTGTTTTGCATAAAGATCCACAGTTTGGCGAGTAAACTTGGAAAATGCAATTTTTAAATTGCCATTAGACTGCGATCTTTATGCAGGATAGAATCGATTTAAAGAAACAGGAGCCAAATAAAAATCATTTGTGTAAGCTGAAAGCAATACATTATTACTCCAATGTTGTATCTTTCTATTACTTTCGATTTGAACTATTCATCTTTTGCTACAAAATTCATCAAAACTGTAGCCTAATTATCATTATGAAAATACTGCAGAAATATTCCTTGACCGATTGTGAAAATCTTATTCATTTGCCTGTATTTATCTTCACGAATCTCATTGATAGAATACTAATTGTGCTCACAGTCTTCCTCTTTTCTTGAAAAAAAAAAAAAATATTTTCTATAGTTGTGGTGCCCTTGCAGCGATGATGCAATAGAGTTTTAAAATAAATTTGCATAGCAAACGAGCTGACTTTGTATCGGTCGATAGTGTAATGGAATCGTTTATTCTGTCGATAATTTGATGAATTTATATGAAAAATTATAAACATAATCATGATAAACATGGAGAAAACCGTGAATATAAAAAGAAAAATTTTTAAAACCATATTATGTCGCTCGGAACACTGTGGTACGAATAACAGCCTGTGTCTGACTTATTACTGATTGTTTCTACTTGAAATGACATTTATAACGATTTGGTATCGTTTTTTCTCATTCGTACGATACGAACAGATAAACGAAGACGAATAAGACAGTGGAAGGAATGTAAATGATGATCGTAAGTAGATCTTGCGAATAGTAGTCAGACGTCGAATGAATCGTATTTGAAAGAAGTCTTCTTGGAAGGACAACTCAAATGATCTTCCTTAATACTGAATTTACAGATTATTTTACATTACTTCACAAGAATATTGATAATATATCTACCCAAATTTTCAGCAATCTTTTCACAATAAATACCCAAAAAAATAAATTTGATGAATAATTTTCCATACAGCAATTTTACAAATTTAATATTCATTAATTAACCCTTAGAAGACGATTTATTTTTTTATTTTATAATTGATGACGTTTAAGACTATTCACTAGTCACTTTATTGAGTGTTTAAATATATTTTTAGTGGTACATCCTGTAGATACATTAATCATTTTGTTAATCCTCATTTAACAATTATTAATTTATTTAAATCGCTACAGTCTGTGTAATCAAATAACGGTTATGATACTCTGAATTACAATAGAAATCCGGCATCGTCCTTAAAGGGTTAATAATATTGGAAAGCGCCATTTTGACGTGTCCCGTAAACCTGGTGTTGAAATCGAAATATCGGTTTTAAAAACTCACTGATATTATTATATGTCGTCCCATCAGTTCGTATCTTATGCTGCTTCACTATTTCAATTAATATTTCAAACATACCCCTAAAGTTTACGAAAAAATGTAATTACCGTTATCTCTTCTCACCTTTCTCTAATAAATAATAAAATAACAGACTCTAATAAAATTTCTATCGGTTTTCATTAAAAACCGCAAAGATTATAAACATATTCACGATACAAATTTATGAAACGACCTAATTATAAAACGAATTCGAAAGAAGGCGTGAATTTTATTTTCTATTATCTGCTATAAAGATTTCTTATTTTCTTCACTCCTGTATAAAAATATATTTTATATTTTCCTTTGAACTGTAGATACCATAATATTTGCGAATCACATAATTCATTATCAGCGTGATCACTTTGTTCCTCGTTTTGGTACAGACATTATCTCGTCACTATAACATTTTTGTAGGTTTTCATTAAAAACCGCAAAAATTAGAAACATATTCACGATACAAATTTATGGGACGACCTAATATATAAAAGGAATTCGAAAGAAGGCGTGAATTTTATTTTCTATTATCTGCTATAAAGATTTATTTTCTTTACTCCTGTATAAAAATATATTTTATATTTCCCTTTGAACTGTAGATACCATAATATTTGCGAATCGTATAATTCATTATCAGCGTGATCACTTTGTTCCTACTTGTGGTGCAGACATTATCTCGTCACTATAAAATTTCTGTCGGTTTTCACTAAAAACCGCAAAGATTATAAACATATTCCCAATACAAATTTATGGGACGACCTAATATATAAAAGGAATTCGGAAGAAGGCGTGAATTTTATTTTCTATTATCTGCTATAAAAATTTATTTTCTTCGTTTCTATATAAAAATATATTTTATATTTCCCTTTGAACTGTAGAAACCATAATATTCGTGAATCGTATAATTCATTATCAGCGTGATCACTTTGTGCCTACTATTGCTGCAGACATTATCTCGCCACTATAAAATTTCTGTCGGTTTTCATATAATACTTATGAATCATAATTCGTCGTTCGCGTGATCGCTTTGCTCCTAAGACTACTATTATCGCATAGAAAAACTACACCTTTGTAGTAGAACCTCACTAGTTACAGCCTCGATTATTGCACGGAATTCTCGTTGCCTGCACACTAGTAACTCCCACCGCGAGATGTCCGCGCTTCTGAAACTCGTGGTGGGGATTGTGATCGACGTATAAACAACAGAAGATCGACACTATAAATCCCTGTGTTGGATTATCTGTTTCGTTGCACAACGTCGAATTTTTTCGTGCGTTTGCAGTTGCGTTTCGTGCAACGAACGAGGTTCTATTGAATTCGCTTTTAAGAGTGTGCTGTCTTGGATGACGAATTACACGGTCGCTCCACTTCCAAAAAATATATTCCTAATTTACGTCTTACCTACGCGTGTTGTCAGAGCTCCCAACGAATTTAAGTTATGAATCTGGTAGGATATTACCAGGAATAAATTGTTCTGCTACGATGTACCTGTTAGCGACGAATAACCGGTGACCATTTCACCGGCGGTTGATGGATGTTAATCAAACAAATTGTCCGAAGACTTACCCTCATATGCGGCTGGACCAGAAGTTCACGGAGCTCCCGAAGATCGGCTCTATCGATGTTTCGTATTGCTGAATGTTCGATTTCACGGAGGAGTTCCTCGACTTCTCGTGCACGCTGGACTGCGTCTGTCTGTGGCGCTCGACATGGCGTTGGAACTCGAGTCGAAATCATATCGTAAAGCTGAAAGAACAGTTATGAATCATTTCACACTGTTTCGTGAACTATAAACGTCTAAATCTAGTTCCTCTTGCTACGCTTTGAATACAGTAAGTCCCTACATTACTCAATTTAAAAACTATGTTTAATCAGTTAGCTGTGGCGATCTCTTTTCAAAGCGCGCACATATGTGTGTTGCGAAAATCAAGAGTCAAAATATAGTTTCATACAGAAACGAAGAAAATAAGAAATCTATATAGAAGATAATAGAAAATAAAATTGACGCCTTCTTTCGAATTAATTTTATATATTAGGATGTCCCATAAGTTTGCATCGTGAATATGAACACAATCTTTGGCGGTTTTTAACGAAAACCTACAGAAATCACCTAACCAGAGGATACGGAGATGCATGAATCCATTTCGAATTATTTATAATTCTTATTTGTTCATTTTATTTCGTCTTCACCTCCAAATATTCTAGACATATTGCAATTTACGAATACATTTTAGTTTTCGCTAAAATTACAATTTAAATAGCTAATGGTAACTAAATTTTTCGCATGAGGAATATATTCGTCATGTCATGAAATACTGCCAATTCTCCATGACGAGTATACTCGTCAAACACAGCTAACTGGTTAAAAAGACTATATACATGTGTTACACATGTACTGAATGTACAGTGAACGTAAAAAAGGAATCGTCTAATGTGGCAGCAGATTTACTACCATAAAAGATCTAGATATATGTAGAGACTCTGTAAACAATTTTTCGGTAGCGTTATAAAATTATAAAATTATATAAAGTATCCCTAATTTCACTCTTAGAATGAAAATATTTTATGAGTTTGAAATTTTCGAGAATTTTACTTTCGGACAGGCAGTGCAAATAAATAAGTTTAATGTTCACTGTAGGTAACGTATATACATTGTAGATGTTACTAAAAAATCTTCTACCAAATTCAACTTTCTGTTTCCTATGCAATGCTTGTCAACGTGTATGTTGCGTTGATCAGTTATTGAGAGTGATTGGGTCTTACATCTCATAAAAAAAGGTACAATTGTATCTGGAAATTAGAAAGCTGCGTCTATTACAGAGCGAAGAAATTTTCCAATTGAAAAATAGTATAGATTAATATTTTTATAAAATCGTAAATTGTTTTCAGCGTTCTGACATTTTAGCGAGGAATACACAAGAAGCCAGTGATTGAATTTGGTTGACCATATTCGTTTACATTCTATAATACGTATTAATTATTTATAAGAAACAATAAATTGATTTACTTTCAATTCTCACCGAAAGAAAATTCTCAAAAATCTATCCTCATTTACAGCCTTTAAACAGAATCCTATTTTCATCTCATAGGTTTAGAAACTATCGTACGTGTAAAGTGTATTATTACAAATCCATATTACAATACATATTTCAATTGTGTGTCCTTCTATATATTTATATTGTTTTCACCAATCTCATACCGAAGTACAGTTTTCATGAACGAGTTTTCTGATGGGAATTAAATTGAAATATTCGACGTCGAAAAATAAATCACATGGTTCTAAAAGATCTTGTATGCTAGGTTCTCCGGTATAGTCTTCACTATCAGGACATCGGGACTTCCATATTTTTCGTTTTGCACGAAACTTCCATCCATAACGATGCAAAGCTGCAAAACACGGGGATTAATTTCAGTAAAACACCAACGTACGTTTTAAAGAACTTCCGCAGTCAATATAAATATAAAATTTTAATTAAAATCTCGAAGTATTCTTTAAATAAATAATCTTGTCGGAAAGTCATGGTTGTGATAAGAAAGCAGGCACTTTAAAAATAAAGTTTCCATCTTACATTCAGTTACCGACATATTAAAAAACATATTTCACCCACGTTGTTGTCACCGCTCCAATATGGACCAGTTGTTATTTCATAAAAATTACAAGAATGAATTAATTCACATTTCTCAAAATTTCTAGAACAATATGCGCTTAAGCGAGTAAACTTATTAAATAATTTCTAGTGAAAACGCTTTTATAATTTCAATAATTACAAAACAAAAATGCGACTGCTGACGTAAACTACAAAATAACAAATTTAGAGGGAATTTCGACTACTAGTTACCCCAATGATTCCTAATAAATAAATAAAATAAATTCTATCAACACTAAATTAACACTAAAATCTATTTAAATGTTTCACCTTATAAAAATTATATTGTTATTTAGACTTTGTGCAATTTTCATCGCAACGCGTACTCGAATAAAAAAATTGTTCCAGCAGCGATAGATTTAGTGTTAAGGATTTACCATGCAGCCTTCCGCGCGACAGATTTACAACAGTTATTTCAAAATATCGCGGCAGCCGCTTCTGAAGAATCGAATTCGCGGTGAAACTGGTCTAGTTCATTCAGAGACCTTTAGATGTCCCATCGTGTCACGTTGGCTAACAGCATTGTTTGCATACAGTGGCCGAGAGGAGGATCGAGAACGATCTACACGTGTCGAAGCGAATCTACTCACCAAAATGCCTGCGATTTCAAGGAGGTCGCCGGCCAATTCGGCTTCGCCAATGAACATCAACTGGCAGAGTCGCATTCTTTATAAATTTTAATTATTATCCGTCGAAACGTGATCTTCTCGTAGCCACGTGCGTTTACACGAGCCCACGTGACCCGTTATCCGACACAAACGAGATGCACAGACACATCTATACCCTCGACTCGGTGATCCAGCGATCTCCCGCGATCCTCCGTGGCATTTTGTTTACCACAATAGCACGTCAGCCATCTTGACAGCCAAGGATTGAGCGCTTGCGCCCTTTTCCGTGACAGAATCGCAGCGCGTTCCTCTTCCCTCGGGATAAAAACATAATGATGCCCGGAAGGGGTGAGATAAGAGCACGGTGAAATGATCTCGAGGGGGTAAGAGAAACCAACAGTGGCGCCGCTACTCGAAGCTCTTTTTACCCTCGGCGCAACGTCGACGATTTAATCAATGCAAAAATATTCGATCAACGGTATCCGAGTGAGAAATTTATACAATGAAACGTGAAACGAATATTTCTTGCTTCACGCTAACTGTGAAGTCAGAACATTCCCTGCCACGTCGGTATGATACCGACGCCTGATCAAAACGACGAATTTCAACCCTCGAGGAGAACGCGAAATTATCCCTATTCTATTAACAATCGTATGTTATTTGGTAATCATCGCTGTCCGAAATATTGAATCGATAAATCAATTTTGGAAATTGGTGAGTGTCAATTTCGAAAGAGAAATGACATCGGAATGCCTCGGGGTTGAAATTAGACAATTAAAAACTGTACTTCGTTCATAGATAAAATTTTTACACAATGGAAAACGGTTATTGTAATAATATAGAGGTGAATATAGTTACGCTCGTGAGTGTATTCGTACCTCTAAAGACGCTCGAAGGCGACGATCGAGTATCGCATCCAGAACGTCATAACGTGTCAGTCTCCCACCCTCTTGGAGCAGCTCAATATCATCTAGAGAGTCTAAAATTTCGGCTACGGGACCTAAAATATAATTCCATTCATGTGATATGACGGTACACTGTAATTCACAACGATACACGCTTAAAGTAAATATTCGAAAGAATTCGTTGTTAGTCGGGACGGTTTGTTTAAACGGATAGAACAACGATTTTCCATCGGCCGGATGAATATTTTTAAACGAGTAAAACACCGCCGACAGGAAAAAGGACTTACAGACGGCGAATTTCAAACTATCTTAAAAAATCAATACATTCGTAGCACTCTCGAAAGGTTAAAGCGCTATATAAAGTTTCTTTAAGATCATTTAAATTTAGTTTATTGAAACCCACGTAACGACGCGCAAGCGTCCACACCGCCACTTCCGAGTCCTTTTTCGCGGATTTAACGCGACACGGGTCCGACAAATTCCTCGAGGGAATGCGTTCCGGTGGATCGTCCATACCTGTGGTCGTATATTTATCATCCCCTATATCGAAAAAACTATCGCCATTAACCTCCGAGTAGCCGGCGTGCCATTTCGACGACGACACCGCCGCCTTCACAGATTCCTTCAGCTTTCGCCTCGCGTTGAATTTCTTAAGCTCTTCTATAGTTTCGGCTAAATGTATTCGGGCCACGCCCTTGTCACGATCCTGCAAGTGCAACAGAGTTCATTTACCAAACGTACGACTTCGCCCCGCTCGATGATACGAGCCGCCTAGAATCATTCCGTGTTCTGACCCACAATAACTTTCTTCGGCCAGTTCGCCTGCGGAGAATCCGCGCCAGTCTTCCGCAATTTTTTCTCGCAATAAAACTCAATTAACCCGTCGACGTCGGGATACCGTAAAACTACGATTTTCTGAATTGTATCGAATCATGTCGGTTGCATGCGAAACACGTAAAGAGATACGTTCTTCGTCTACGGTTTCGTGTACAGATACAAATTACCACTAGAGTGATCACAGCAATTTTTTTTCACAACGTCCACGTTTTATCATTTCGGGTAATTTTTTTCCCCCGCGTTTCGGACCGCTGGTATAAATGCTCGACGTCAAAGGGTTAAGACGAAAATTCAAATACCATACTCGTTGTATTTTACAGTACAGTGCAATAACGTAGTTTCAGCTAAAGAAAAAACTAGATGGGATAATAATTTCTTGATTATAGCTAGTAAAAATCAGTAATTGTCAAAAATGAAGAAACTGTTTTTGAAACAGAGTTTCAGAGAAGAAACTGAGTTTTGTTTTGAAGGTACTTTTATCGTATGAAACAGCGACGGATCAAAAATGATTTTTCCTTTCGAGAATCTTTAAATTTTCAGTGACACTGGTATTTGGAGATTAGAGTTGTCCCGTTAGAAAAATATCTGAAAACTTAAGGTACGATTTTTTGTTACGGTTTTCATGAATTTTGAATGATAAGCCTACCGTCGTTGAGAAAAACATTATCTAACTGAGAAGGTGTCTCCATTTTCTGCTTTTCTAAATAATCTAGGAATATCTAAAAAAACAAGTGAATAATCTGAAGGTGGAATCTTTATGGTTTAAAATAAGTTCACAATGTTTGTTCTATCATTTCTGTTATAAATCTAGTAATTTGAATACCAAGATAATTTAATGCAAGAATTTTAATGCTTCTATAATGTCTCACACCAATATAGGTCTAGTGTATTCCTATTTCATTTCTTTAAAAAAATCTTAACCATTGTGGAGATTGTACACTTTTAATAAAACGGACGATTCCTCGCGTAAAACTGTCTGCGCGTTCGCTGGATTATGCAAAGAGAACCGTATCACTCTAACAGAATGAAAATTATAAGAAATATTTCTCCAGGATTGTATAATAGAATCCACGTTGCAAATTTTAATTTAACTTCAGTCTCTTGTGTCTAAAAATTACAAAACTATGTGAATGTAACACGTTCGAGTTGCAAGTTCTAATTTAGCTTGAATCATTTAATTCGAAAATTACAAAACTATCTATGAATTTAACGCGTTCGAGACTGCTTTATAATATCATTTTACAGCTCAGGGTTGGTTCAAATTTTGTAATTGAAATTTTAAGAAAACAACTATCAAACAATTACAGAAATATTCTTCAAGGTTTCCAGAATAGAGATCACGTTGTAAGTTCTAATTTAGCTTGAATTGTTTATTTAGAAAATCACAGAACTATCTATAGTGGCTCGAGAAAGTATTCAGACACTCTTTAAATCTAAATAACTCTTCAAAATTAAGCTAAACTACTTGACTTTTGTGAGGCAACTAGAAGCATCGACTTACTAAATGATATGCAAAAATAATTTTGAAATAATTCTAACTGGTAGAAATTACGTGGGAAAGTAGGAAAGATATTTTTTAAAACATTTCTATTTCGACTCGTTATAAAAATTGAAAATATACGTTTTTCAGAACTGCGTTAATTATACGCATGTTGAAAATTTCACCGAATTCGATTGACGTGTGAAAAAATGACACGCGTAGAAAGATGTAAGAATTTATGGAGTTTAAGCAGAGACTGACCACGAATCGTGAAAAATTGCGATTTTCGTCATTTTCGATGGTACATTAAATTGTTCTGCATGTACATCATAGATCTACCAGATGCGTCTTTAACATTTTCAGTACGTGGCTCAAATAAAAAATGTTTAAAAAGCGTCTTTTTCGCATATAGTTTATTAACTTAATGCAACTAATTGCTCAAGAAAAGTCAAGACGTTGTTCCAATCTTAATAAAAGTTATTTAGATATAAAGATCATCTAAATAATTTTATGAGCCACTTAAATGAACCTAACGCGTTCGTGACTGTTCTATAACACCACTTTACAACTCAGGATTAGTTAAAATTGTGCAATCGAAACTTTGGGAAAACAGCTTCTAAAAATTCCAGAAATATTCATCAAGGTTTCCCGAATAGAAATCACGTCGCAAGTTTCAATTCAGATTGAATCATTTATCTCGAAAATTGTAAAACGATACGAACATAACGTGCTACAAGCTGCTCTGCGAAAGTAGAGCGATTGATCGAAGTTTGCGATAGAAAATTCAAGGATCCGTTAAGGGGGTAAACAACGCGTCTTTCGCTGATGATGATATTTTTCCGGCTAAAGCATTCATCGGTGATTGACTAGGGAACCGTTAAGGCCCATGAAAAGATTTTATCGAGCGGCCAGACGATATTTCTCCGCGAGACAGTGACATAAAGAATTCATGCGATGCCCTGTCGCAGCTGCGACAGACAACTTCTTTTTAATGTCTCGGGAATGACCATTATGCAGGCATCTATGGAGTCCTTAGGGGTTCAGCGGATGTGCAGTCGCGTTCAAAAAACTGTAACTAGCACAGGGAAAAATACACGCCGCTACAGTTATTTTCATTAACCGATGGAACTTTGCCCCCACTATAGCGATCGATAGCCCAGTTGCACGTGTATTGCATCGATATATGGGGTGATTCCAAGCTCCACTACCTTAGGTCACTGGCTAACCGTCGTGTATCACATAGGTGTGCATTCTCACTTTATTGCACCATACCGGCCCGCACATGCGCACGCACATTCGCCGGATATAATAACAGAAAATGAGGCCGTTTATCGAAAGGCTGATACGATATAAAAAGAAGCAGATACGCTTGTAGCATCTGCAAAATAGAAGTCGTTAACGCGAACGCCTTGGACGTGCGCCGCCGATGCCGGCTGCGCCTGTACCAGTTGCACACGTTCAATTACCGTCATCGATTCAAATATCCCGTTCTTTGATTTCGAACAGCGCGATGCTTCAATCGTTCCTTCGAAAAACGAGAAAGAAAAAAACATTTTTTTTTTGTTTTTAGAATAGCTTCCATTCTCCATCAAGATTCTCAATTAAACCGGTCGCAAGCAGAAAATTTCGCCTATTTTCCTCTGTCTCTCTGAGGTCTCTGAAACGTTCGATCCCTTTTTCTATTTACCTGCTATTCCTGCGAACGCGAAATTACGAACGGCTGATTCGAAACGAGGAGCGAAATAGACGAAGCATTTACGCTCTCGGATCTTTTATACATTTTCGCGGACGGGCGAGTTGAAAGAAAATTATCGGACATTTTATGCAAGGTGCAACACGAATGTTGTTTCGCAGACATGGGCGAATGGAATGGTATATACAGTAGCGCACGATAATATTCGGACACTCTTCAAACCTAAATAACTTTTTCAAACTGGA
The DNA here is from genome assembly GCA_028453745.1 of Agapostemon virescens. Classification (NCBI taxonomy): domain Eukaryota; kingdom Metazoa; phylum Arthropoda; class Insecta; order Hymenoptera; family Halictidae; genus Agapostemon; species Agapostemon virescens. The sequence goes on from CM052097.1 coordinate 9,772,244, forward strand.
GCCAAACGACTTGGCTTTTCTGGAGCAACTAGCAGCATTGATTTACTAAATGATATGCAAAAATAATTTTGAAATAATTCCAATTGGTAGAAACTACGTGGGAAAGTAGAAAAGACATTTTTTAAAACATTTTTATTTCAACTCGTAATGAAAATTTAAAATATGCGTTTTTCGGAACTGTGTTAGTTATACACATGCTGAAAATCTCACCGAAATCGATTGATGCGGAGAAAAATGGCATGCGTAGAAAGATGTAAGAATTTCTGTAGTTTAAGCAGAAACTGATCAAGAATCGTGAAAAATTGCGATTTTCGCCATTTTCGATGGCACGTAGCTCGTGTGTACGTCGGTCGATTTTAATGAATTTTTCTGCATGCGTATAACTATCATAGATCTACCAGATGCGTCTTTAAAAATTTTTGTGCGTGGCTCAAATAAAAAATATTTAAAAAGTTCCTTTTTTATTGGTCATGTAATTCACGTCAGTTCCAATATTTACAAAATTTATTTTGTATATCATTTATTAAATCAATGCAACTAATTGCTCAAGAAAAGTCAAGACGTTTGGTGCAATCTTAAAAAAGTTATTTAAGTTTGAAGAGTGTCCAAATACTTTTGTGTGCCACTGTAAATACAGAATAGAATAGGTTTAGCCCCGGTCACGTCAGGCATTTCGTAGAAGGTGACTTACTCTAAGCCATTTGTGGTTGAGAACTTCCTGAATGGTAATCCTGTGATTTACGTCCGTCGTGAGCATTCTTTGTATAAGGTCCTTTGCGGACTCGCTAATGGAGTCCCACGCCGCCGCCTTCATCTGAAAATTTTAGGAATCTTCTGTTACTCATCGGAAAGAACGAAGAAAAATATTCTAACGGGAGAACTCGTCTGGCCCGGTGACAAAGATTAAGTTTAATTAAATTGAACCCTCGACATTTCTCTCAATCAAAATCCAAGATACTCGTAAAACGGTTGCTTTTGTTTAAAATACTAAGCTGCAAACGGTTCAAAGAATATCATTGTTTCGAGCGACTTTTCGCAACGAAGGGGAATTTTCTTTGCAGCAAAATTAACGCAAGAATGCGTGGCGTTGTCTTTGTAAAGTGAAACTCGAAAGGTAGAATAACACAGACATCGAGCGCTTTTCAAGCGCATTCCTTTTCGTAATTATTTTAGCATTAAATCCTCGATTCTCTTTGGCTTTGTACATGAACTATCTCAAATTGCTTTATTTTTTAATGGATGTCGTGTCAACATCTATTACGTACATTAGAAACATTTCTAATATGTGTGTTAACAGTTTGTTCGTACTCGAGACAAGTTTTTTAAAAATAATTTAGACAAACTTAAGATGTTCGATTTTTCAGATATTTTCAAACATTTTCACATTAAAGCACTTGCAGCGTTATTAATGATTATGAACTGCAGTTTGAATCTAGTTTAGCTATATTTATGGAAAAATAGAAATATGTATAGCGTCATTAGTGATACTGATTGGACTGTAAATTAAATTCAGCCTAGACGATTATACAAATTCAGCCATTCTCCCCTAAACACGAAACATTTGTAACAAACTGTGAAATATTTTTAAACACGAAGTTTTTAAAAATCATACTAGAGGACAGTTACTCTCTTATGGTGTTACTAGTGATATTTATTGACTGTAAATTATGTTCAACTTAAACATTGTACAGTAGTTCAAAAGTAACAATTAGCTGAGGAAAATTTATTTTTATGTTTCTATATAGAGAAACTTCACAGTTCAATTATCAATGTTTATGAATTAGGTAAACTTTAATTTAACAGCAGACGGTCACCTGGCACTTATTTGATCCCTTCTTCAGAAAGAATAGAAATATTTTGCTTTATTAAAATGCATTTAATATTAAGTATATGATAAATATAGGATCCTATAATGTATGTTCAGGGGTTAATACTCCTAAACTATCAATAACCTTTTTGTATTTTGGTAAATCCGTCAAATAGTCAATTGGTTAATTTTTAACAAGATTTTGTCAATTGAAAATGCATCGTGTCCACTCGACGAGAATTTAATATATGAAAATCAGAGACATTTTGTTTCCATTTAATTGCAATCTGAACTAGCCAAACGTCACAAATCGGAATGAAATGAATGTTTAAAAAATAATATCTGAAACATATATTTTATCGAATATCTTGAAAATTCGTGTAGCCAGAAAAATACTTTCAAGAACAGAGTCGTATAATTTTCTGAAAGTATGTAGTTTAGAAATGTTGGAATTACAAAGACTGTCGCAGCACATTCGACCAATTTCTCAAATAAAACATATGTTACAACGAAAACAACAGTAAGTCTAAATAAACTGAATATTATAATTTTTTTAAAACAACGCATGCCATTTTTTGAGTTCGATAGATTTAATGTTAATACTAGATTTATGGACTGGGCCAATTTGACTCATTAAAAATTTTATTACTATATATATAAAACTTAAATATTATTTTTAAAAGTATATGTGGGCTTTTAGTTACGTAATGGAATATTACGCAGACCCCTTCTTTTCGCATTATTGAATAAAGTATACCTATTTTTATGGTTGTGAGCCAATTTGACACATAAAATGATTTAACAGTTAATCGCACAACACATGAAATTTATAGTTTACCACTCATGTAAATATTTGAAGAAAAGATTTAATTTTCCAATTAGCTGAAGTGCTAAAAAGTAAATATAGAGAAGATGTTGAGAACACATCCATTCCATTGACAAAAATTCATACTACTGACACATGGAAAAATTGTTAAATTCAAGAATCATGTAATAAGAATATTTATAAGAACCTTTGTGCTAAATGTAATCGAAATGATTGCGGAAAATGTATTTACAAAACAGAGTTTGTATGTAAAAAATGTTTTCAATGAATCTTTTAATGATAAATCTTTCATTTAAATTGATTTAGAACTGTTTTCTTTGCAAACAAACTTCAATTCTCTTGTATGAGTCAAATTGGCTCACTTCAGTAAAAATAGGTTTACAGGATGTTTGCGAAATCGTGGTACAACCGGCAAGGAAATGATTCCTCATGCAAAATGTGTTCATAAATAAGGAATATAGTTTGTTTTTCATGCGGGGTTTCATTTTCCAGAAAATTTAATTGGAAAATTCGTTAGGTACGCGTGTACTTGGACAGAGTTTACTTTGTCCACTCGGTCTATTTCGCAATTTCCAATGCTGCTTGCATTTGTAAACAGTATCGTTTACGATACGTTATGACTTTAATTAATAATTAACCATAAATTTCAATAATTCATTTATTCCAGCAATTTACAAATGTTGAAAATATCTTCTTTGCCGTTGTAGACAAATTCTTGCTCGACGAATTAATGAATTAATGAGCGCGTACATAACGAATTTTCAAACTAGATTTCCTCGAAACTGAACCCCTGTATGAAAACACTTTACTCTATATTTTCGACTCGATTTTGTGCCAGTAATCGTCCCCTTATCGATTGTACCACGATTTCGCAAACACCCTGTACAATCAACATTCGTAAATCTAGTATTAACACGTTGAATGCGGAGCCATTTTGCTTAGCTTTCGCGTCACATTTTAAGTGCCTTTAAACGGAAATAATGCAACTGTGCATAAGCAACAGACTCACTAAGCCCATTTGTGCTTTTCAAATTTTGGCTTTGTGCGAATATTTCTTAATATTATATGAATTATCTATAACATATTAACCCTCTATAGGCCTGTGTAACTTTCAGGTCACATTTTACCAAATAATTAAAGCTTTTTTCATGAGATGACGCATAAATCTTAATTCTATAACGTTGCTAGGTATATATTTATGACCGTTGCTAGGCTCATCAACCTAAAATAACAAAATAAATGCTGTGCAAACTGTCTGCAGTAAAAATAAGCGAAACCATTTGATCCAATTGATATTATTTGTGCTTTTGTCAGTGATTACCAAACTAAAAATAGTGCACATAATAGCTCTGGATTCGTACATCAATAACAACTTATTTGTTTGCATTTCAATTTTCAATTTGTTACTGTTTTTTTATGATACAGTTTTGTAACTTTGAGGTTATAGTGGGCTATTATGGCAGATTTCGGTACATTTAGGATAAAGCTTGTGCTTTCTCCTGTTTTCAGATGTATACATCATATACCCAAAATATGAATACAAAATCAGATAGAAATAACAGAGGAATTAGAATTAGACGCATTAGCGGTAATAGATCCGATGATTCCTTATTAGATTCCGAGTCCGATGAAGATGTAATAGTATTTCCCCGACGACGAATAAATGTCATTGACAGTGACGAAGAATTTAGTACTCGATCCTCGTCAGATGAGGAAGTTGCAGGACCACAAAGAATTGTTTGGCAACCACTATCCCAGACGAATAATAATAGTTGTTATCGCCCTTGGAAAGGAGATTACCCTAATGACCCCGAAGCACCCCATTCTCCTGTGACCTATTTTCGAAAACTATTTGACAAGGAAATTATAAGCAATATAGTTGACTATACCAATATGTATGCACTGCAATGTGATCCAATAAAGAGATTTAAAAAATAAAATGTTTAACGTCAAGTACAAATCGTTTTATGGAATTTCACGCTTAAGCTTTTATGCACAGAAGTGCAAACTTTATAGGCCGTTGTTACCTGAAAGTCACATAGTGAATATATTGCAATAAAATTGTTTAAACGGAAAAATTTTTTTTCATTTGCATATATAGGTTTATAATTTCTGATTTTTCGTTCCCCCATAGAGAGTTAAATTTTAAATTTGATACCGTCAGTCCCCAGGGACTGGCATAGCATTCAACGCGAACCCTTCCAGCAAATGATGAGAGACTTTCGAGCACATCGAGGATCGAACGCAGAGGAGAAAGAAGCATCGAAGGTGACAGAGGGTGAACTTCCTACCTGTACTCGTCCCGCGCAGATCGCTTCTCGCAGTCTGTCCTGTGATCCGACGAAAGGTAGTGTACCAGTTAGCAATACATGAAGCAGCACACCGGCCGACCAGACGTCACCGGGTTTCCCGTACTGTTTGCGCTGGATCACTTCCGGCGCCATGAAGTGCGGACATCCAACACGACCTAGACGACCAAGAACATCATCAGCCGCGCGTAAAACAATTGTCGCACCGAGCAGACTTGAAGCGAGGCGTCAGTGATTGCTTCGTGAGTTCGCAGTCGATCGTTACATTCAAAGAAACTTCCCGGGGAACCGGCGGCCAACGGGAGTTTGTCAGTTCTCGCGCGGAGAGTTCGCAACAGTGAAACTACCCGCGCCGGGTATCAGTGACCGGAAGCACACAAGAACCACGCGCACCGCGTCTCGGTGAATTCTCCTATTTATCGACTAATTGAACCTCTTTGCCCGGAGAATCGCAAGCGACAAGTTCCATACAGGCTGTCCCAAAAAATGCGGCACCCTTGACCGGAATCGCAACACCACGCGACCACGATAGTCGTTCGCCATTTTCAGAGCCGAGATCCTCTTAGAATATTGCCGATCGAAAGTTAGCTTGGTTCGGTTTAAAATTACTCCGACCAGGGCTCTCGCAGCGGAGATACCAGGAGAAACTTCCTTAGTCGACGACTTCTACCCTCTGCTCTTTTAACACTTTCACTGCTGTGTCGTCTATACCAGGTGTTATCTCCAACGCGGTGCACGATGTTTCATTCACTTGGCGAAAAGAAGTTTAGGATCAGAGTTATGGGATAGGAGAGGCACAACAGATATCGGTAATTGCGAAATTTATTTTTGCCATATTGTAGAGGACCTTGAGATGAATTCGAAATATATAGCACATGATATTTTTACTTACATATTACTCAATTTACAGTCGAAATGTGAAATATTTAGCTTCAAGAAAAGTCACAAAGTATTTTAACCCTTTGCCATATTATGAGTCGGACTCGTGTCGAAGATTTTAAAGAGAATCAATTGTATTCATTTTTTAATCAATATTTTAGCATTGAAGGAAACGCAGGCTGTATAAGAAATATAATTTTCTTTTGTTTTCTGTAATATTTTTGGGGATGGAAGCGTTATAGTAATTGCAGTTGCAAAGAAAGTGATATGGCAAGGGATTAATTGTTATGGCGTCACCGACATCATGAAAATGGTTATATGCGCTATGCGACGCGTGCTCACACAATAAATTAATATTGGGCGAGTTGGTTTCGGGATTGGTAATACTTTATCACGGCAATAACTTGTACACTGACTTATAGATATTATTGTAAGCCAGTAAAATAAAGTAAAAGTAGATAAAAGATAAATGTACAGTGGTAATAATTAATATTACATTTCAACAATATGGTAAAAATAGGAATTACATAGGAAATAATTTTTGAAATTTTTTACTAATATTTATTGTACACCCTATATGTTTTTTTTTTGTTAGCTGGCTGCTAGTAAATGAAAAATCGTGCGTTGCGTTGGATGTAACAGCCTGTATATGGGTGACGGAATTGTTTATACGGTTTTTAAATGAATTTTCACGTTAGTGTGTTCATTGTGCAAATTTTATGGCGATTCTGAAAATGCAAAATTATTTGTTTAATTTTTATTTCACTCAATAAGTTACTTCAACTTCGTGGAACTTTTGTAGCTGTTAGTTCGGCAGTCGAAGTGTTAAGAGACGAACTGCAATGTCACCGATTAGGCCCTTTTTCTTGGGCACATTGCTGCGAAAATCCTAGACGACGACCAAATATTTTCATACTTTTAAATTCCAAGGCTACAGACAAGATCTTCCCTGTAATGAAGACTGCATTTTATTGATTTGTTTAAAAACGAAGCAGAACATCCTTAATTAGGGTCCTCTTCTTGAGCATTCCGCTGCGAAGACCCTACTGGCAACACCTTCTTTGACTAAGCACCTTTTCTTGAATACACTGCTACAAAGGCTTTAGTCACTTGCTATAGTTTCTTCTGTCTTTTCAACAATGGAGCATAGTGCAGTAATTAGGGCTTCCGCAGAAAGGAGTCCAAAAAATGCCGCTACTCGGAAGCGTGTTCTTCCGATTTGGTTGCAATCGAAGCAGAACATCCTCGATTAAAACCTTCCCTTTAGCTGCTCAGCTGCGAAAACCCTATTTTCTTTTCGAAGCTTTCCAAAGCGGACTCCAATAATAAAATCCGCTTAACCGTGTCTTACTTTCTTCGAGAAAGCTTGTTTTCGCAGCACGGTGTCCAAGGAAGTGTCCCTGTACGGAAGTTAGTCTACTATTCTTTAAAAAACGAAACGTTTCGTCTGTAAACAAACCTTCGAAGTAGAAACTTTAAGAAAGACTAGATTATTTAAAAACGAAGGTATTTCGCAACGAACAGCCCGAGAAAAGGACTCTGTCGAAGGTTGGTCATCTGTTTTTTTCGGAAAATAAAGCATGATGCTTCTAAGTAGGGCCTTTGCAGCAGAGGGTCTAAGAAGAACACCCTCAATTATCCCGTTACTGTCTGATTTTGTTAAAAACATAGTGCAACAGCCACAGTTAGGGCTCTAAAAAAAGGCTCTATCCTTTTTCGACCGAATGGCGCATCGATTGTGTCAAAGGAGTCTTAACTCGTAAAAGTAATCAAGAAACCCTTGACTTGTATTTACAGGATTTCTTTACCGTTACATTTGAGACACCCTGTATAGAACCTTTGCCTGTTTTCTTGTATACAGCGGATCGACTGGACCGAGCTGAGTGTGTGTGATGCCAACAATCGGATGTAATGGTATGTAAATGCGAAACGGAATGATACATTCAATGAAAAGAGAACGCATTAGCGCATCTAGAACATAGTACGAGCATTAGATTATATGTATATATATATAATACGTATAATTTCGTGAATTATTGCGCACTAATTGAATATATAGACATACGTAAATATAGATATAGTTAGACACGTGTGTAGGGCTGGCTAGAAGTTTACAGAGAACGGGGTCACGAAGCTGCACAAGAATTTACAGAAATACACGTAGATATAAACACTCATGAAAAAAGGGGATGCGTTTGTCAAGACTAGAAGCAGAAAACGGCAACGTATGCGCGGAACACATTTTCACAGTAAATGTTGATGAACATCGTGGCCACGTTTCTATACGAAACACAGCCGATACATAATACCGAACGGCGAGTAGAACGTGCGGAGTGACTAGCCAGAAACGGAAACACTAATTATTCCTTCGGCAAGGAGATGATTCAAGATAAAAGTTGTTTACTTCGACGACGCGAAATAGTCGTCGTCAACGGTCATTTTTCTCCTCACGTTATTAACACGTTCCACGCCAGGCCGTTTCTTAAACACATTTAGGCCGCGTGGGGCGTATACGACCCACCCTTTTACGATTAAACGAATAATCAAATCACAGCTGTTTCAACAAAAGGCAGTCGAAAATAAATTATCACTATGTCGTGAGAACGCCCCACGCTATAATAAATGTAGTATACATGATATTAAAAGTCTATAGCAACGAAAAGTTCGGCGTGGGTCGTATACGCCCCACGCGGCACGAAACGTGTTAACCTCTTAGGCAAGATGAGTCACTATAGTGGCTTTCATGGATGTCATCTTATCTTACGATGCTTCACTATAGTGACTTGATCAATCAATTAATTGTGTTATTAATTATTAAATTAAATTATTAATATTGAAGTAGATGCATCATATCTTTAAGAAAACTCATAATTTAGTTATCAAAAAATTCATCGAGAAATTATTGAAGTTAAAGTATATGCATCATATGATTAGGAAAAATTATAATTTAATTATCGAAAACTTTATTTCAAAATTATTAAAGCTGAAATATATTAAAACTGAATTATCGAAAACTTCATTTCAAAATTATTAAAGCAGAAATGTATTAAAATTGAATTATCGAAAACTTCATTTCAAAATTATTAAAGCTGAAATATGTGCATCACATTTTTAAGAAGAATTATAATTTAGTTATCAAGAACTTTATTCCAATGTGCTCTGCTGTACAGAGAAATAGCCCCGTGAAGAATTCAGCCATGCCTAAGAGGTTAAGATAATCTTTTGCAAATTACTATTCGCAACTGCTACTATTCTAATTGTCATTCACAATATTTTTTGTGTAGATACCGGAATCCGCAATATTTTGTGTCCGATAACCGTGTTAACCCCTTGCCATTTTGTTAGTAACTAAAATTATTATAATTTATATTTTTCATTCTGCCATATTTACTTTAATGCTCAAACATTGTTTGCGAAAAAATAAAATTTGATTTCGTATAAAGTTATTTGCATTTGTTAGGTTTCGTTTAAAATTTTCCTCGCGAGTCCGACTCTAATTACAATATGGCAAGAGTTTAAAGAGGCGTTCTCGTCACGATCGCGCAACTTTTATCCTGAATACGTCCTCTTATCGTCGAGGCAAAAATGATAAGTACAAGCGCCATTTCTGATTAATTGCTCTACACAAAGCGCGCGCCGATTGTGTGGAGAAACATGAACACATTTGCACCGGATACGAGTAGTCGAGTATACTTTTGACAATCGGATGTTTTCTCAATGTAACAAATTGTTTGCGTGTTCCGCTGCATGTGATTATGTTTCCAACGTTACGATATTCGGTATGATTCCAAGCGAACAATAGGTTCGATTCCCAATTAAAGAACACAAACGAAGGAGGCACTGTCCAAATTTTCGGGCGCCGTTTTAGCTGGCGTTGTGCGGGAAACATGAAATCGAAGTAACTGCGTACCTCATACGCATTCAATGTGAAATACAACGTAGCAGAAAAACAAAGGGAAACTTTTCAAAAAATATACGTTTCAAGCTTTATGCGAACCATTCGAAATACATAGAAAAATGTATGCGAGAGTGTGCAACGAAACGAAATCGAAAAAATCGGTGTTCGATTTCCGAAGATAGAAAATGAAAAGGGGTCATGTTAAGAAATCAGTTTGATTGTTGATAAATTAACTCACAGTGCAAGGTGTAACGTGTGTGCATGCATAGAGTAACACAGATTGCAGAACAGTGTTGCTTGGTGAGTCGTGTAAGTCATTTGTGCAGTCAAATACTTTCATTGATTTTATAGTTCAGATCTTTACATCGATCTTCGGAACTCCTGTATTTAAACAAAATAAGTACTCACCACGTTGAAGTAATCGTTATTAAACCGGCAACGTTACTCTGAATTTGACATTGTAAATATAGAATGAAGAATTTAATTTTTATCCCTAACAAAGGGTTTCGCGATTGCTATTGATCTGCTGAAACGGTATTGTTTAGCAAGGGTTCGCGTGAAATAGTTTCATTCCGTTATCAATTTAATTTTTATCGATTCTTCAAAGCTTTTCGATTACACGTGGGAGAATATTCGTTAACTTGTGATCTTCGTTAAATATCATTCAGCGAACGAAATGTTTCATCAAGGACACCGATGAATCTTTGTGAAACAACAATTTGTTCATTTAGAAAGTCGCTTACGTTCGCTCGTAAATGAAACTGGCAATGAAGTTTTGAAAATTGTTGTACACGAATAATCGAATTTAATATTTTTAGACAACTCGTTGAATTTATTCGAAACGATCGTTGTAACGGTTCGATTTAGTTTCTGCAGTGAATTTGTATTAACCTGCCGCGTTTGTCTGTATGTATATGTATCCATATAATCGATGTATATTGGCTGTGTGCGCGATGTATTCCTTGAAATTTTGTTGTTTATATTGATGGTGTACTGTATGACAAACCGTCGCAGATAATAAACGACAGACAAACACAAAGAGACACAGAGACACAGACATACAGAGACAGGCTAGTCTACCGCTACGAACAATGACGACACAAACAAGCCCAACATTCGGGCACGTTTTCAACGCAAACTTAGAAAAAACTGCGAACTTGAAGGGTTTGTTACGCACAGTAGATTGGTAACACAAAATTTTCCACGCTGGTACACCAACATCCCAAATCATACTAACATCTCCTGTGGGTGTCCAAAAATGCTCAAGTCCCTTGAAAAGGGTGATTCTTGGGATTATATCTAAGAAATTCTTCCCTTCGCGAAAATGTTTGAGTGCTCGTTTCTAGTTTCATTAATTAACGTTAATTAATTCCGATAATTAAATAATTTAATTAATAGCGTTAATTAAATTCCGTAACCAAAAACGCCGATCAACGAGATAGCGTTTGTTAGCGCCAAATTATTTTTTAACATTAAACCTACCACAGTAGGTAAAATGGCACTTTTTGGATTTTCTATTTCATTGCTTTATCGAATTTATAAAATTGCCTTCATTGGATTCAATTCAATAGATTTCTTTAATCGATCATATATTGTACTAAAAGTCGCAGAACTTTTAAATAAATTATATCACGTCTTATCAATATATTAATTATCTAGTATAAACAGTATTCTTATAAGATAATGTGTACTAGTCGATTTTAATGCTGGAAGTTTAGTGTGAAGGAAATCGAAGGCAAATAGTCTGATAGCCACTTCCGATTGATTTATGGCAGAGTCGAGAGTTAGGTGTAACCTTTCAAGGCATAGTCCGTTTAACGGATGAATCTTTGTCGATGGCGGATGGCTTCTGGTTGCGCAGATGCCCGATGAGACGCATTCGTTGACGCCTGTTTAGAAAGTTAGACATCTTTAATTATAGCAGGCGACCCGACGACGCATCGGTATTTCAAAGAACAAAGACGGTATTCCCAAAGGATCTGGCCACGGAGTGGCGAAGGCGAGAATACCTTCTGGTAAGAGGACTGTGTTTGACCGCTCAACACTTACCCCAGAACTATCGAAGAGTGCATTCCTTGCATTCTCTGAATAAATTTCTGACACGCTTATTTTAACACGTTAAGCGTGATTAAGACACGTCAGTGTCTGGGTACTCACACTGAAATTTTCGTTTGGTCGATATTGGCCTATGGGAGCGTCAGTATTAAGATTAATGCAAAATCTGTTTATGCGCACTTGGGACTGACACTGAAATTTTCATTTGGACGACATTGACCTATCGGACCGTCAGTGTCAAAGTTAATACAAATCTTCTGCTTATACTCTATGGAGACTGACACTGAATTTTTGGTTTTGGGGGGCATCGGCCTATGGGACCGTCAATGTCAAGGTTTATGTCAAATCTTCTGTTTACTTTCTATTGGAACTGACACTGACCTTTTGGTTTTGGGGGACATTGCTTTTGGGGGACATCGGTCTAGGGGACCATCAATGTCAAGGTAAATGCAAAATCTTCTGTTTGCACACTCTTGGGAATGTCACTGAAATTTTTATTTAGATGACATTAGGCTATAGAATCGTCAATATCCAGGTTAAAGTAAAATCTTCTGTTTATACACTTTTGGGATTGACACTGAAATTTTTATTTGGGTGGCGTTGGCCTATAGGACCGTCAGTATCAAGGTTAAAGTAAAATCTTCTGCTTATACACTTTTGGGATTGACACTGAAATTTTTATTTGGATGACATTGGCCCATAGGACCATCAATATCAAGGTTAAAGTGAAATGTTCTGTTTATACACATTTGGGATTGACACTGAAATTTTTACTTGGATGACATTAGCTTATAGGATCGTCAATATCAAGGTTAGAGTAAAATCTATTTATATACTTTTGGGATTGACACTGAAATTTTTGTTTGGGTGGCATTGGTCTACGGGACCGTCAATATCAAGGTTAATGCGAAATCTTCTGTTTAGATTCTATGGGGACTGACACTGAACTTTTTATTTGGGCGACATTGATCTATGGGACTGGCAATATCAAGGCTAATGCAAAATCTTCTGTTTATACTCTGTGGAGACTCACGCTGAACCTTTGTTTTTGGACAGCATCGGTCGGCGGAACTGGCAATATCTAGGTTAAGGCAAAATCTTCTCTTTATACTCTCTGGGAACTGGCAGTGAACTTTTCGTTTGGGCGACATCGGCCCGTGGGATCGGCAATATCTAGGTTAATGCAAAATCTTCTATTTAGACTCTCTGGGAACCGACAGTGAAATTTTCGTTTGGGCGGTTCTGGCCCGTGGGACCAGCAATGTCAAAATTAATACAAACTCGTACAGTTCGTGTCGAAAAATGCCTATTTCCTTTTTATACGATTTATTTTCCATCTTTTCCAGTTTGACGTTATTCCGACACCAATTTGACCAAAAACGATGAAAGGAGTGCATAGCTCCTGCAATGGAACATTGTACAACGCAAAAAGCGCAATCGCGCCGTTTAGCATTCAAACGTTTAAAAACTATCTATTTTACGTCTCATGGTTCTCTGCAAATTTTGCTTGTTTTTAATAAGGAGTCGTTTTACAACTAGTCGTCCCCCAAAATCGTACGCAATAATAATTTGTACTACTATATATTATAATTTTAGTAATTGCAAAATAAAAAAATTTGAAAACGGCCATTTGACCGACTGTGGTAGATTTAATGTTAAATAAATTCTTGTTCCTTTTGTTGCTCACGATTCGAGTACGACGTGACAACAACACTACCTGCGCATAATTGCTAACATTCCCTGCGCTTTTCGTTAATAATTCGAAAAGAAACCAGCATATGCCATTTTCACGAATGCACAGTTTCTTAGAATAACCCCAGAAATCACTGTTTTCAAAGATCTTGAACATTTTTAGGACACCCTGTATACATTTAGAAGTAAAGTGCAAATTAATCTGTGGGAATGTTTACAAAAACAATTTCTATACTGTTCATATAACCAATAAATGAGATTTAATCGAAACAAAAGGTGTAAAGAGAAGCATATCGATTATGCTTCAGAAAAATATCGTACAGACTGAATCATGTTACCTGTTACAAGCCTGTGTTTGGATAACCACTGATTGCAGATTGTTTTTTATTTGAATTGTAGATTAGTTTTCTGAATTACTGCAAACTTACAAAAAATTACAATTAGTTTTGGGAGAAAATTGGAAATAACTTGCGCACGAGGGTGAACTGAAAAACGTTGATCTCTGAACATTATAAAATATGATGTTGTAACATTTATGCAAAGTGGGTAGGTAAGAATCAACTTCCGAAAGTATTCGTGTTAACTTCCTTACTGTATCAAATAACGTTCACTAATACCGGTGCATTCTCATTTTCGAATTGTCTACATTTTCTGTGATACTTACAAGGGAACATATTCAGATGCGAAAATCCGATTTTGATGAAACTTATGGAAGCTTATAGCTTTATTGTTTACACAAAAGACTTTTGTTAAAATTTTCTTGCGCGACTACACTTCCCATTGAAAAACACACAATTTAACCAGTTAACTGTGGCGCCCTCGTTTGAGAACGCGCCATTTTGAACCATGACGAGTATAATCGTCAATCACAGAGTAAGTTGTGCTGGTAAGATATTCGATCAAAAAGATGGGTTTATTTTATAAAATTGACAATTTTATTACTAATATTTACGTATTTAGTTAACATACACATATATTGCATACATATTGAACTAAAAACGCAATAAAAACTAAATATTATAGCATTTGTCCCATGACTGACCATACCTGAAGGAACCCTATTATAAATCAACTTTCTAACTATTGCCTTTGCCCCTTTTAGAATAACATCTAAAAAACGATATCATCGCACATAAATAAGTTCGTTATGTGAACTGGTAAGCCGTTTCAGCCGGTGCATACGGGGACGCATGAGTTCATCTCAAATTATTTATATTTTTTATTTGCTTGTTTTATTCCGCCATGGCCTCAAAATATTCTAAACATCTTGAAATTTGAGAATATGTTTTGTTTTTCTAAAAAATTACAATTTAAATAGCCAATGGCCACTACTTTATACGCATGACGAGTATACTCGTCAATCACAGTTAACTGGTTAAGAACACACAGTTGTAAGCTGAATTATTTTTATTATTGTTGTACTTTTTATTCATGTTACAACGCGCATTAGCTTAAATTTTATTTACTAGTAGATGCAAATTGCAATCGAATTACGGCGTGGCGCGATATTGAAGCCGCACGGCGCCGAAAATCTAAAAAATGGCCAAAATTAGCTGATTACAATGATTTTTTTATATGAGTTCCAGAAATACTAGCCTCTTGTAATTGCGGTGGTGTCTTCAGGGATGTTTGGAGCTGGTTCAGAAATTTGTTCAAGTC
>CM052097.1:9792368-9803940 GCA_028453745.1 Agapostemon virescens
GAATCCTGAAGGTATCCGGTTGTCCATAGCTCTTTGGGATCCCGAAACTGCCCAGCTGCCTGTGTTTCATGAGAATTCCAATAGTATCTGGCTACCTATATCTCTGCAGGATCCCGATAGTATCTCGCTACCTACATCTCTTAACGATCCCTAGTCTACTCGACTGCGTACGCCATTTTGAGATCGCAAAGATATGATACATTTTGGAATCCTGAAGATATCCAGCTGCCTATATGTCTTTAGGATCCCGAATCTACTCGTCTGCGTACGCCATTTTGGGATCGCGAAGATATACATTTTGTAATCCTGAAGGTATCCGGCTATCTATATCTCTTCAAGATCTCGAAATTGCCCAGCTGCGTGTGTTTCATCAGGATCCCGATAGTATCCCGAATCTATTCGACTGCATATGCCTCTTCCGGTTACCGAAAGTATTCGGCTACCTATGTCTCTTCGGGATTCTGAAACTATCGGACGACGTACGTCTCTTCGGGATCCCGAAAGAATCCGACTACATACGAACGTATAGAAACTTCGAAAAGACGTGTGGATAAACAGAAACTTCAAGACGATCCGATTATGTATGTCTATATGTCCACAATGCCACACATGGGGATCTCTCAAGTACTTACTTATTCTTATAAGCACACAAGTGATAACAACAGAGCTAACTCTGTTACATCGCGATATTGTCGCTGTTGTTCATGTTACATGAATGTCAAAGGTACAAATTACTTGGCTCAAGGGGACAAGTTAGCAATTTTTTATTTTCAGATTATTTCTTCGATATTTCCGGAGCAATTTTTCTCGTTTGCATGAAATGCCACGCGAATGACAAAAATACAAATTATTTGGCTCAAGGGGACAAATCAACAATTTTTTACTTTCAGATAATTTTTTCGATATTTCTGTACCAATTTTTCTCGTTTGCATGTAAAACCACGTGAATGGCAAAAATACAAATTATTTGGCGCAAGGGGACAAGTTAACAATTTTTTATTTTCACATCATTTTTTCGATATTTCCGGATCAATTTTTCTCGTTTGCATGTAATGCCACGCGAATGGTAAAAGTACAAATTATTTAACTCGAGGAGACAAGTTAACAATTTTTTCGAGATTGCACGATTATCTCTATTTTGTCTGCAATTACATAGTTTTGTTATTACAAAGTGATAACTGATATCAAAATGAATGACCTTCCAAAGCAACCAAAAACTACACTCTAGTAATTAGTATTTTAACTACCTGATGCATAAGTAGATTACTTTCATTGCATACTGTAATAATACAGTTCAATAATATACACGCCTGTGTGTTCGTAACAATGTGCAAGCACTTTCGAGATCTCAATAAATTGCATTGTATGTATACATACATAGATACAGATAGCGGAATCGTTTTGGGAATATCTTTGTCTCGACACGCCCTTTCGGGATCTCGCTCTGAATCGTAAATTGTCTAATTGTACTAAACCGACGTATAACAATTCTAACAGAGGTACGGTTGCAAGAATCAAACACTGAATCGAAATGGTCCATACAATATTGACAGTGGGTAATATTGGAGTAGACTTTCTTACAAGTTTGAGGGAAACGGGTGAAACAACAATATCGTAAAAAGGTATATTAAATCTTTTAATAGGGTAGAAAACCTCTTTTGAATATTCGGTATGCATAAAATTTCGTTTCACTTGAAATATAGACCACTGGGTAGTCTATTTTCCGATCGATCTCGTCGATTTCCAAAACAGATTTCCTTCCATGTATAATCCCACACAAAATATGTGCGTCATTTCTGTAAGGCTCAAGATACACACTGTACAGATAATTGAATATCGAAGAAAGACCATGGAACATCGATGGGGCTGTGTGTATGCCATTTAGGGGATGGTTCGAGCGAGGATCGATCTCGTCGAAGAGCATTCTTTCGACTCTGTTGTTTGCGAAACATCGAAATGATATATACAAGGTGCGACCGAATAACATGTACAAGCGGACACTAAATTCCTTGTGAAAAAATAAGAATAAATTATAAAATAACATTCTATCACTCAGAGCTTCGTTCTCGGTGAAATCAAATATGAAAATTCTATCAAAATCCTAACTTAAAATCTTACTATATAAATCTATTACACCTGTGCACGATTCATCAAGCAGTATACAACGTGAAGTGCTTTTTTAAACAATATTTAGTTCGCATTTAAACCGAGTTTATTGAAGACACGAACAAAGTTTAATTTCGTTAATTATACATTGCTGAAACTACTTGTCTCGCTGTCGTACGCCTAATTACAAGTGCATAAACTTTTGGTAACATCTCTTAATCTTTCGTTTGTCTTCAAACGCGTTATAAGTTTTAAAATATAAGACTTAAAAGAAATCAAATAAAATTAGAGAATTTTCATTCACCTGTAAACAAACAGGTTCAGGAATTCTGTAATTAATGAGATCGAATTTTGTTCATTAAACATTTTCTTTGTTTAATGGACTATTTTTGCAATTTTATGACTGATTTAGGATTATTTAATGTCCCATTCATCAATTCTATTATAAATGTACTTTTGGTAGTACTTCTTGCAAATCTCGTTTTTTCGGTGTATCCTAAGGTAATAGTTATTCCGTTCAATTCAATTGGTAGAATCAGCCTATTTAACACTTTGACTGCCATGTCACCCGTATATGGGTGACAGAATTATTTGTGCATGTTTAAAAATAAATTTGAAGGTTGAAGGATAACTATGTGTCAGACATTTTAAGTTTTGAATCGCTGCTGCGTTAAATAAATTACTTTGATTTTGTGGAATTTTTTAGGCTGTTGGTCGGGCAGTTAAAGTGTTAAAATCGACGCTGTCACCGAACTCAGAGAGTCAAGCGTCGCGCAAATACTGTTTACAGAAACAATGTGCCTTATACATTGCTCAACGAATCGCAGTCGATTTTCAAATTTGAATTTCTGGAAAATTAAGCCATGGGTGAACAAATATTGTTTTAGAAGTTTTCCTTATTTTTTCACGAGAGATCAGCTGCTGCTTGCTTGTAGATCTTATTCGGCCGGACTCCATATATCTGATATGGGAAGTTTTCTCTTCGGCTTGCATGTGGAACGAGTTGTTAGCGACTCGTAGTTGAAATCTGAACGCGAGTAAAGCAAGCAAGCAAGCAGTGGCAGCTTCTAGAGTACAGTAACGTGAGAGGGGCACACGGATCGGGTTAAGATGTAGCATAATACAATCGGTGTAAACGAGATAAGTGTTGGTAGATATGAGTGTGTCTGTGGGTGTAGTGATACATATGGCATGATGATACAAGGCTCCTGCGGAAGCGATGATTAAAGGTTAGGTCAGGCTTACCCTCACTGTCGGCCTTCAAGTAGAGCTGCCCCTTTGGGCTCAGACACTGCCGATACTCGGTCGTGTAACATTCTGTATTCATTCAAACCAAATTTCAAGTTATCAAAATTTGCATATACGACACTGTCGACGTGCTCTTTCTTTTTCTTTCACACTGTGCCTCAACATTCATTAAATGCAAGTCTAAGACCCTTGCACCGTCGCGTTTTCTATTGATCGAGTAGCTTCCGAACAAGCGTCGAAACAAAAAGGATTTGCAAATATTTGTGCTCGCTAAACCGTAGAAAAAATACTTGGCTGGTGCGAACGTTTCATTTTTATTTCTGTAAGACGACGACAGGACCTGCATGCATTTTAATTCGCGCGAAGCTGATTGGCACTTCCGATATCTTCTCCTGTTAATTTTCACTTTCCGTCGACGATATCCTGTTCGTTTATTAATGCTAGTTCATAAACTGAAATTAGCTGCATTTTCTTTTTTAAACTCATTTTAATAAATACCACGAATTTTCAACTGTTCTATGCACCTGTTCGCGTTTCGCGAACCACGCAAATTCCTTACTGTACGATACGTGTAGATTCGAAAGTTCTGTTTGCACGGAAGAGATAAATGGTTTCGAAATGGGTGCTGTGAATTATGTATTTCAATTTGTATCCGGCGTTAGTGCTGCTCTAATTTATCGTGAACTCTATCGGAGTTAATATACCGACTTCAATTAAGGATCAGTGTAAATTGAAAATATGATGTGCCTTTGATAATGCAAGTAGCCAACAATGAATTATTAAAAATCTTTCTCGTTTCCTGCTCGTTTTACGAGGCTCTTTGGTTTCGTATTCGTGTTATGCAATTCGTGACGATGCTCTAGATAGATACGGGCACTATTGATTCGGTTTCAAACTAATTATTACACATTATTCGCACTCGATGTTTGACATTACTGTGTTGATTCGCAACACGGTGAATTTGCTTAACCAAATAACTGCCTACGCATTCGAATGAACGATGAACGAGAGAACTACATGTGAGTAAAATGTTGATCGAACCTTCTCTTTGAAAACAAACAGAAATCACTTTCAAGAGAAAAAAACAACACGATCGTTAACGTACATATAGTGAGTAACATTAATATTCGGACACTATAAAATTTTTACTTTGTCGCATTGTAATTTTGTTCACGATGAAGGAAAAAAAAATATTAATTCTAAATTACATTCCTGCATAATGTCCAGTTAATAAAAGTATAAATTTTATTTATATAATTACTAGCATTTATTAAATATTCTATTTTAAACGAAACAATGTCTGGTTTTAACGTTACAATAATATTCGGACACTTTTAAAAGCTCATAGTTTTTGTACTAATTTTTACAAACGAAAAGTAATTCAACATCGTGTAGGATATCCTTCTTGACGAATGACCTCTTTTAATAGTTGAGGCATATTGCAAATTATTTTTTTCAAATATTCTGTACTAATATTATTCCATTCTCCTTTCAGTCGTTCTTTTAACATTTCTTTAGATGTTATTGCAGTTGTTCTAATTCGTCGGTCTAGTTCAGTCCATAAATTCTCTATAGGATTCAGATCTGGGGACTCAGTTGGCGGTTGTAATAATTTTGGACAATTATACAGCAAATATTTCTGTACGATACGTGCCTTATGCTTGGAGTCATTATCTTGATAATACTTAAATGTATTCTGAATCTCCATTTTTATTGCGCTTTTACGTAAATTATTTTTTAACATGTTCAGGTATACATTTTTGTCCATTATGTTATCAATAAAAATTAATTCACCCGTTCCAAATGTTGAGATACATCCCCATACAAGTACATTTCCACTTCCGTGCTTTATAGTCGGCTTCGTATTTTTAATTTTGAATTCTTCATTTTTCTTTCGCCACACCATTCTTCGCCCATCCGATCCAAAAATGTTGAATTGACTCTCATCACTAAAAATAACGTCATTCCACCACGCATCATCTTTTAAAACAAATTCTCTCGCAAAGTTTAATCTTTTCTTTCTATCAGTTTCATTCGCATGCGGTTTTTTCTGAGCAACTCGTCCATTATAACCATACTCTTTGAATAGCTAATTTTGGTGCACTTAATGTAGGATCTTTCTTTATTTTTCTTATAATTCTTCTTTTATCTCGCGTGTCCAAAATTTTTGTTGGCCTCTTTGCGGAATAGATTGTATTCGGTCTTCATACTTAAATCTTTTAATAATATCTCCCACTCTACTTTTACTAATTTTAAGCATTGCTGCAATTTTCCTTTACGATTCACCTTTTGCATTGTGAAAAATGACAAGTTGGCTAATGTTGTATGAAGTGTTTCTCTTACGTCCGATTATTACCAGTGAACTTAGTGAATATCTAAATACAACTGATTTTCTGAGGCTCGAGACAGTATACACAGACTGTAATGTTCATAAACATACATCACAATCGCATTAAATATCACATTAACTCACGCAAATTGTTACATTCCGAAGTATCCGAATATTATTGTCACGTTAAAACTAGACATTATTTCGTTTAACCAGTTAAGTGTGTTTGACGACTATATCCGTCACAGATATGTGGCAGAATTTTGTGTCATGACGATTATATCCGTCATGCGTAAAATTTTGTTACAATTTGATATTTAAATTGTAATTCTGGCGAAAACTAAATTATATTCGTAAATTTTAATATGTTTATAATGTTTAGAGGTCAAGACGAAATTAAACAAACAAATTAAAATTATAAATAATTTGACATAGATTCATACATCTCTGTACGCTCTGGCTAGAACTCTTGATTTTCGCGACACACATAGATGCACGCTTTGAAAAGGGATCGCCACAGTTAATTGGTTAAAATAGAATACTTAGTAAACGTTAGTAATTATATAAATAAAAATTATGCTTTTATTAACTAGACCCTATACATTAATGTAATTTATAATTAATTGTTTTTTTCTTCATCGTGAACAAAAATTACAATGCGACAAAGTGAAAATTGTATAGTATCCGAATATTAAAGTGATTCACTGTAAGAGATTCGATTGGTCGTAAACATTGAAAGTTTGACCAACTTCAAGGGTGAAAATAAAATATTTGCCATCTTATCCGACATGCCAAATGAATTCCGAACTTGGAAGGTTAAATGGCCCATAACTTTTCACAGAATTAACGTCCACCGGTTTCAAGAAAACTTTCAACCATGTTAGCGAAAACTTTGTACAGCGAGGATTCGAAAAAGGTTTTCGTCGCTTCTATCTTGAACTGTAACTTATAGCACGTAACCGTGGCAGTGTCCGCCGTTACATGAACAAGAGAGTACACAAAGAAAACCATTTTTTCCTCACTGTTGCTCGTATCTGGTGGTCGAACGAATTTCCGTATTCCCCCAAAAGTATCGCGTAAAAATCTTTACAACCGCCACACTCCCTCGTTCAAATCGTATCAAATTTATTTGGGACGTCGCTTTGCAATGACAGAAATATTGGAAACGATCAAAATATATAGAATACCTTGTACACGTGTACTTCAAAAGCATAGTTGGATTCTAGAAATTTCTCATTTCAATCTCGTGAAATTACTTCCTCCTCGAAGAGGAACAAGTTCTTTCACACCGTTTTTGCTCCAGTAACAAATATCTGAATATTTCATAATCGCATTTGCAGATTAAAAGATAGTTCACCGTGTACATTCGCGGTTTCTTACAATCGACAAAGACAAATGTTGGTTTTTGCATAAAGATCCGCAGTCTACTTGCGATCAAGATCAAACAGCTGACACCGCTGACGCGAAATTGTTGTAAATAATGTGGATGTCGAGTAAACAAATATTTAACTACTTCAGCGTTGCAGTACTCCGTCACCGGACTGTTATTCAATTAAAAGTCCGTTTTCTTGCGCAATTCTTGCACTAGGTCGCGGCGAACGGTGGATTGTGACGAGATACCGAGCACTCGCTTCTAGATTCTGTGTAACACTCTTTTCACAAACAACCGGATCAATACTGTGCATCTTGCAGGAAGGATATATCGTTACATCTGTGTCTGTGTTTCCATCGGTTTTAACCGAGAAGCACCAGCTGCATCGAAATAGTTTTATTTCTGACTAGCTCGAACCGAATGATTTATTGATCTCGTGTGAATCAAAGGGGCACGAGCCGAGACCTGGAGCATTCACGCATAATAACTGCGCGAGGATAGATCGATTAATATAACAATGTGCATTTTATCAACGGCTCTTAACGGCGATACAGACGAACGTTACGCGAAATTTCGTTTCCGCGATCTATCGTCGAAATGAACGAGCAGTTTGCTTCTTCGAACGGAAATCTGCAGACATACCCTAACTCTAACTTAAGAACAGTCATTCGAAGCGATCGAGAGGCTAGCATTCATACAGTGGAACCTCGATTATCCAAACATCATGGTCGTTGACTGTTTGATACACAGCTAGAAATATTTATCTCGTTATTAACCTCTTGCACGCAGATTTATTTCACGGTTACAGTTTATTTCAAGGACTTCTTTGCTCTTGGAATATCGTAGCAAGGAAAGAAAATTTTTATTCGATATTTTGATACTTAATCCAATTTGATTTCGGTTTAAACGAAATTAATAACATAGTAATTTAGTGAAATTTCTTGGTTGGAAAGCTTTATCGCCAGACTGATTCAATATGGTGCAAAAGGTTAATGAAATTAGCTAAATTGTCTATAATATTTACGCAAAATAGCCATAATTTACAGCTACCGTGAGCGAAGACAGTAGTGTTTCGAAATTTCAAGGAGTGTGCGAGTACTCGAAGTTGTAACTTCGACTGTAGTCGGGTTGAGTCGGGATTCCGAATTTTTGCAATGTTTTCGTAAACGAAAGTGTAGTCGAGGTAAGTCAAGTTTGAGGATCCCAGATCTACAGGTTTCTATGTAAAATACACATTGTCTGTATCAATGACAAAACACTGGAATCGAGTAAAAAATAGTTTTCTTGTTTAACACTAAACTTGCCGCAACGAGTCTTATTAATATCAATCGTAATTTAAACTTAATAACCTAGTTTAAATGAAAATCAAATTACCTCACCCAAGTTCCATTCTTTTAGAAAAATTAACTTTTGAATTAACGAGGCTTCTCAGATTTATTATTCTATACTTCTTGAAGTTACACAATTGCCTTCATAGGGAATGTTATTATAATTTTAATATTAATATCACTTTTAAATAAAATTAAATAACCTCATCCAAGTTCTATTCCTTTAGAAATATTAACTTTTGAATTAACGAGCCTCCTCAGATTTATAATTTATACTTCTTGAAGTTACACAATTGCCTTCATAGGGAATGCCATACTAATTTGAATATTATTACCTACTTCAAATAAAAATAAAATAACCTCATTCAAGTTCTATTCTTTTAGAAAAATTAACTTTTGAATTAACGAGCCTTCTCAGATTTATTATTATACAATTATTGAAATTACACAGTTGCCTTTATAAGAATAAATTCAATACATTTCTTAACCCTACCATATAGCGTAATAAAAAGTGCACAAGTTATAAATAAATTAACTCTCGCAACTATAATAATGCAATAAACACTAGTCAACTTTTTAATGCACGGTAAATTTAGTGTTAATAATTCCGATAAGTTAAATCCTTTTGATTCGTCTACTGTTTTCCGTTTCGCCTACTCATACTTGTCACAACTTCATAAAAGTCACAGTCTATTCATGACCTCCTAATCTAATTTTACGTTTTTGGGATCCTGACCCAACTCAAGCCAACTCCACCTGACCCGACACCCTAGACTCGGATACTCGACATTTCGGGTACTGGCGCACCCCTATGAATTTCTGAACGCGAACCAAAATTCTGAGACACGCCGATATTATTTACCCTCAAAAGCTTGACTCGCAAAGATAAATCTCCCAAACGTTGCTCTACGGTCCGAAAGAATCTTCAATTAATACATTCTTGGATACTTTGAAACTGAGAAAGTCAATTCACTGGAACCATTCCATATTCAAAAACAACGTGTGTCAAATATAAGCAGCTCCATTTGACTAGGCGCTTAGGCTAAGTAGATACTGGTTGGATTGACCGTGGTATCTAC
Source organism: Agapostemon virescens (assembly GCA_028453745.1). NCBI lineage: Eukaryota > Metazoa > Arthropoda > Insecta > Hymenoptera > Halictidae > Agapostemon > Agapostemon virescens. Next base: position 9,801,831 of record CM052097.1, read on the forward strand.
CGATGTTCTCATACATACCGAGCTACGTTTCGTGAACAAACAAAAACGAAAAAAAATTGTCAAAGCAGCATGGAGCACTCGACGTAAGACAATGAGAAACGAGAATCGTACGAAAGTAACGAGCAAAGCGAACAGTTAAATTTGAACTATCGAGATAGAATGATAAAATCAACACAACGAACCACTGCATCGAACAATTAATAATTGAGGTTCTACTGTACCACGAAATGAACAAACGATTCAGCCTCGGTGGATCGAAGAGACGTGTGTCTTGATCAGCCGTGAACCACTACTTACCGTGGAGTCATGCGATATCGAAGCAACAGAAAAATGATGACGAAAAGAAAACGAAACAACAACGACGATATATGATCATTAAGAAAGTAACGAGGAAGAATATAGTTGTGTTTCATTTATTATTATTTTCTCTCTCTCTGTCGTCGTTCCTCTTGGATGAAAAAGAACCGTAAAAGCCGTTGCATACTGCACACACTGAACACCGAGAGAAATTTTGAATACGACTGCCAATCATCGACCAAAAGCCAGCCAATAATGAAGAATAGGGCATTCAGCGGAGAGACGATACAAAAACACTGAGTGTCTTTGAAGGTACTCTTGACGAATGTTCATTCAAGAACACACGTCTGTGTCCCAGTGTACATGGAGGAGAGTATAATGAACAAGAAAAAAAAGGAACGGACAGAAAACAGGAGTAGTAGTATAAGAAGAAGAAGAAGAAAAAGAAGAAGAAGAGAAGAAGAAAAAGAAGAAGAAAGATATGTACTGTAATCGCAGGATGCGACGAGGCATCATTCAATTTTCAATTCATTCGAAACTTATCTCAATATCGACGGAACACTTTGGGGTACTCGATAAACTGAAGGGGTTCGCTCTCCCGACCTGACTTCGAAGAATCGTCTCTTCATGAAATTAAGTGGCGCTTTTCATTTTCTGAGACGTTAATCGGCTTTGTCTACAAATATGTCACTCTGCCGGCGGCTAGAATACCCTAACCCCCGAGGTAAGCTCATCTCCTTGCCACTGAATCTTTTAGAGCGACTGCCTACAATACTGCTTACGAAAATGGGGTCGGCAAGCTCGGTGACATTCGTTAAGATCTTTCTCCTAAATAATGCACTACCCACACATTCTAACGAAGTTCGCTCTCTCACGTATGTCGCGGTTGTCTGACACATATTGTTCAAACGTTAGCGAAATAGTTGGTACAGCGGAACCTCGATTATCCGAACGTCTGATTTTCTTATTCTCCACATCTCGAGTTCCCGACTCGGTTCGTTTGTGCAAACTGAGTCGAGCATTCGCACGAAGAGAGGCGCTCGTCAGGATAGGATTGCATGAGGCGCAAGAGAATAGGCGAACCGCTCGAAATAAATTCAGGCCTCGGCGTAATGTGATGCTGGTACAGCGGGGAAGTCAACATTGTCAAAACGCCGATGATAGATTTGTATAATACCGTGCACAATGTTTATATCCACGGTAGCATTCTTATAATAGCAATAGCGATTCTAGAAATTGTTTGATATAACTATGGCGGCTCTACTTCCCACGTTCACCAACAGATGGAACGACTTTCTCGCTAGTACTTGATCCGCCACCGATTCATATGTTAGGGTTACTTGTAAGTAATAAATTATTTGGAAAGAAGTTTCTTGCTTTTAATTCTGCATTTATCGTTGAAGAGGAAACACGTATTCTTTTGCAGAATTTTTTTACAAATTTGCGATATTTGTACTTGGATAAATAGTATAATTTAAATAGTAATAATTGAATACTATTATAATTGGATAAATAGTCCAGGAGGTTTATTTCTGGTGATTATGACTTTTCTGAAAGGCCTCGAAGAACCCTGAATTTCTATAAGAAGGGGATTGAAGAAAAACTTGATTTTAACACTAACTTCGTTTTAGATTTCAAAATAATTTGTTACGTGTGGATACTCCTAATATACAGGGTGCGGCACCTAAAACAGGTCACCTGAATAACTCGCTTGCTATTGAAGATAGAAAAAGAAGGATCAGACCAAGCTTACTTGATATCGAGGGGCTCGTAATCCGATGTCATTAATTTTTTTATAGGTGGAGACGTCAAG
>CM052097.1:9835966-9870592 GCA_028453745.1 Agapostemon virescens
TAGAGTGTGAAAGGTTTTTCGCCTTAAACTCAGCAATAAATTCGAAAACTCCACTGCGCAAATATTTACGCATTATTAAAAATGGTAGTGATCGATCTTTACGTCTTTCGCGAAGCTGCAGAATCTTTTCACAGTTTGAACTTTTAGAATTCGATGAGCCCAGACTTCTGGATACGCGAGGAGTGCGATCCATTATCCTCGACACGCCTGCAGTCTATTCTTCACAATTAAGTTCAAGGCTAAATGTCATCAAGAACCGTACTCCGACTTCCGAGGAAACCTGTTCATACGCACAGCCGTTCTGTACCAACACAAGCGTTCACGAATGATTCATGAGAAAGATGAAAAGTAAGACAAGCACCCTAAAAAGAAACGCAGGCCGGCCTTTCCATCTCGTCTTGAATGTACCGGTACTAAAGTTTAGCTCTGCAAATGGCATTTAGTATTTCATGGAGGCACTTCAGCATTCACTACCCGAAGCCACGGTAAAACATATTCAGCCCTGCGACAATTTTCCTTCGATTTTTCAAAGGAATCCACCTCAATTTTCTACAGTCGACGGCAGCTGCTCGTGAATCACGTTCTACGCTGCCAGTCGGTTTGTTTTTCAAATCTCTCCGAACACGTTCCGTCGGAATGAGAGTCGCGAAGTCCGGGGACTTCAAGTATTTCATTCGGATCCACTTAACCCCTTAACGCACGATTTTCTCCATGGCTCGTCATTCGTGAAATTCGAATCGATTCTTAAACTTGTTCTGTCCCTTTGCTTCGCCCCCTGTGTAACTTTCAACACGCTAAAACTGCCACGCAAATTTAGCGCATCTTGCCCTGGGTGCCACGGTTTTATTTTAATACAATTAATTTAATATATAGTTTTAATAATAATTTTAATAATAAAAATTGATAATCAATATGTTCTCTACACTATATACATTTTTCATGCATTCTTTCTAATAGTTCCTAACTCAAATAGCCATTTGTAGGCAATCTAAAGTTGCAGCAGTGACTACGAGATATCTCGTACCTGGCAGTTTTGGTACAGACGCTTACTACGAGATATCTCGTAGTAGGAAGTCAATGGGTTAAATCGGCCAGCAAACATTATTTTATATTGTGTTGTTCGGAAAGTTCGTGCCGATTAATTTTTATTTTTAATAAATATATACCAAAACGAATAGATAAATAATCGATTCCCGATGAGTAAATCGGCACGAACTTTCCGAACAACCCAATACAAACTAGAACTACCGAACCAATCAAAACGACTGGTTCCTGATTTTTTTATTTATAATTACTGATGTTCTAAAAATATTTTCACCAGAAAGTTTCGAATGAATTTCTTCGTTGAAGCAGACATTAGGATAAAAATTATACGAGATCTGAATAGATGTAATTTTGTCATTATTACAAAGCAGTATACATCGATCGGATTTAGTACTTGGAAGTTCTAGTGTTAAGATAAATCTATTGATTCAATTTCTATGAAGGCCATTTTATAATTTCAATAATTGTGAAATATAATTAAGCATTAAGTCACTTGTTTCTATTTGCATCTTTCGTTCCGTTCCATTTCGTCGCTAAAATATTCTGCAACCAAATCGTTTCTTCGATAACATTTTGCAGTTTCTTCAACTGCGATTGCGTTATGTACTGTTTAGTTACTTTATTTTTACTTTATTTTTCTGCAGGAATTTTGCTACTCTTTTGCTACTTTTTTATAAGTACATCGTTCATTGATCGCGATTTTACAATTTCTCCAACTTTGATTGCATTATACGGACCGTTTATTTTGAAAGTGGTGCAAGTCCATTTCCTTCTGTTTCGAGAAAATTAAATGTTAGCAGATCTAACAATTAAAAAGTATAGGTTAATCATGTGAAGTCTGGGAATGTTTGTACTAATTTATCAATATGTAATTTGATTATATAAATTTCTTTTAGGCGAATTTAACTAAAATAATATATATTTTCAGGCTGCAAAAAGACTTACACCACTTTCATAATTAGTCAATTGTAAATATCATTTAATTTCAATTTTGAAATAACAAGTATAACTTAAAATATATTTCATATTAATTCAATTTTGTTTACAAATAATAACAAGAAATAAAATAGTATTAGTATTTTTTATTTTGAACGTTAATTATATTTATATATTGTTAAACTTACCACAAGATATTGGTATTATTAATTATTTATGCTCTTCATGTGGCAGTGCTTTGAAATATTCATGATGCACAGGAGATATAAAAGGTAATAGCTGCTGCATATCCTTATATTTTTTGTATGTAATACGCCTGGCATCGTCATGCAAAGGTACCAGGGCGATTTTTTCAAATTTTGGCGGTCTTCCCCGACATGTAGGTGATAAATTTAGAGTCTTAAATTCTGTGTCCGCCATTGATATTTTATATAAAATAGTATACGGTGCACTTTTGCAAAATCTCATCCAACATATTTGCAACCAATTTACTTTTATTCCATTAGTTCTTCTTCTTATCTGATTTTTAATTGCGTTTTGTAGATTTTTTGTTGAAACGAAATCCTCTCGTTTCATTTCGTGTAAAATAAATTTATTATGTTGTCTACATTGGTTTATAACGTCATACTAATCCTGTGGTTTGTACAGGAAATGCTTTTTTCGTAATGCCATTTTTTCTGTCCAGGGAAATGAGACTTACACCACTTTCATAATCAATGATTACGCAATTTCTTTTAGCAGCCAATTTTAAATTGAATAAAGCATAGGCATTTTTTAAGATATTAAATACTAACTAGTTATAAACAAAAATTTTACACTAAATTAAGCATAAATTACGTCATATCTCATTTTTTTAAAAAAGGACTTACACCGCTTTCAAAATAAACGGTCCATATATTCCTGAGTTCCTTTTTAGATTGCATACATTTTGTACGAACTCAAAATTAAGTTACAATTGTTCTCATGAATTTTTTTATTCCTTCACCGTCTCTTTAACTGGCGTTATTTATCATTACCTGTCGTCCGCAAAATCAGAAATAAAAGTTTAAAGCAGATGCATATTAATTATACTGCTTCCATTTGATTTGATCATGTACTTAAAATTGTTGTTGCACATCGATGCAAAAGAAAGTTATATAATTCAGTATATCTGAAAGAAACCTCGTATGTCCGATAGTTTGAGAACTTCTCCTGACCATGAGAAGTTATGTTCATAACTAAACTATTCAGATTACCTAAATTTCGTCCAGACGTAAAGAATATGAATTTACATAGAGCAAAAGTTGAAACCGCGATTGATTTCTTGAAATTTTCTCGCTTACGAGAAACAAAACATATTCTTCGACCAAAGCGAGTTTGAAAGTTCAACTTGCAGTACTTTAAAGGTCAAGGGGTTAAGGTAAATTTTGAAGTAGCACGGTCGTTAAGAAATTTTCTAATAGGGCGTTTCTCACGCTCCAAGTCCCCGGAACAAAGTTTCACAGCTTAAAAAAGAAAGAACAAATGTAACGCACATGCAGCGGGTCAAATAATTACGAATGTTATGTGTTCCAATTAAACTAATGGATTTGCGAGTAGTACGCGACTACACTCGTGTTTCACGTGAAACTTGCTAATGTACTGATGTTTTTATTACATTCCAGTGTAACACAGTTACGTGATGTCGCGGATTCCTTCGAACAATTCAACAGTTTTCCAATATATAGAAAAAGTGTACGGCCACGCAACTGTATTAAACGATCTTTGCCTGTAAAGGTTTTCCGTTAGTTAACTAACAGAAAAATTCGTTTCAACTGGTTTTTTACTTCTTCTTTTTTGCTGTGTAAACATGTGTGCTCCGCACAGGCAAATAAAAATTTCCGAGAAACGTTTCCAGTATTTTAAATTCCAGTCCACATTCATTTGCATCCAGTTTCATTTTATTTTTAGCATCGCTTGTTATATCAATTTTGGTAATTATATGCATTATATGAAAATCTTAAGTAAAATAAACATTTAAGAAAAAATAAATCTTTAACTAGTATTAGTTGCCACGATTATTAATTTATTTAAGTATACACTGCAAATTGTATTTCAATGAATTTATAGATTCTTAAGTTTTCCTTGTGGGCAATTATGTACGTTTTTGTAAATACATAAAGAATGAATACTTAAAAAAGTAAAATAAATATTTAAGGAATAAATAAATCTTTAACCAGTATTAATTGCGACGATTATTAATTAATTTAAGTATGCATTGCGAATCGTGTTTCAATGAATTTATAGATTTATAGATTTTTAAGTTTTCCTTGTGGGCAATTATGTACATTTTTGTAAATACATAAAGAATGAATACTTAAAAAAGTAAAATAAACATTCAAAGAACAAATAAATCTTTTACCAGTATTAATTGTGACGATTATTAATTAATTTAAGTATGCATTCTAAATCGTAATTCGATAAATTTATAGATTTCTAGATTTTTAAGTTTTCTTTGTATGTGGAATTATGTAAATTTTTTTAAATACATAAACAGCAGCATGGCTTTGAATAATGCACGCTTTGATTTCATAAGAATATAAATGAGATGCTATATGTAAAAGTTTGTTATATGTTTTTGAAGCTGTTCTTCACCCACTGTACAGCTAGTAAACACATTTAAAAAAAACATTAAGTTTCTCTGCAACAATTAAAATATATCAGTTATATTACAATTTAAAAATGAATTATACTGCAAATCTTTTTCAATTTATTCAACACTTATTTTTATAGTTCTTATTTATTCTTGTATAGTATAGGTACTGAACGTGTTATTTGCACGACTATGTAAGTACTATTTTATACCTATAGTTATATAGAAAATGTTATACTTATAGTAAATGTATAACATTTTCTAGTTAACTACAGCCATTCCTATCAAGAGACATAAAAATTGATTTAGTGTTTTCTTTTTTTTTTAAGTCCAAAACTGTATGGTAATTATTCAAACACGAGTATAGCGTTTCGCAGAATGTCTACTTCGATCGCCGAGCGCTACGAAAACAAGTGTGTAAAGCGAGCAGACTAATAAACAACTGTTCGTAAAGTGAAAGAAAAATGTACGGTCCGCACGACATCCTAATCAGTAGCTAGAAATCGTTTGCATAATGGATAACCGGTCAATGTACTGGCCGGTGTTGGATAAACGTAGAAACCGAAAAAATTAGTATGAACATCACGCAGCTTGACTTCGATTGTAACATAGGACTCACACTTTTCCCCCCCACTTTCGCATTGTTACTCATCCATTCGCCCCTGTCGAGTCAACATATCTATACGTCATCGTCCGCACACGCGGTGCACGCATACGCGCGCGTGCGTACACAAACCCCAGTGACACAACTGAAATGTGCGCACGAACAGTGTGCACGCACACGAGCGACGGAAACGTGTACGCGCACGCAGTATACATCTGTCAAAATCATTTCTCTTGCCGTCGTGGTACGATTCTTCGCATCCTATTTCATTTATTCGTCGACGAGCTTCTCCGTCGTTTCGACACTCTCTCATTCTCTCTCTCTCTCTCCCTCGTTCTCTTTTGCTATCTTGTTTCCTCTCGCTCTCTCATTCTCGCACGTATATCTTGTCACGTAAAAAACCGATGCAACGTGTCACCATCTCGTTCTTACTCTCTCGCTCTCTTCTTCTTACTCTCACCACGTATCTGCTGTCACGTAAAAAACCGATGCAACGTGCCATCGTCTCGTTCTCTCTCTCTCTCTCTCTCTTTCTCACTCTCACACATACAAACACGCACACACTCTCCTTCTCTTTCTCTCTCTCTCGCCCTCGTGGGCTATGTTACTCACTTGCCGATAATCTCGCAGAGCTCGTAAACCTCGTCGAAGAGAACCTCGTCGTCCGCCATAGTGGCGACGAGGAGATCGAGCAAGTCGTCCGAACGAGGGTTCTGAACGCGCCAAAAGGCGCGTCGAAGCTATGCGAATTCGTAATAATTCGGAAGTGCGTGAAAAATACACGGTTCCTCTCCTCCTGCGATCTGAGCCGACGCCGTGGGTTTCGTGTGGTGCCGTGTGGAATACGGCGGGCGGCGTGAACGTAGCCACGTATCGTGGATTCACGGCCGCCTCTCCTTCTCCCACTCTCCTTTCTCCGGCGACGGTTGTCCCTCTCAATCCCGCGACACCGACGAATTTGTTTTCCTTTACGCACACGTTACGCACATACACACATCCTCTATATGTACACAGTTGCGGAGAGATGATACACCCGTGTAGAGCACGCCCGGACCCGTCGTCGCACTGGCACTCGATCGGTGGACACGAGTTCGCGACCGTATATAACCAAGCCGCGTCGAGCGAACAACGGGAACGTGAAGATTCTCGACTGTATCGGGCCGTCAGTGGTGCCGAAGTAACACACCGATCGACACCGCCTTTTGAGGCCTTGTCCCGCCTCGGTCCGCCGGCAAACTCAGCGAACGCGACACCCGACGGGAATACGGGTTATACGTAGTACGGCCGTTTACACAATATCTCTCTTGTCCCGTGTCTCGGGGCCACGAAGGGAACCGGATCGGGCCGAATCGGTTGCCTTGTCGGAACGCTCGGCCGTACGATTGACAAGGACCGACCAGCTTGATACGGCCAGACGGACACCGATGCCCTCTGCACACGCTTTCCCCGTCTGTCAAACGCTGGAGGAGTAGATTCACTCGCTCCGAAGCAAGACTGGTTGCATAAAACGCGGCGAGCGACTGCGCCGACCAACAGCTTCACCTCCGCACCCCTCCGTCGAACTGTCGCACTTCGGGGGAGCGGGCGTGGCGCCGCTTCGCGTGCAATCTTTGCCGCTTTGATGCACTATATCCAACTATATACCTCGGCTACGCTCTGCTCTATTCCGTCGTGCGCATTTCTCCCCGAAAGCAACTAGCGCTGCCGTCGAGCGCGCCATTCATGCCGCACTCAAGATTCCTACAGACGATCTTATGAGCTTTTCTACACAGATCTTTAGCATGGAACAGAACCTATGCCAGTTTTAGCACGGCACAGAACCCGTTTTGGTTTTACTACGTCTGTGGCGTGAATTAGACTTTGCTTTAATCGAAGCATAACATCTCTAGTGTATTGTATTTTATAGACTTTTCTGTTTAGGCCTTGGGGGAGTCCAAGAAGCCTTATGTTATTGCCACGACTAATGTTACCGATAGTTCACAAATTTAAACGTATTAGCAAGAACTGGATATTTTATATACTTTATAGTCACTAAGAGCAGAGAGAACTAAAGACTTCCTGTACCCACGGTTTCAGTGTTTCTACTTTTTCCACATCAAGTTTAGCATAGAACAAAATCGCCGTCGACTTTATCATGAAATAAAATCTACACCATTTTTAGCAAGGTACAAAATTTGCTTCGATTTGATTGTGGCTTGGGTGAAAACTAGCTTCAAACATAACATTGTGCGACATTACCAGGAATCAGAACCTGCTTGGTGCCATCACAGTTTATGTATAAAGTAGACCAATTATCCAATGTTAATGTAATTTATCTATCTCCTGATCGAAAGTCTCCAGAGTTTCCTTACTATTTCCATGACACATTCCACTGTACCGGTTAGAATTAAGGTTCAATTTAATTTAACACTAGACACAATAGAGATAATAAAGAAAACATTAGAATGTTGTATTCTGTCACTGAACTTCCAAAACTCGTGCACATACAAACACGGTTTGATATACATACAGACACGTATAAATAATTGCTATTTTATCGATAATTGTTGTTATTGTTTTCACACTATGTAGCGGATATAGATAATGTACATTTCTATTTTACCAATGATATTAATTTTATATTTTGCCGACAACGTTGATATCGATTAACTATAAAACATGTTAACCTCTTTGAAGATATTTCTCTAACTACGAATTCTTTTTGTAATAAACCGTCTAAGGGGATATACATTTATCAAAAAATAAAAATAATTAATTTATTAACCCTCTGCACTTAGAGCCTTCTTTTGACGCATTTCTTACCAGTAACTTAAAATCATTACACACACAAATTAATGTATAAAATTTTTATATTTTAACATTTTATATATCCTAACAAATTTATAAACTTAATTTCTTAAATATTTGACTCTGTAATTTTTCTGTGTATATTTCATGTAACAATTCCCAAGATGCATGGCCAGCTTGTCGGGGCAAGTATTACAATAATATGTCGTTTAATGCCTTTTTCCAGATTTATTTCTCTGAGAACACACTTTGCAGTTCTTCCTAACTCCTTTTAGAATATTGTGTAGCTTTCCATTCAAGCGGATATCTTCAGAATCGACTGTTCGCTTCTCTGCTGTTTAATGGCTTTATATAAAATATATGAATTTATTGAACAAATTTATAAACCCCAAAAAAACAGTTTACGTCACCATTTTAGCGATAAAAAACAGTTACTGCCACTTATCGAGTTACCGCAGCAAACCAAGTGGTGAGCGAGAGTCACCTCTCGAGTTGCGGTATCAAACCATATGGTGAGTGAGAGTCACCTCTCGAGTGTAAAGAGTTAAATTTAGAGAAATATTAAAAATTTCGTTGAAGTTATAATTCATGAAAATAAATCAATTTATTTAAATTTAAACATCCACGAATGTTAGGTTGAAAACATTTGGCCCTGATGGTCATTTGCTTCCGGGGTAGACGTTACTCATTCGTGGAGAAGATGTCGCCACGTCACTGTGGCGCGAGACCAATGCCATACTTTCACGTTTGTACATGAACGAATTTTGAAAGTGTAAACTAATAGATCTTTAGGTAGATGTCGAGATTATTCGTAGTAGTTAATAAAAACATTTTTAGAAAATTTTTAGCGTTCTCATGGGTCAACTAGTTAACACTTTGCCGGCCTCTCATTTCTCACATCGCCATTACGCTGCCGCCGGCGAGATTCACGTAAGTCCTACTACTCGCCAACGGTGATATTTACGCAATTGTTCACAACACAGTCAGTTGCAATATAATAATTATTAAAGAAGGCATTAAGATAACTGTTACACAATTTTTATTCCACAGTCTTATATTTTTTAATTAGTACTAAAACATTTTAATTACAAAATTGTCTCCTAGGGTTCATAGTTCTTTTTAGTATGGTAAATTGCAAAACATTTTCCTGCATGCAGAGGAACGTTACAGGAAGGACACATATATGCAGTGGAACTTCTTTTCTTGGCAGCAGTGCAGATTTTACAAGCCCTTCGTGGGTTTTGAATTCTCAACTAACGTGTGTTCCTTGATCGTGAAACGTTGGTCTGCAACGATATGTCTACCTATGCAAACGTCGATATGAAGCACTATCGTTGGCGAAAATAAGTCACGCGTACGTGATAGCGGCCGATAACGGTTAGCAAAGAGAAGTCACGCGAGCGTGATAGCGGCTGGCAATGTGTTAAGTGGGAAAGTAATCAGGTGTGATCAAGTGGTCAAGCGATCAAGTGGACAATCGGTTACGAGATGAAGTAGTGAAATGGTCAAGACATCTTCCTCGCAAATAAGGAACCATTATGGCAACATGTACATTTTTAAAAAATAACCATTGCAGCTCCCCTTTACTACTCCTTATTACCTACGTCACGGCCTGCGTTTACGTCATCTATTCCGTACGCGGCCATGTTTTCCCTACTCTGTCTATTGGTCTAGAAACGTGTAACCAAAATTACAAAAGAATCGGCGATTCAAAATTTTTTCCAATTTTTTCCACTTTTTCGACAGGTCGTCCCTTCACTATTTGGCGATATTTGGCAATCTTTGAAGGCGTCCCTCGACCAAACTATTACAGCTATCGACATGATTCCAACGGAAAAATCTTCCTCAAACCTTCCTCTTTAAGAAGAGCCCTCATTTTCTAGGCTAGCGTTTCAGGGGACTTCAGGACGCTTCATTTTATCAACCCCATTTTGCCCATTTTCGCGATTTCGAACGCCTCAAAATTTTCAAAATCGTACCACGCCCGCAATTTCATTCCGATCGAGCTGAAATTTGGTATACATACTGCCTACGTGCCCAGTTACTTGTAGCCAGCGTTAGAAACGAGTCGGAGAAACTAAATTTTTTTACCGTTTCAGGAGTTGGGGTCTATGAGTGTTTCAGGAGTGACACGTCTGGTCACTCGCAGAATTGCGAGAAGACCATCATTGCGCAGAAGAAGCACAAGTTATTCGTTGAAATGAGATCGAAATATGCTCTTTGTCTGCTAGCAATGCAGAAGTATTAACAAAGCGGATTCTAATACTAGCTGTGCTGAACAATCGGAATAAACTTTTATTATTATAATTTTATTTCTGAATTATTACTTAAATTAATAATATTAACTCTTTGCACTTGAATGGTGACTCTGGGGCACCACTAAATATTGCAACGCCATTGTTTAAAATAATTTCTACATCGCTATGTTTGCAGGAAAGTAATAACAGTTTCACTATTGTAAAGACGAATAATAGTAAAAACCTGAATATACATAAGAGGAAATAAATCACGTAAAATGAAATACTCGGGAAATGTGCCTTGGTTTTCGAAGGTAAAACAGCTTCGAGTGCAAAGGGTTAAATATTACAAGATGTTAAAAAAATTAGATTGTCTGTTTTAATTTCTGTGCAGAAAGACTTTCGAATGCACCGATTCAAGGAACTACTTGAAAATTTTAAAAAGCAAACCTATTTTACAGTTTCCAAAAATAGCAACGCTTGTATTATGTAAAATAGAATATAATTTCCAAGTTTAATCATGTTTAATCGTAGATGGTATTAAGACTATTTTAAAATGAAATGTATAAGAGAAGAATCTGTATAAAACATGAGAATAATGGTGCTGAATAAGTCATAACGAAATATGCACATTTATTAGGGGGTACCGTAAAGAATATATCCTTTTTCCAATACCTACTACTCAATTCATAATTTGTTTACGATGACGATTTTTTACAACGATTTTTAATAATCTATTATTTCCACTTGTTGGAATACCTTTTCTTTTATTATATTTATTATACTTCGTACAGAGTTATACAGACTTAGATTCATTCTCGTTCATCTCCTCGCGTATCAGTTTTGCTAAAATGATTATCGCCTGAGAACAAATAGAAAGGATTACAGAAGGGATTACTTTGTTAAATAATTGAAAATTCAACTAGGAATCGAAGAAATAAATTAAGAAACCTTATCGATTTGTTCTGGAGTCGCGTAGCTGTAAGCGAGTCTGATATGTTGGTCAGGTTGCGAATCATCGCGATTGAAGGCGTGGCCAGGAATGATGAATATACCATGAGCAATACATTTGTTGCTCGCTAAATGCAGTACATCTTTGATTCCGGGTATTTTTAACCAAACGAACATTCCAGCGTCTGGTACGGTCCATTCCGCTAAACCTGCAAAATCACTTTTTGGTGTAAATAAAAAGAAAATTAAAACTTGCATAATTTTACCTAATCCTCGTACACTTCGCAAAAATAATTCCGCAATAGACTTTTAGTCAATATTTATTTACCATTGTTTTAAACTTTAATTCGACAAGTTATATTTTATTTATTAATTTCATATTTGAAAGAAGTATTTGAAACAATATAGTCTTAATATTATACTGTTATTATATTGTTTAAATAGAATTATTAAAATAGAATGACGTTGACGTTATAGCTATTGCTAAAAGGAAACAACGATTAAGAAACCATTACCCGAAAGATGTTTTTGGATTGCAGCCAACATAATATCTCGTCTTTCCCGATAGAATCTTTGAATACCATTAAAATGCTGTTGCCACTTTTGCATGTCCCACAACTCCAACAATTTGTACAAGAACATCTGTGAAAATGAATTAACTCGTCTTTTCTAACATAAGGAATTCTTAAATCTTTGACAAATCCTTTATAAATCTGAAGCATCATGTCTTCGAGTACAATCAGAATTAACGTACCAAATAAAATGGCGGTTGATGCGCGAGAATACCTGTGACAACGACGAAGCATGTATACAGGAAGCTTCCATGTGATGAACCAATTTTGTAATAAATTCTTGATGAGCTGAGACAACGCCCAGTCGCAGACCAGAGCTGAGGATCTTGCTGAAAGAATCCAAACGTATCACGCGACCATCGGTGTCCATTTCGAAGAAGGTTGTCGGCTGTTCATCGAGAAAATGGAGGAAGTAGTAAGGATCATCCTCGAGGATCAGGAAATCGTACGTTTTAGCCAGCTCGTAGATCTCCTTTTTTCGACAGTCGGACAGCACCGTTCCCGTAGGATTAGATCCCGTGGGATTGACATAGAGAATCTGAAATGTATCGCTTTCGATTAAAAACTCGTACAATTAACACCGTTAATGACGCGTTGGTGGAACCGGTGACCCCACGCTATTGGTTTAGAAACGGACCATGTAAAATTCATTCCACTGAATTAAAATTCAAAATTTAACTAAACAATATGATAATTTAATAGTAAGATGAAGACTTCGGTATCAAGTAATTAGCAATTGTTGTTCACTCGACATTAGTATACGTCGTAACGACTCTATAAAGTATTTGAATACTGATTACGAGAGGTCCGATCACTGTTCGCTTTTTAGAATTTGAAGATAGCTTGGTAAAATATTAGAAAGTCGTAATCGACAAGAAAATATTGCAACATCATATGGACCGTTTATTTTGAAACTGGTGCAAGTCCATTTTCTTTTGTTTCGAGAAAATTAAATGTTAGCAGATCTGACAATTAAAAAATATAGGTTAATTATGTAAAGTCTGGGAATGTTTGTACTAATTTATCAATATGTAATTTGATTATATAAATTTCTTTTAGGGGAATTTAACTAAAATAATATATATTTCCAGGCTGCAAATGAACTTACACCACTTTCATAATTAGTCAATTGTAAATATCATTTAATTTCAATTTTGAAATACCAAATATCACTTAAAATATATTTCATATTAATCCAATTTTGTTTATAAATAATAACAAGAAATAAAATAGTATTAGTATTTGTTATTTTGAACGTTAATTATATTTATATATTGTTAAACTTAACACAAGATATTGGTATTATTAATTATTTATGCTCTTTATGTGGCAGTGTTTTGAAATATTCATGATGCACAGGAGGTATATAAGGTAATAGCTGCTGCATATCCTTATATTTTTCGTATGTAATAGGCCTGGCATCGTGATACAAAGGCACCAGGGCGATTTTTTCAAATTTTGGCGGTCTTCCCCGACATGTAGGTGATAAATTTAGAGTCTTAAATTCTGTGTCCGCCATTGATGTTTCATATAAAATAGTATACGGTGTACTTTTGCAAAATCTCATCCAACATATTTGCAACCAATTTACTTTTTCTCCATTAATGTTTCTTCTTATCTGTTTTTCAATTGCGTTTTGTAGATTTTTT
The DNA here is from genome assembly GCA_028453745.1 of Agapostemon virescens. Classification (NCBI taxonomy): domain Eukaryota; kingdom Metazoa; phylum Arthropoda; class Insecta; order Hymenoptera; family Halictidae; genus Agapostemon; species Agapostemon virescens. The sequence continues at coordinate 9,849,358 of CM052097.1, forward strand.
GTTGAAACGAAATTCTCTCGTTTCATTTCATGTAAAATAGATTTATTATGTTGTCTACATTGGTTTATAACGTCATAATAATCTTGTGGTGTGTACAGGAAGTTTTTTTTTCGTAATGCCATTTTTTCTGTCTATGGAAATGGGACTTACACCACTTTCATAATCAATGGTTACGCAATTTCTTTTACCGGCCAATTTTAAATTGAATAAAGCATAGGCATTTTTTAAGATATTAAATACTAACTAGTTATAAACAAAAAGTTTACACTAAATTAAGCATAAATTACGTCATATCTCTTTTTTTTTAAAAAAAAGGACTTACACCACTTTCAAAATAAACGGTCCATATATCGTCAATCATGTACGAGCAATTGACAATACATCGCCGTCCCCAAAGGGTTCGAAACGCTGATAGCTTCTTCATATGAATGAAGAAGGTCAAACTTGTGAAACGCACGACATTCAATGTATTAAACATTAAATTTTGCGATCTGTATCATAGAGAATGTTCAGACGATAATTTAACTAGATTAATAATCAGATTTATGGACTTGTTTAAGGTAACTGTATCAATTAATAAAGTCACGCTTCGCAGTTTCAGTACTAAACAATTCCTGATTTGATTTAACCATAATTGTCCTACTACACGCAGTATTATCCTAGTATTTTTTGTATAATTAATTCTGAGTTGCATATGAAAGTTAGTACTAACAGATATGACTATAGTACGGATTTATGTATTTATAGAAAATATTAGTAAACCAAATGTAAAACATTAAAAACAGTGCAATCATAAGGAAAAGAAGTTAATGTTTATGTGGTCCCTATAACGTGAAATTATTACATACAATTTTTCCTTTTATTAAACAATTTCTAGATTTTCCTTCGACAAGTTGCCTGCTTCTATCAGTTTATAAACATCGATACCAGAACTGTTCAGACTGCACAATCTTTCAATTTTGCACGTTTGTAAAAATGTATAGCAATGACTTATTAGGTAAATCGGAAAGTTCCGTCCGTTTTTTTACAAAAAGTATAGCTTTATTCATGAAAGAAAATGAAAAAGTACGTTAATCAAAATATTGTCCATCGTTAGCGATGACTCTTTCCCATCTTTTGGGCAGCAAGCGAATTCCGCGTCGAAAGAATGATTCATCTTTAGAGGTTATCCAGGCGGAGATCCATTTTTCGAGATCTTTGTACGAATTAAATCGTTCTTCAGCAAGTGCGTGCGCCATCGACCGAAACAAGTGATAGTCAGATGGGGCACAGTCTGGTGAATAAGCCGCATATGGTAGCACTTCCCAGCGAAGTGCTTCTATCGTTTCCTTGACAATTTTTGAGACGTGAGGCCGAGCATTGTCATGCAGCAAAATCACCTTACGCTGTCTCGTTTCATATTGTGGTCGTTTTTCGTGCAATGCTCGACTCAAATGGATAATTTGTTGTCGGTAGAGATCTCCTGTGACTGTTTGACCAGTTTTTAGCAGTTCATAGTATACCACACCTTCCTGATCCCACCAAATGCAGAGTAAAGCCTTTTTTCCGTGGATATTCCGCTTTGGCGTCGATGTTGAGGGTTGGCCAGGATCACAAATGGTTTTTCGACGTTTAGGATTGTCAAAATAAATCCATTTTTCATCCCCAGTGATGAGACGATGGAGAAACCCCTTTCTTTGTTGCCTAGCAAGCAAAATGTCGCAGATGGTTTTCCGCCTTTCAATGTCTCTTGGCTTGAGTTCATATGGGACCCACTTTCCTTCCTTGTAGACCTTCCTTAAGGCTTTTAAACGGTCGGAAATGACAGATTGAGCACAATTTAACGCTTCTGCAATTTGTTTTCGCGTTTGACATGGATCTTCATCCACCAATGTCTGCAATTCTTCGTCTTCGAATACTCGTGGCCGTCCAGAACGCTCTTTGTCCTCCAAAGAAAAATCACCATTTTTAAAACGTCGGAACCACTCTCTACATGTTTTATCGGAAACAGCATTATCGCCATAAACGTCTACAATCATTCGATGAGCTTCAGCTGCCGTTTTCTTCCAATTGAAACAAAAGACTAACACTTCGCGCAAATGACGCTTATTCGGCTCAAATTCCGACATCTTCAATGTAGAAAAAAACGAAGTTATTGATGCAAGCGTAAATTGTTGTGTACTGAGTTATATTAACAGATGTTCAAACTAAAAAGTTAGCCTTACTTTAGAGGTTATAGTTACCCACAGTTCGAGCTACGGCTACTCGACGCTAGATGGACAGAACTTTCCGATTGACCTAATATTTATAGTGATTATCGCCGCTACTAATTTGGAAAACTAAACAGTTGAATTGATATGGACCAGACACCATTTGAACGCGTCTAAATGACAAGAAGAATTTTCGATGCGGTATTATATGACAGAGAGTTGAAAAACTAGCTGCATGAGCGAAAATGTCCATGATAATCACTGTTCAGTGCATCCTCAATTATGGATTGAAACAACCGATAGTACTCGTTTGCTCGCGACACAGCAAATGCAGAATCACTGATTCGATCGCACCTGCTAATTTAGTTAATGAAACAGAACATTATATTATACAAAAATGTGAAAATTTATAAACAGAAAAAGCGTAACAAAGGTGCAAAGTGAGAATATTTTACTTATACTTTATATTTTACTTATAAATATATTTTACTTTTACTTCAGGAATCAAGACAAAAATGTACGAAATAGGTTCGAAGAAAATATCAAAGATTCTGAACAAAAAAACATGTTAAAAGGTTACATGGTAAAAATATTTAACTCGAGGAAACGAAAAGAAAACATACAAAATAATTTCCATCATGAAAATAGTCATTTAAAATTTGTTTTCTCAAATTTAAAGATACATTAAAAAGTCAAAATAAAAATTTCGTGACAAGCTTGAAAAATTGAAAATACAATTGTCTTTCTCAGCAGACTTTTCATCACAGATTGAACATAAAAGTGAAATGTTTGAAGTACAAATGAAACGGTGATGGTCGCGTGACAGTTGCTAATTTGGAAGATGCTTTTTCTCTAGCGAAAGAAAATCTTTCAATTCTGCATGTTTATAAAAATTTATAACAATGACTTATTTATAGCGGTCATCGCCGCTACTAGTTTCGAAAACTAAATGGTTAAATTGATGAGGACCAAACACCACTTGAACATGTCTAAAGTCGTTACGAACCGGCGAGTTATACATAATACATCCAGTGGATCGTTTTAACCTGTTTTGATAGGAGAGCGATAAAATTCGCGATTAATTCAGTCTGACTTATATACTCGCGCGTATATCGTACCGTGAATTATATTACCCTTATCGAGTCCATTAGAGCACATGATATTGATTTACGACCACTTGTTGTTACGTCAGATAAAAACAGACTAGATTATACAGAGCGAGGTTGAGAATGTTACCATTTATAATGTTATATTCGGTCTAACGAAGTAGTAATAAATTAGAAATGATTTGCATAACATTGTGGAATGCACATACCTATGCTTTAAACCGTGATTCTTACACGCAGCTAAAATGATACTCTTCTCATCTATCTGGATATTTGTGTTATGCTTAGACTGTCGATTTTATGTACTCAAAGCATAAATAAATGGAAGAAATTGATCATAATAAATTACAAGAATTAAATTGTTAGAAAGATTCTATCCAACTGTTCCTGTGCAATTGGTGCAGAAAATTATGATTTTACATAAAAATCCACATTCTAGTTCTATATCTATTACATTGCAATTGTTCAAAATACCTTTGGCATTTTCTTTCCTTCTTTCATTCTCTTCTTGCAAATTTTGTCGATGTCTTCGGGAATGATTCCATTCCGGTCTTGTGGGATTTCAAGAAATTCTGGGTTTAGGGGCAACACCTAAAAATAAGCTCAAATTATTATGTTAAATATAATAATCGCATAGTGATAATGAACAGTTTGTTAAAAAAATAATACAACAATATGATGGGATTCATTTTAAAGCTTGATGCTTCTACTTTCGTCATTCATCGTTCATTTTTGTCTGCGACTATACATAGAGTCCATTCTGATCAAAAATATGTGTTTAAAACTTGATCTATAATTTTTTTCTAGTCGATTTATCAAACCTCGAGTAAAAGGTGAAGGTATTACACGACCAAACATGTAATTCATTTTTGTAAAACAGCAAAAGTACGTTTTGCACGTATTTTACCCTGTCCTCAGCAAATTAGTTAGCATAGCCAAAACGGATGCAATAAACTATTTAACGCAGACAACTTTTAACCCGACAGACGCACCTAACGAAGCGACAAACAGACAACCAACAATAAATCACGATATTCCTGCATTGTTCCCTACTCTTTCAAGTAAACTCTTTCCATCATTCCTACAACCAATTAAAAATTGTTATATTCCTCTATCTCAAACTACCCTCAACCAACCACGAGCAAACCGAGGTGACGACGGGCAAAACGCAACAAGACTCAGACAGAAATCAAGTATCGCCAAAGCGCGAACAATTAGAAATTAACAGAAATCGCGAACAACAAACAGAAGCTCTAAGTACACAGAAATCGCGAACATTCAAGAATTCCATCACATACTACAGCGCGAACATGCAATCATTTAGAAATCGCAAACATTGTAAATTAATATAACAAAGTATACACGGGTGCATTACGTGTAATTATTACGCGACCCTGGTGATCAGTATCATTTTATGCACAAAGTGGATAAGATAACACCGCCGTGCTATCTTCATATGCAGAAATCGTGAATTAAATTGTAAACAATCGTTGTAAAGATTCAATTTTCAAATCTGTCATTAACCCTTAGCACTCCAATGGCTCCTCTGAGGTGACACTAAAAATTGGCAGACTGTTATTCAACACAATTTTTACATTACAATGTTTGTATTTAAGAAGAAAGTAAAAATTGAAGTGTGAAGTTGAAAAATTGGATATCTGTGCCCATAATTATGAAAGTGGTCTAAGTCATATTTCTTGTTTCGAGATATTTAATGAATTGCATTTGAATAAATTAAAAAATATTTTTACATTATGCGACATTTTAATTTATTATTTTATTAGTCTTGATGAATGGAAGTTTATTATGAATATGAAATTTTGTGTGAATTTCATACGAAAATGTTGTTTTTAAAGTTTGAACTGACTTAGACCATTTTCAAAATTAACTGAATGTCCTATAAATGACTTAAAACAATAAAGAACTATGAGTTTTATTTGAAACAATAACTTTAATGAAATAATTCATGAACATTTATTAATTATTTTTAAAAAGTAATTTTTATTATTTTGAATTTTTAAGATTCTTAAAATGTTCCTGAAAAACTGAAGGGATGTATGATAGTAAACATATATCTTTATGCTTTTCTTCCGTTACTGGTCTAGTGGTGGTGTATAATGGAAGTAATTTAATATTTCCGTATATTTTTGGTCTTCCTCTTTTAGGTAAAAGATCCAAAACGCGAAATTTAAAATCATCTAAAGAAGTTTTATAGAACATTTTATAAGGTTCATTTTTCAAGAATCTCATCCATTGAATTTGCAGTCAAGAGACAGATTCGCCAGCGGTATTTTTTACTCTTCTTGTTATTGACTCTTCTAGTGATTTCGTTGAAATAAAATCCGGCTGCGACATTCGTTTTATCGAAAATGTATTTCTTCTTCTACAATTTTCTATCAATTCATAATAGTGCTCAGGGTTGTATAAGTAATTTGCTTTTTTTAATTTCATTTCTATCAACCCAAAATCACGGTCATTCGATAGAAAGGAATGATCCGATACCAAAAATTTGTGGTCTACTGTTTCAATATTATTATTTGATGACTGAGCAATTTTCATCCATGTCAATGCTACTTTAATGTTACGATCTTGGCCTGAACAAGCATCACTGTAAGCTATTACGTGTTTTCGAGTAGGTACATCCTCCATATACAGATGGCCACGCGGCATTTTCAAGTTATGTTTACATAATTTCTTTAAATTTTTTACTTAGACCACTTTCATAATTAACAATAAGTGAATTCCATATAATGTTGAAATTACAACCACTATTTAATGGTTCATTTTTTACGATATTGTAAAAATTACGTTGAATAAATTTAGTTTAAAATAATGTGGTGTGAAATAACTGATAGACTCACTTTTTTTAAATTTTGACTTAGACCACTTTCATAATTATGGGCACATGTACGAAAGAAAATGAACCACGTACAATGGAATTATTCTAGGATAAAAACATGTCTCGAGTTAGGAATTAAAATTGCTTGGAGTGCAAAAAGTTAATATATTCAAAAAATATTGTAGTAGCATGTTTTACCAAAAACGTATCTTTGGTTTTTCATCTGCTATATCATGCGCAAATATCCTAGAGAAAATTAACGATGATGTGCAAAAGTAAAGGTATGAGCTATAAAATGAAATTAAATTTATTATCATATTATTTTGTGTAACGAAATTATTTATATTAGTTCAAATATTAAATTAATTTATATTAGTTTAAGTATTCTTTTTTATTCACTGTACATATTTACCGCATTCAGAATTCCACTGTAAGTCGGTGCTTGAATCATCACAGGATCCCCGATTTCCAGGATCATTTCAAAAATCATGGCGCATCCGTGCATCGAACCACATGTAAAGATTATGTCCCATAAGTCCTGCTTCGGCGCATACCAATATCTTTGGAAATCTCTCATTTTCTTTAGCAGTGGCGGGTATCTTGAAGAAATACGTCAACTTTAAAATATTAATACACACGAATACTCGAAGAACTGTCTATTCTTGGAGAGAATCACGCCTTCCTAAAGGAAACATGATTTTTACGAACTTCTTTTCCAGAAATTGAATAATCTTTTTGTTTTCAAACAAGTACCTTTATAGTAATATTTTTATTTTTTATTAAATTGTGACAGACAATTGCGAGATGCAAGGAATTAATAGATAATTTAATAGATTCGTTTCGACAATGGTTTTATTTTTTAGTAAATAGAAAGTAGCTACCCCTTAGATGGACCATATTGGAGCGACCATCCCAATTCCTCACCAGACAGTTTCATTGCGCTGCCATCGTTGTAGGTAACAGATATTTCTTTGAAAGGGAATGTCATGGTGTTCGGCATTCCGTTTGCTAAACTGATCCCGTTTGAAATTTCCATAAATTTTTCCGCTAAAAGTGTGTCGAATTTTATATATTAAAGTTAACAAGAATTTCATCAATTCCATTCATTTTCTTAATGTTAGTTAACACGACAATTTAAAACGTTCAAAAATACAGGTCATTTTAGTGATTTTATCCGTTTTCAAGCACCGTTACACCTTGTACATATCTGAGTACGATGTTTCTAAGCTGTTTCTGTGAAAACTTTTTATCGAGATACAATGAACGATACACGCCAGAATTGTTCCTTTAGGTGAGAAAAAAATTTGTTGAAAGTTTGAGCTCGATCGGATAAAAGGATCACGTGCCCTTTTTGAATTGAAAATTTTGAAATTCGCCTCAACTATGGCATATGACACATCGTTGGATTTGTCTTTTTTTTTCTGAATAGGAATATGGAAAAATTATATGATTTCCTTTAAATAAAAATAGCAATGATCTTGAAATTTTAAAAATATGATTTTCAAAAAATTTTTTTATTTTGCCATTATATTTACCTTATTGAACGGTACAAATTTTTCCTGTGACATTTTTTTGTATAATCACAAATAACAGAGATATTTAAACATTTCCATGTCTTACATTTTATTTACTAGGTGTATGCATAAGTTTTTTCCGGTTTTTTGATCAAAAAGAACACGTAATTTTCAAGGGAAATTAATTTTTTTTTTATTCAAAATATTGGCCATCGGCTTCTACACATTTCGTCCATCTTTCAGGTAATTTATGAATACCATGCCAGAAAAACTGCTTGTCTTTTGCGGCAAACCATTCGTCGAGCCATTTTCCAACTTCTTCGAAATTGCTGAAGTGCTGCTCTGCGAGCGCGTGCCCCATTGACGCGAAGAGGTGATAGTCAGATGGTGCCAGGTCTGGGGAGTACGGCGGGTGTGGTAGGATGTCCCATCCAAGCGATTTCATAGTGTCTTTCACTTGTTTTGCTGTGTGAGACGGCGCATTGTCGTGTAACAAAATCACTTTGCCATGTCTTTTGGCCCATTCCGGTCGTCTTTCAATTAATGCGTCGTTTAAATTAATCATTTGTTGGCGATAGCGTTGTGTATTAACAGTTTCTCCGGGTTTCAAAAGTTCATAATACACAATACCGGTCTGATCCCACCAGACACAGAGCATGGTCTTCTTGCCGAAGCGATTTGGTCTTGGTGTTGATGGACCGGCTTCGCCATGTGAAAGCCATGATTTTTTCCGCTTTGGGTTTTCAAAATAAATCCATTTTTCGTCACCCGTCACAATTCGATACAAAAAGGATTTCCTTTCGTAGCGTTGAAGCAGCATTTCACAAGTGACTTTGCGATTTTCCATTTGACGTTCATTCAAATTGTGTGGGACCCATTTACCGAGTTTGTTGATCTTTCCCATTGCCGCTGAGTTTGAGTTGGGTCATCATCCAATAACTCCTGCAATTGCTCGTCTTCGCATTTTTGTGGTCTACCAGAGCGCTCACTGTCTTTCACATTGAAATCACCACTTTTAAATTGTCGAAACCATGTCTCACATGTTCTAATCGATGGAGCGTGTTCACCATATGTTTCTACCAACAAACGATGACTTTCGACAGCCTTTTTCTTTTGATGAAATAAGAAAAGCAATGCGTGCCGCAAATGTTCTTTTTCAGGCACAAAACTCGACATGATTACTGAACGATAAAACAAAGACGCCAGTTCTTGGCAGACTCAACTTATGTGTGTTTGTAGTTTTATGTTAGACGAACAAAATGGTATATGTGTCAAATTAATACGCTGCGTACTTTTCACTGGCGCCACCTCTTAGTCAAACCGGAAAGAACTTATGCATACACCTGGTATATCTGTACTGAAATAAGACTTTAAGAAGCCTAGTGTAGCAGCCTGCTATGGGCGAGGGTTTATGGTAGGGATAGCGCTATTAGTCCTGGTCCCAATATGTGATTTCTTTTAGTTTATTTTTATGTTCATTTCGTTCCGTACCTGGGTACTGTGTACCCTCGATGCCGTCCATTAACATAAAACGATATAAAACATTTCGCCGGGATTAGGACCCCTCAAATGATGGTAACAAAGTATAGCGGATCCGTTTACAACTCTCCGTTCCAAACAATGGACCTACAACAATCAGGTACGAGGGGTACGTGAGGTGACGGTTTAGTTTACATGCACTTGCACCCTCCAGGACAATTTCCCGTTAGTCTACCCCTGGTTTCCTGACACAAGCGCGAGCCAATCAGGTTGCCATCAGGAGCCGAGGTCCGCGCTCCTTCATGACTATTGGGCCCTTCCTGGACCCAGACAAAATTGTATAAATATCCGTCCAAAAACGGATCATCGGTCAGAACTGAGTTAACCATCGAACAGTGCACAGTGTAAACATTACTAAACATCTATAAAGTGTTGCAATCGATTTCGAAACCCGGAATCCAACAGTAGAAACATCAGAGAATCAGAAGCTCAATGGAGAGTAGAAGTCACGAAAAACTGTTCTTATTAGGACATGAAGAAAGTCAAATTATAGGCGCTATGTTGCCATCGAAAGAACAAGTTTTAAGAGCTTTGTTTTACAATTTACGGAAAGTGAAATTGAACCTTCGATCTAGCTCATATCTTGTTGTGAAAGAAGTGGAAGTGCTGTGGGAAAAGGCAAAAATTCCAGTCAGCCCAATGAGTTACAGCATCAAGAAATTGGAGTCCTTATATCAGAAGTGGAGGGAGTTACGAAAGCATTGTAAACGACGATCGCAGATACAAGAAAACCAGGAACAACAGTTTCTTGATCAATTATATGATCTTTTCGATATCGCACATGCTGATGCTTTAGATAGACGAGAGCTTTAGAAGATAAACAATTTCTTCTGAACCAAAGAAAAAAAGGACGACCAGGATCGATGATTGGAGGAGATCGAGTTCTTTGCGCAAAAGAACACAGACAAGCGGTTCGTCGAGCAAAAGAAGAAGCACGTCGAGTTTGAGCGCAAGCAGCTATGCAAGGTACGTTTATCCAGAAATTATTGGGTTGTTCGGAAAGTAATTTCGTTTTTTCCCGACAGAGGATTTAATTGTATTTTTTTGCACCCAACTTCACACTTAAGCCGCATAATCATTATATGTTTTGAGGACGGATATAGCAAAGCTTGTGTGTGAAAAAGTCCAATTGATTCTACGCAGTAGTTTTTGGTTGGTGTCCTTTTAAATATGGAGAGCAATAAGCAGCATTTTCGTCATATTTTACTTTTTTACTATAGAAAAGGTAAAAATGCTGTTCAAGCCAGAAAGAAATTAACCGATGTGTATGGAGAAGATGTGTTGACAATACGCCAATGCCAGAACTGGTTTGCAAAATTTCGATCCGGCAATTTTGATGTCGAAGATGCACCACGTTTTGGAAGGCCGGTAGAAGCTGATGAAGACGCGATAAAGGCATTAGTTGATGCAAACCGGCGAATAACAACACGTGAGATCGGCGAGAGGTTGAATTTATCAAATTCATCTGTTTATGACCACTTGAAAGGCCTGGGTTTAACCTCGAAGCTCGATATATGGGTTCCCCATGTTCTCACGGAGAGAAATTTGTGTCGTCGCGTTGACGTCTGTGATTCGCTTCTCAAACGTCACGAAAATGATTCATTTTTGAAGCGCATCATTACTGGGGACGAAAAATGGGTTGTATATAACAATGCAAACGCAAGAGATCATGGAGCAAAAAAGATGAACCGGCTCAAAGCATTTCCAAAGCCAATATCTATAAACAACAGGTGATACTGTCTGTTTGGTGGAATTTTAAAGGAATCATGTTTTTTGAGCTTTTACCGGATAACACAACAACTAATTCGGAAATCTACTGTCATCAGCTGGACAAACTGAATGATGCACTTCAACAGAAAAGGCCAGAATTAATCAACAGAAAAGGTGTAGTGTTCCACCAAGATAATGCGAGACCTCATACAAGTTTGGTCACTCGCCAAAAGCTTTTACAGCTTGAATGGGATACAATGCCATACCCACCATATTCTATAGATCTGGCACCTTCGGATTATTATTTGTTCCGGTCACTACAAAATTTTTTAGACGGTAAAACCTTCACTTCAAATGAGGAGGTCAAAAACCATCTCGATCAGTTTTTTTCCAGCAATGACCAAAAATTTTATGAGCGTGAAATCATGCTCCTACCAGAAAGATGGCGAAAGGTTTGGGACCAGAATGGCCAGTATATAATTTAATAAAATATTTGTTCATTGTACGAAAATTGTCTTTCATTTTCACAGAAAAAACGAAATTACTTTGCAAACAACCCAATATTTGTTTTAAAGTAAAATTGTCGAAATCTATTTCTCTATACTCATATTATTCACATTTTTTCATAATCAGAAGAAACAATCAACTTTGCATCAATTGCATCAACCGACGACGACAAAGAAAATCGGCGATGTACTGAGGATGAGGATGAGGTCCTGAGCTGGAGTCCAATGTCAGCGATTGCGATGCAACAGAACCTGGTCCGAGTAAACCTAAGCGAAAACGTGGTTCAAAACAGGTTATTACGGTAAAGTTTATGACAACACTTGATGCATGTAAAGTTAGTGAACGCGATGCCGTCCGTATAATCACAGCAACTGCTCAAGCTCTTGGTCACGACATTAACGACTTGATCATAAGTCAATCATCGATTCGTCGTTATCGAACACATTTGCGCGAGAAACACAGTCAAGTGCTACGTGCAGCTTTTCCCCAACAAGAGATTGATGTAGTTACTGTTCATTGGGATGGTAAAATGTTACCTGCTCCAGTCGGCAAAGAAAAGGTGGAAAAGTTACCTGTCGTTATTACTTGCAGAGGGCGTGAACAATTACTTGGAATTCCGATAATCCCGTCTTCTACTGGAAGAGATCAAGCTCTTGCTGTCCATGATCTACTCAGGGAGTGGGACATATGCGACAAGGTACAAGCACTTTCATATGATACGACAGCATCCAATATGGGTCACTTGCAAGGTGCATGTGTAATTTTAGAGCACGTAATCGGACGGTACTTGTTATGTCTTCCGTGCAGACACCATATTTACGAAATAGTTTTAAGATCGTTTTTTGAGAAAAAGATGTCGCAGTTTACGGGTCCAAACGTGCAAATCTTTAAACGCTTCCAGCAAGCGTGTTCGAGAAAATGCGACCCTGGAAAAGCCGAGAATACGATTTGGAATGCTTTGAGCATCTGCCGAAAGCTGACCAGTCCTCTACTGGCGGTTCCCGTGTCGCAGAAACGGTCAGAGACGAGTTTAAGGAATGTCCGAGCCCCTGCAGAGACCGGAAACTGGTCGCATTCGAGTGTATGTGTCGAGATCGAAGTTAAAAGAACGTTGTGCGGTAAAAAGTTCAAGTTAATGGACGTGGAAAGTTCCTCGCGTATTGTGCAACGAGAAACCTGATTCACGGCGAGACTGAGACATGTACCAGATGATTATCTTCGGTGGACTGTGTGGAGGCGATGGTGAAATATTTTGTTACCGTAGTGTTTTCGTAAATTTAATTAAATATATATGTATAAATAAATAAATAAAATTTGTGTGAAAGAGCAGGGAGTTGCAGTAAATATAATATTAGACAGTAATGTTTATACAGTAAATGTTATTACATGTACTGCGCATGCGCAGAAGTAAAAGACTGAATGAAAATGTATGATGGAACTCTGATTTATTTATTTCATTCCAATCCAAATCCTGTAACATATACCCTCCTAGGCGTATACAAATATTCCTAAAAGAAATAAAAAAGAATAGAATCATAGTAGAGTCATAAAACATATTTCTCGGGTTTTTGGGTGGTCCTCTTAACTTCGAAGATACGTTGATCCGAATATTGTACAATATTGGAGCCGCGAAAATGAGAAATATTCTAGAAATCTTCAATGGCTGATTTATCGTTGATCTATACCACTGAATTTTCGCGGGACCTCCTTTCAAATTATATTATCCTAATACAAAGTCCGATTTTCGAAGTTTTCGAAAATTGTCGGGATTTTTGCACTTCTACGAGGAGAATATGATAGCAAAAGAGGTTTCACAAAACTTTATAATTTTCCAAGACCTCCTTTAAGATTATATTCTCCTAATACGGATAGCGATTTTTCGATGTTTTCGAAAAATTGTCCGAATTTTGGATTTCTACTAGGAGAATATGATAGCACAAGAGGTTACACGAAATTTTAAATTTTTTAGAGTTCTCCTTTCAAATTATATTCGCCGAATACAAAGTCTGAATTTTCGAGGTGCTGCAAAATATGATTTCCAACAAATTTTTTTATTTTGCCATTATATTTACTTTATTGAACAGTACAAATTTCTCCTATGATATATTTTCGTATAATCGCTCAAACTTTGCACACATTTTTTTCTCACCTAAAAGAACAATTCTGGTGTGTATCGTCCATTGTATCTCGATACAAAATTTTCACAGATACAGCTTAGAAGCTCCCTAATATCTGAGTTTAGTACTTATATCCTATGACATTGCAGATATCGAAGATACTACACAATCGTCATAATATGATTGAATTAGCTAACTGTCCGAGCAATATTGTCACATGTACAAGTCAAAACATGGTAGCATAAATGACTATTACAAGCTTATATTGAGGGTCTTAAAGACCGACAATGTAAGAAAATGTTTTAGATAAAAATTCCTTGATGTTTGTGTACGCTACCAATATTTATAATCAATGTTTCATAAAAACACATATATCGGTCCTTATAATTTTGAAAATCATAAATGTAAATTCGTTATTAAAAATTATAAAAAGCTGAAAACAATGTTTGAAGTTAACAGAATGAACTAACAGGTCGTGAACTGTAGAATACAATACGATGTAATAATAAATTTTATTCTATGACATTTCAATATCAGATTGTCAACTCAATTTAGAAATTTTTAACAATTCGTGTCTCGATATAAACATTTGCCACAAAAATTAGAGCTAAATTCTTAGGCCATATCTCCCTTCATTCATTGCATGGCAAAAATTGTACAAAGTTTAAGTTCAAGTTTATATTTTGTATACGTTCTAAGCAACGCATACCAGTCACTTCTAATGCTCGGTAAATCAAATGTCAAAGATTTTTAGCGTTGTACTAAGTATAGTATCGAGTAGTAGAGATCGTTCTTACCCCATACGCGGAGAATGCTAGTCTTCCGTTTGTTCGACAGCTTCGAAATGAATCGCGAACAATTCATGATTGTTTAATACAAAATTCCACGTCGATTTCGTTCACTTTAATTTTCTGCAAAGTGTAGTATTAATAGCAAGCTCTGCACCGTTTTCTTTTATTATTTCTAACGAATCGTTCGACAATCGGCGACAGTTTAATTTATACGAAATCACATCACCGAATTTATCAGCTTCCGATCGAAGGCAATCTTTATTTAAAAATTACAATTTCAATCAACTTCAACGAATCAGCAAATTCTAATGACGTCCTCACTCCAAGAGAACGGCCGAAAGACTAACTACCTATGTACACTATACAAACAGAAATGATCACGTTATCAAATCTCGGGTTATCGTTAATCACGAATAAACATTTCTTCATATAAACGTCGTTTCATTGACTCAGTAGCTACATTACAAGAAACTCAGTGGGGAATATTCTAAAGGAAATAGCAAAAACAATTAACGATTAAACAAATACGTCGAACGCCTCATGAACTATATGAGCCGTCTATTTTGAAAGTGGCGTAAGTCCATTTAAAAAAATCGAGTCAGCTACCATAATAGTTACATTTTTACAAGATCTTTTTATTCTGAGTCAACTTGTTACTAACATATTTAAAATCGTTAAGATTTTGTAACACGAAAATTTGCTGGTTGATGAAGCGATGAAAACTTTTATTTTGAAAGTGAAGTAAGTCCCATTGTGAGAGTTTCAAATAGACATAGAAAATAATTATGCAATAAAATTTTATGAGATCCAGGCTTCACGTTTAATTATCAAAATAACAGTTGAATTATCAATGTGCAATAACTTTGTTTTAAACAACGGAACAGTGCCTGTCCACAGAAAATGCGATTTTTACAAGGCTAAAAAATACTGACGGTGAAAGAGTAAATTGGTCTAAAGTATGTTGCATGACATTTTTGAGAAGCGATTCATATAAGTTATTCTATGAAACGACAATGAACGAGGATGCACCATTCAAAACATTGGATTTACTACCGTAACGGGGAACACCGAAAAACTTTAATAATAACCAGTTGGCATCACTATACAAAACCGAGATCACTCACAAACCTAAAATATAAGGACTCAATGGATTTATTACATTATATACCACCTGCACACCACAGTTATTTTAAATCCCTCCTGCGTACACAAACTGGAGAAGACTGTATAATAATTAATAGAACTGTGTTAATTTTAATGTAAAAATTATTTATCAAAGAATGAAAGTTGAATATTTTTTTGATTTTATAACATAAAAGTGTATACATTTATTTTAATTTCAAGGGAAATTTACTTTTCCTATGAACTTGTGCTTTCTTAAGAATTGAAAATGACTTTTCATTGATTTTGAAAATGGCGTAAGTCCATTCATAGCCATCAAAAACATATTATTTCTTCAATAATGTTAATCATGCTAATTGGGATTATAAATTTGACACCTTTAGAAACCCAAATACATTATTCTATTATGTTATCCGTTACCCATATTTTTAAATTTAATCCAACGCAAACCCTTCAATATCTCGATTCGATCATAAATGGACTTGACCACTAGCAGTCCAATGGCTCCTCTGAGGTGACACTAAAAATTGCCATACTATTATTCAAACTAACTATTACATTACCATGTTTGCATTCTGAAAATTGAAAAAATATTGAAGCGTTGTACGTACAAACAATAGTAACAAATTTTCTATGCACGAAAGGAAATGAACCATGTACAATGTAACTATTCTATGTAAAACAATATGTCTCCCTTTTGGAGTTAAAATTGCTTGGAGTGCAAAGGGTTAAGCCACTTTCAAAATAAACGGCTCATATTAACAATAATTTCTTCAATAATCAACTCACTTACCCATTTACTCACGTGATCAGCAGACTCTGGTAAATCCAAGAAATCAAATTGGAAGATGATAGTTTTTAGTAAACAATGATTTAGATTAACTGGTTTTATAGTAGATGTCCACGTAATTTTTCGAAAACTGTCAACACACGAAACAATTAGCTTTTCAACACTTTTGCACGTCGAAGGGAGTCTCGGTGTCGTGATAGAGAAGTTAAATGAAAATCACGGAAGATATTGTTTCAACATTTTATGCTCAACACGTACATTTTTTTTTTATTTCGGTATCTGAAAAAATAGAGATACGGCGAAGGAAACGAGTGTTCTACTATTCGTTCGTCGAGAAACAATTGTTCGGTTCGGAGATCGTAGGGAGTTTTTTTTTTGTTATAAACAGTGTTAAGTCGGGTACATTGTTCTGGCGAAACGCTCCGTGACAGTGTTAAAAGTGAATTTAGCGGGGCACGGATGTAGAAAGTATACTTTCATCGTTGTTAGGCTGCGGATAGTTGCGCAATCATGCCGGCGTGCTTTCAATTTGTTAAAATTAGCATAAGAACTTCGACGTGGCTCAACACGTCCATCAAGAACCGTTCTTAATTGTACAATTTTCGTTATCGATTCTCACTCTTTAGACTCATTCATTTGAGCCGTAAGTAATTATTATTGCTAACAATTTAACAATAATGAAACGTAGGAACAGCAATAAACTAAATAAACTAAATATAAATAATTAATCTATAGAGATTTTCTTTTCTTTTAAGAATATAGTCGTGTCAAAAGAGGTTCTTATTTCGTTTTGTGAACTTAACGAGATGCTTAATTAAATTCTTTTCCTTTCGTGTGTGACTCGGCGAAACAGAATATACGTAAACATCCGCAGTCTAATCATTATAGTTATACATGCTGGCGTCTCGACAACCATACACCGGAGTATCAAAGTGGAATCCACTAATTTTTATTCAATATTTCCCTTCACTGTCATTTTATCAAATTTGGTCAAAAAGGAATGATATAAAATCGTCAAAAACTATTAAACAATATATTTTCTGTTAGACCGATTTTTAAAATTATCTCTTAGAGTGATAATACTGTTTATTCAAAAATTCAAAAGAATGTAACATAAAAATTTCAAAAAGTATAGGTTTTCGGTCTGATTATCTTTCAAGCAGCTAATAGAAAGGTACAATTTTCTGGGAAAGTATTAAGGAAACTGTGAATCTTTGATACAACCGATAGAAAGTGTATAGTTCTCGAGTCTCCATTAATTTTCAAAATATTTTTCGTTTTGCTACGGTCTTCAGTGACGATTTTTTCCTTGTTCTCCATAGATACAAATATATTTCCAACGGAATGAGAAAAAGAATAGGACGTAGTGCCATTTTTGCATTAAATGTCCTGTAACCGTCTCAGTTTTACCATTAAATCGGCGTTAGCATTGTCCACCTTAAAACAATTCGGCGAAAACCATTCTCAATTGCACAATTTTCGTTATCAATTCTCGCTGTTCTCTTTAGACTTATTCATTCAAGTTGCAAGTAATTATTATCGGTAACAATTTAACAACTTAATCATTAATTGGTCAGGCGATTTATAATACATCTTAACAAATTAATTCTTCAGTAACATTTTCACCAAGCGATCAAACAAACTCAGAATGTATAGCAAAGCAAGTGACTTCGATAAAATTTCACAAACATCACCAAATTGATAAGATAGCATATTTAAATTTGCAATTGCAATAAACTGCGCGTGGTCAACCGTTAACTGGAATCATCGATGAACCGAAGTAAGCAAAATCAATGAAATTTTTTAATTCTATTATCTCGCAAATTATATAAAAGTAAAATACTCAAAGAGCTTCATCTTGCATCAATTATACAATTCCTTTTATTCTTTCTATTTGGCGTTTACGTATTACAAATGAAATCAGAAATATATTACGCCAATGAACGATTGCTTCGAGAAAGTCCATGAAATGTCAGAGACGCTATGCTCAGCCAGTTTGATGGTCAAAATATCCGTTTTAACATTGAAATAAATCGAAGACGACTACATACGGTGGAAGAGAGTTTCTCAATTTTCATCGTTGACCTAATCAGTCTAAATCAGGTTACGGAGTCACCGAAGACCGCAGCAGGACTGAAGAACGAACGGAGAAGAGGACCCAGTTTGAAAATGGACGACCATTGACTTCCGGAAAGTAAAGCTTCACCAGAGGAAGGCGCCGCGAAAGAAACCGATAGCAGGAAACGGTGAAATTTTTCTTCATCGTACTTCAGGAAAGACTTGTTTTGACCATTACGAAAGAGTGATGGAGCTCTTGTCCACGATCGTGACCGTTATCGTAATCATAATCGTCACATCATTTTTCTCGTTTATTGTTCTCATTCGTCTGTTCGTTTGCATTCCTCTCTCTCTCCTCTCTCTCTCTCTCTCTCTCTCTCGCTCTATCTACCTCCGCTCTAATTTACACACGATTTCTATTGCTTCTTTTTTATTATTCTCGTCATATTTAAACAATAACTATCTTTCCGTAGCTCTTTCGCTAATTCCTTGCAGACGACGCTCACTGTTTGTATTGTTCGTTTCTCATCTCTGAGTTCGAATCACGACGACGACAATGGTCAACGCTTTGACCATGGTTTATCGTCATTGTAACTATTTCAGACGACCGCGGATCTGACAACACATCGTCGCTGCATGGATATTTATGTGGTAATGGAAGAAGATCCGGCGGAAAGGCACCGAGAGAAGTTGTCTCGCGTTGTAACGTGATTGTTGAACGTGTGACCGGGTTCGCGTTAATGTTACATAGTCGGAAGCAAAGTAACAATGCTAATCAATGACAAGAAGAATTTTCGATGCAGTGTTACATGACAGAGAGTTGAAAAACTAGCTGCGTGAGCGAAAATGTCCATGGTAATCGCTGTTCAGTGTATCCTCAATTGTGAATGCAAAAACAAAATACTATCCAGGGTGGGGCATTTTAAACAGGTCACCTGAATAACTCGCTTGTTTTTGAAGATAGGAGAAAATGGATTAAACCAAATTTATTTGATATCGGGGGGCTCCTAATCTAGTATTACCAATTTTTCTGTAGATGGAGGCGTCAAGGAAATATGAAGGTCAACTCTGTTTTTTTAAATGGAACAGTATAGTTTTGTTACTTACATTCTGATAGAGTGTTTCAAGGCGAATACAAAGTGACTTATTATAAAGGTCATTCAAGGTCACCCAAAGTCAACTAAAATAGAAAATAAATTGTCTCAGAGTACTTTTCGAATACTTGTGTATCACGTGTGTGTATTACGTGACACGGGTCACAAAAGATAAACGAACATTCAATCACATTGTACGCTTATCCGTATTCTCAAACATTATTGGTAATTTGACTACCGACTAGAGTACAGCTTCGTAATATTTATTCAGTCTATGTGTTAAGTTTTCTAAAATGCCCAGACCTGACATCTCTCGATTTTTATTTGTGGGGAAAAATTAAAGGCAGAAGTGTACCGCGAAAAACCAACTGCCAAACTTGACATGCAAGAACGTATAAGAAGAGCTTGCTCTGTAATAGATACAAATGAAATTTGCTAGGCAGTGTCGATCAGTATTGCAACGATTTAGACTATGTATCCATGTTCAAGATCGCCATTTTGAACACTTGTAGTAGTAGTATCAAAGTATACAAGTATTCGAAGTGTGCTTTGAGATAATCAGTTTTCTATTGCAGTTGACCTTGAGTGACCTTAATAATAGGTCATTGTATTCGCCTTGAAACACTCTATCAGAATGTAAGTAAAAAATATACTGTTCCGTTTAAAAAAACAGAGTTGACCTTCATATCTTCTTGACGCCTCCACCTAAAGAAAAATTGGTAATACATTTTTAATGCATTTTCTCCTATCTTCAAAAACAAGCGAGTTATTCAGGTGACCTGTTTAAAATGCCTCACCTTGTATAATACAAAAGTATGAAAATTTATAAACAAAACAAATTTAACAAAGTTGCGAGGTGAGAATATTTTACTTCAATAAGAAAATATGCGAAACAGGTTCGAAGAAGATATCGAAGATTCCGAATAAGACAGCATGTAAAAAGGGTACATGGTAAAAATATTGAACGCCAGGAAACGAGAAGAAAACGTACAAAATAATTTCCATAATGAAAATAGTCATTTAAAGTCGTACAACGAACAGGATAACAAAAATACAAAATTTGTTTTCTCAGATTTAAAGATACATGAAAAAGTCGGAATAAAAATTTCGTGGCAAGCCTGAAGAATTGGAAATACAATTGTCTTTCTTAGCAGATCTCTTTCATCGCAGATTCAACGCAAAAGTGAAATGTTTGAAGTACAGATGAAACGATGATGCTCGTGTGACAATTGCTAATTTTTGGAAAATGCTTTTCATGTTTTTAGCGAAGGTAAAAGCTAAATAAACGCGACCCGCTCAACGGAAAAATGTTCGGCTCTATATAATATTTGGCTTCGACCTCTAGTTTTCTATGCACGAACACGTGCGCACCCCATTGTATACGCACCTATACATTCAACCACGCGTTCATCATCCACCATAAACCGTGTCGACCGTAAGCACTTATACACACACACACGAAGGATTTCTGCTTCTTTCGATTGGCAGTCATCAAAGCGTCGTTAATTAATCGACCAACTAAGCACGAGACGGTTATGAATTAATCAAACTAGACAGAAACCTTCAGAGACTTTGATCGGACTGGAAGGTAAATTGAATGCGCTCCAAGTTTTCCGATTAATACGTTCCGGGCATCTTTCTAATCAAACAATCATTTTCGTTTCGAAGAACCTAATGAACAGACTGCGGTCGTTCAGCATATGCGGCTAACAAAAAGATTTATTGGGTTGTTCGGAAAGTAATTTCGTGTTTTCCCGACAGAGGATTTAATTGTATTTTTTTGCACCCAACTTCACACTTAAGCCGCATAATCATTATATATTTTGAGAGCTGATATAGCAAGGCTTGTGTGTGAAAAA
>CM052097.1:9883301-9898685 GCA_028453745.1 Agapostemon virescens
TAATGATTATATCAACGAATTAAATACATTATTATTTATATATAAATGCCTTAACACATTTTCGCGTCAAAATGGCGCCGAGTCGCTGGTAAGCAACGTCCGAAAAGGTGCCGGGTGCAAAGGGTTAAAGAGGCTAGTCAGCGCTTGACCAAACGCGAAGATCTGAATTCTTCATCAGTTCGATGGGAATCTCGAACAGGGGTCGACGTCGCATGTATTCTACATAGAACGAAGATCCTTATTCGAGATTTTCATTAAATTGCTATCATTAACAACGCTACAAGTATTTTTCCCTTCAAGATGTGAAGGAACATAATTGCAGATTTTACGGGACCCTGGTTCCGGTTTCAATATTCGAATGCGGACCTAGCAGAGAGGCGTAGCAGTCTTTTGCGACAACGTTTCGTGAGTGTGCCAGGGGTCGTAAGAAATAACATTTAACTATGTATGTAAAATATAACGAGTACACGTGGATATAAAAGGTGAGGTATCTAAAACAGGCCACCTGAATAATTCAGTTGCTGTTGATGACAGAAAAATGTGTCAGACGAAACGTACATGCTTTCGAAAGTATTATAAATTAATATTAATACTTTTTTTTAGATAAATGCGTAAGAGTCCGTTTGTTTATTTAAAATTATATACTTTTCTATGTACTATCTAATAGGATAGTCTAAGACACGTACAGTGTACAATCATTCGAGACCAACTTCGTTGATAAACATTTAATTTGAACTACTCCGGTATTCAATATTATAATCAAAATATTTTCTACACTTTGTGTAGACAATAACTTGTAAATTCCATTGAAAAAGAACAAAATTGTTCTCCGCATGATCTTCTGTTAGCGTTTAACGTTTGTTTAAAGTATGTTTTAATGTTAACAACAGTTCCAGAATACTGGCATATGTTTTAGTAGGAAAATGAAAAGAATAGCGTCTTCATTTCTTCATGGCAAAGAACTTTTGAAAAGTTTGTGACACACGCTCTTCTTCCAAACACGCATTCATTTGTTTTAATGACTGACCTCGACGCAAAGCGACCGCCTAGGACCCCGATCCGGCCTCGGTGGTAATCTAGCGATGGCTTCAAGAGCGGCTGCGAGGGCTCTTTCCTCAGCTTCCTCTTCGGCTACCGCTGCAGCCGCTGCTGCGGTCAGTCTTGGATCCTCTAAATGCTTGTTCGATTTACACCTGCGTCACACACACACACACAGACCCCCTGTCAATAATTGACCTCTCGAAATGTCCGATCGAACAGTTTGAAGCTCGCGAATAGAGTCCGCGGTACTATTAGATTGTCGACACAACGATCTTTTAAACTAGCCTTTTCTATTTTAAATTAATAGTTAGTTTATTTATGAAACACAGGATTATATAAAATCATGTATGATATCATATATGAAATTATGTAAGGGAGAAGAGTCCGACAAAGCCGAGCGCTAAAACGATATAATAAATAATAAATAATGATAAATTACTAAATTGACGTGAAAACAACAGCAGCGGTTTTGAAACGTCAGCTTGAAAATGATACTTTCGTTCTAGCTTAAAATTTGATGTGTATAGGTAAGAACTATTTATGTAATATTGACAACAAGAAAAGAGTCTGTCTTGTCCACTGGCTTAGTTAGTTTGTTGACTGAGAATTTTGAAGATGTCAAATGAAATCTTTGGAAAAATTCTCGTTATATTTCGTGTTTGCGCAGAAGGTTTAGATAAAATTTTATGTGTAGAGGACTGAAGCGGACACTTGCCTGCTTTTATAAACAAGCAGAAGGATCATAAGACCGAAAAAACCACCGAGAGTCGCTGCGATTCTGACCCCGGTCATCACATCGTATGTTTTGTAGAATTCAATTTTGAGTTGCTCTCGCTCGCTGAGGGTCGGCGTCGCTTCCGGCAAGAACGTCGTCGAGTCCATCTTCCTCGTCGTTACGTTGCTTACGTTCACGTTGCTGCCTACGACGCTCCCCATACCTGAACAAAAACAATCAACAACCGTTCAGATCGTGTTAATACTCGTTCAACAATTTTGTAAATCGTTTACAACTTTATATGTCGAAACTGTAAGAAATACGGCGTCTGTAATTTCAACGTACCCCTTCGTACAAAAGATCGCAGAACTCGAGGATTGACACAGGCCACGGCCAACCTTGACACCGAATTTACCACAGGGGGTAAAAGAGCTTTTTAGATTTTCATTTTGACAATTATCGAAGACATAAAATTGCTTTCAATGGATTTATTTATTCAGTCGTTTATTCTTCGACTGTCTTCCGATATCCCATCGTCCAAAACAAAAAGGATTTGCTAGTCTTCTAGCAGAGGTCCACGACAAAATTCCCCCCTCCATTTTCTCTCCTCCTAGTACCTCACGTTTCAGCTACCGCCAAAAAATCGATTACTATATTAAATCATTTAACATGTTAAACGGCACGGTAGTCGCCGATGCACCACTGTGTTGTTTAAGAACGATTGTCGTTAAATGAATAGCACTGAACATCAATTTGAAATATAAAAATTGGAACAATTTTTAAAATTGTTAATATAAGAATTAAGAATTCTCTTAAATAACGCTGATCGTTTCCATGAATGAAAAGAATGAAATAAATAAAGCTTGTCCGAAGCACAGAAAGTTCGCTCGTCATTCAACGCATTAACCCTCTATGGGTCGAATTTTGTTCTTAATTTCTTAGGCACTATGCGCCACTATAGTGGCTTTCGCGGATGTCATCTTTCTGTACGACGCGCTACTATAGTGGCTTTCGCGGATGCCATCTCTCTGAACGACGTACCATACTCAATTGTATTATTAATTATTAAAGTAAATTGTTACAGTCAACATACGTGTATCATATCTTTAAGAAAAATTATAATTTTATGATCAAACACTTCATTCCAATATACTCGTGTAGAACACAGCATTATCCGTCACACATTGCAAAATTCAACCGTGCCTAAGAGGTTAAATATAAAAAATGTATGCAACGGAAAATCAGCAATTACAAACCTATATATGCAGATTAAAAGACCAGTTTAAAAAATTTTATTATAATTTGTAACTTTGTTAGTTTACAGTAACAACGGCTAACGATGTTTGCACTTCCGTTCATAAAAGCCTAAGCGTGACATTCCATAAAACAGTTTCCACTTGGCGTTAAACATATTAGGTCAATCGGAAAGTTCTGTCCATCTAGTGTCGAGTAGCCGTAGCTCGAACTGTGGGTAACTATAACCTCTAAAGTAAGGCTAACTTTTTAGTTTAAACATCTGTTAATAAAACTCAGTACACAACAATTTACGCTTGCATCAATAACATCGTTTTTTTCTACATTGAAGATGTCGGAATTTGAGCCGAATAAGCGTCATTTGCGCGAAGTGTTAGTCTTTTGTTTCAATTGGAAGAAAACGGCAGCTGAAGCTCATCGAATGATTGTAGACGTTTATGGCGATAATGCTGTTTCCGATAAAACATGTAGAGAGTGGTTCCGACGTTTTAAAAATGGTGATTTTTCTTTGGAGGACAAAGAGCGTTCTGGACGGCCACGAGTATTCGAAGACGAAGAATTGCAGACGTTGGTGGATGAAGATCCATGTCAAACGCAAAAACAAATTGCAGAAGCGTTAAATTGTGCTCAATCTGTCATTTCCGACCGTTTAAAAGCCTTAGGGAAGGTCTACAAGGAAGGAAAGTGGGTCCCATATGAACTCAAGCCAAGAGACATTGAAAAGCGGAAAACCATCTGCGAAATTTTGCTTGCTAGGCAACAAAGAAAGGGGTTTCTCCATCGTCTCATCGCTGGGGATGAAAAATGGATTTATTTAGACAATCCTAAACGTCGAAAAACCATTTGTGATCCTGGCCAACCCTCAGCATCGACGCCAAAGCGGAATATCCACGGAAAAAAGGCTTTACTCTGCATTTGGTGGGATGAGGAAGGTGTGGTATACTATGAACTGCTAAAAACTGGTCAAACAGTCACAGGAGATCTCTACCGACAACAAATTATCCGTTTGAGTCGAGCATTGCACGAAAAACGACCACAATATGAAACGAGACAGCGTAAGGTGATTTTGCTGCATGACAATGCTCGGCCTCACGTCTCAAAAATTGTCAAGGAAACGATAGAAGCACTTCGCTGGGAAGTGCTACCACATGCGACTTATTCACCAGACTGTGCCCCATCTGACTACCACTTGTTTCAGTCGCTGGCACACGCACTTGCTGAAGAACGATTTAATTCGTACGAAGATCTCGAAAAATGGATCTCCGCCTGGATAAACTCCAAAGATGAATCATTCTTTCGACGCGGAATTCGCTTGTTGCCCGAAAGATGGGAAAAAGTCATCGCTAACAATGGACAATATTTTGATTAACGTACTTTTTCATTTTCTTTCATGAATAAAGCTATACTTTTTGTAAAAAAACGGACGGAACTTTCCGATTTACCTAATAGATGTACGTTGCATTTGGAATATTTTATTTTTGGAACCCCTCTGTTGGATCACACTGCAGTGCATATGTTTGGTATAGTCAACTATATCACTTATAATTTCACTGTCCAATAATTTTCGAAAATGGGTCACAGGAGATTAGGGTCTTTCGGGGTCTTCAGAGCAATTTCCTTTCCAAGGGCGATGACAACTATTATTCGTCTGGGATACTGATTGCTAAACAATTTTTTGTGGTCCTGAGTTTTCCTTATGCATCGTCACTGCCAATAATATTTATGCGTCGCCGGGTAAATACTACTGGATGATTTTCATCGGACTCAGAATCTAATCAAGAATCTTCGGATCTATTATCGCTAATACGTCTAATTTTAATTCCTCTATTACTTTTATGTGATCATGTATCCATATTTTGGGTATACGATATATAACTCTGAAAATAGAAGAAAGCACAAGCATTATCCTAAATATACCAAACTCTATCATAATAGCCCTACTGTAACCTGAAAGTCACAAAACTGTGTCATATACAAACAGTAACAAAATGATTATTGAAATTGCAAACAAATAAGTTGTTATGCAATCCAAAAACTATCATGTACGCTTTGTTTTCTTTAATATATACAATATAATAGATAGAAACACGAATAATGTAAATTGCACAAGATGGTTCCATTGATTTTTATCTGCAGACAAACTAGCAAGGCACTTACTCTAATAGTTCAGGTTGACGGTGCTACCAACTGTTATCAGTATCGTTATTTGTCACCTTAGAAACATTATATAATTTAAACGTACAACTTATTTTATAAAAAAACTAAAATCATCT
The DNA here is from genome assembly GCA_028453745.1 of Agapostemon virescens. NCBI lineage: Eukaryota > Metazoa > Arthropoda > Insecta > Hymenoptera > Halictidae > Agapostemon > Agapostemon virescens. Next base: position 9,888,585 of record CM052097.1, read on the forward strand.
GGTAAAATGTCGATATATTAACATGTGACTTGAAAGTTACACGGCCTCATAGATGATTAATTCGCATTGGGTTTTCACACAAAATGAATTCGCATTGAGAAGAAGTTCTCCTAATCACTGTTGAACAAAATTGATTTTAAATAACGAATAAAATCAATTCACTCGTTCTTCTTTATTTGAATGTAGAAATACAATATTATTTGTCTTTCTCGAGGAACGAATGCATTTTAAGAGTATTGATTGTATTCGTCCATGTTTTCATTGTAGTCAATTTTCATCGATTCAACTACATCAACAGATGTCAAGCAATGCTGGGTTTAAGCATCTAGCGGGCCCTAGACAAAATTCAAATTGCGACTCTATTTATATAAATTGCCTTGTTTTGTTTAATAGATAGAATATAATAGAATATATAGAAGCAGAAATAATATAAATTGCACAAGATGGTTCCATTGGTTTCTATCTGCAGACAACTTGCAAGGCATTTACTTTGGTATGTCAGGTTGACGGTGCTACCAACCGTTAATTTAGACATACAAGTTATTTTACAAAAAAATAAAATCATTTGCTAAAATGTCGATATATTAACATGTGACTTGAAAGTTACACGGCTCCATAGAGAGTTAAGATGGAAACAAGATACCAATACTGTTTATGCCAACATTCTTCATAATCTTCGTACTATTTTACATCTACTAATTCGTGTCGCGAATTCATAGTCTACTGTGTAACTATAATTCCGTCAGATATATGAAGTATCTTCTTAATAGCGACCCGTATATACGACTACTATGACAGTGGGAATAGTGATGCTCGCGTGATGTGCATCGCGCGCGTCACGCCGCGCCGCGTCGCGAGCAGTTAAATACGTAATGCGGCCGAGCGCATGCAACATTGACTTCGGATCGATGTCGTCAAAAAGTTGATAAACGACTGTGTTTCTAACTGTCTGAGGCAAGAATCGCGACGCATCCCCCTCTGTCGTTTGCTTCCCTCACGGGGACACGTCCCGCGAGAAATAATCTGTTCTCGCGCGTGTTCGACTTCTCGTCGTGCCCACTGATCCGGAAAACAATGTCTGTGGAATAACAACTATTGTTGCGTCACACGCTTAACGATGTAGCAGTTTCATCAAGCCACCGAAATTTTTCGTGTCCTGCACACGCTGCAGAACCACGGACGATCGTAGAATTTTCGGCAGAACGATAGTTCTTTCGGATTTCTCCGCAGAGCATCTGCAGTAGACGGACTTTCGACGTAATTAACACCAGAACCAGCAAACCAGTCATTTTGACTGTTCCCTTGTTTTTTCTTTCGCAATTATTGAAGTTATAAAAATGGTTTGGATCAGAAATTTTCAGATGTAATAAATATTGCAATAAATATTGTATGAAGTTTTAATAGATGCAGTCTTGTTATTATTAAAAAGCAATGTATATCGTTGGATTTATTGTTGCCGGTAGTTCTAGTGTTAATCGTAAACCTACCAAGCTTTAAAAATAACTTATACATATAAAAATGAGAGGATATCACTGATTCGAATTTTCTTCGGTTATTATTCTTGTATGTGCTCTGCTAAAATAATTTTAATAATTGTACAATCAAAATCTGAAAATTGTCATTTTGGACGATGGTGGTAGATTCAGTATTAAAAAAGATTGTACAAGCTTTTTGAATAATTCCTAGGACTTTTACTGTATATATTCTCTCGTGTGTGCATGTTTTTTTTAATTGTTTTATGACTGTGTTGTATGGGAGTCTAGTGGTTTTTCTTACGTACGAGCATTTACAAGACCGTTAACACTAAACGTACCATAACTGATCAAATGACACTTACAGATTTTCTATTTAACAATTACTGAAGTTATAAAATTGTCTTCACAGAAATCGGTTCAATAGATTTTTTTATTCCAAAATACATTGTAATAAAGATTGCACAAAATTCAGATAAATTAATTCTTGTCATATTTATAAGACAATATACACTAGCCAATTTTCCTGTTTTCAGGAAATCAACAATCAAATTTTTACTACGACGACGAAGCACGCTGCAATATATTTTACAAAATCATTTAGCTGTAAATCATTTAATTTCCCCACAATAAGTTCGGAAAGGCGAGCAATTTGAAGATACCATGAGAAACTTTTCTCAAATATAGTGAAGATTTTGAGATTCTTATCAATAATGAATGGAACGAACTGTCCCTGCTATGCAATAGTGATATAAAAACGAAATCATTGTCATTCGTTTAGAAAATTTACTACTGGTAAGAAAGATGCTTTAAAAATCGTCGATACTTTGGAAATGTATATTGACAGTCTTCATTTAGTAATCCTTCTAACATCCCGAGCTTTGTTAAATTTCTATAAACAAACCAATTGAATGAGACATAAAATACAACAGTGAAACATAATATTTTTACAGGACACACATTTTTAAAATAGATACAAGCTCATAAACATTAATGGCTGCTCTGTAAGCAAACTAAAAAGTAGAGGTAGATTCGATTACCGCAAGACGTAGCCCTAACAATCCACAAGTGTCCCAGTCTTGCATCGATCTGCCGTAAATTGCTATACCTTTTCCATTACTCTAACCACTGGCTGTCAACGCTAAATAGGGGAACAATCTACTTCTACATTGATAAAGACTTGTATATTTTCGGAATAGCGTATAGTCCATGTGCAGTTGCAACTGCCATTTCGTCGACAATATGGACTCTCTCTTCTTCAGGTATGAAATGTAAAAAATCAACCATATGCAAGCGAGACTATTTTTAAATATTGAAAATATTTTCTTTGGAAAATTGAATGATATTTAAAACTTTTATGTATCCTAGACGAATGAATATATATGTGTTATTTACATAGTTAAATTATTTGCTTGCAACTTTGGAAATTGGATATGCGAGTCTGACGACACTCATTCCCAAAGAATTACTAATTCTTCTCCATCATTTTCAAAATTCTTAAATTATTCAATGGGTAATTGTAATACCCTCGAATTAGTTTTCAATTCTTTTTCTTTATAAAGAGAAACGTAATATTGTCACCTTTTTGTAACAACCGAGATCACATTTATTTTACTTAGTTACTACGTATCATTACCATCTTTTTATTCCTTATCGGTAATTGTAATAAGCTCGAATTATTTTTCGATTCCTCTTCCTTATAAAAAGAAATGTAATATTGTCAAGTTTCTGTAACAACCGAGCTCACATTCATGTTACTCGTTTCGTACGTATCATTTGTAGGTGATTTAACTAATTTATTCAACAGAAATCCGTTTCACAAGTCAATTCGTCAAAGGTTCGGCGAAAACTGTTTTATCATTTCGGTTCGCCTTTGTCTCCTTAAACAAACATTGGAATAGTAATATACAAACTTCTCATTGATCGCATTTCACAGTAGACGGGGTGTAATGCATTCTACACATTACCATCTTTTTATTCTTTATCGGTAATTGCAATAATCTCGAATTATTTTTCGATTCCTCTTCTTTCTAAAAAGAAATGTAATATTGTCAAGTTTCTGTAACAACCGAGCTCGCATTTATTTTACTCGTTTCGTACGTATCATTACCATCTTTTTATTCGTTGTCGTTGCTAGTGCTTTCTTTTTCATCTTACATTTACGGGGTTCGAATGAATTTTTAGAACAAGTCGAGTACCAAAAGCGACGATAGTTTCTGTGATCCTCGAGACGTAATGAGACGAGAACTATCCGGCGGATCTTGCTTTACACGACTCTTCGAGTTCATTAAAAGAAAGAAATTTTGCTCATGTGCTGGTTCGATGATCAATACGACGAGGATAGAAACTCGCGAGGGAGCGGCGCGCAACGATTTTATAACGAAAGGCACTGTGCAGCACGCTTAATGAGAAATCAGATTGAATTCCCTGAAAAGGAAGAAACCCGACGGAAAGCGATTGAGTTAGCTCGTTAGTGGTGCTGAATTTGTCAGATTTAGTTTCCATTCGACGGACATGAAACTCGTTTCTGATGACAACGGAGGAATTTCTGATGCATAAATGCCGACCGGGAACAGTGTCCTCCTCCGATCGCTTTAACCATTTTTTTGTTATCTTCTCTCGACCAACGATAGCTCTTATAATTGTTCAATAACTACGAACAAAAAATTAAATCTGTAACCGAGACGATTTGAAAATGTCAAATTAACTGGAGAAGATTATTTTCTAAATTTCATTAATCGTCGTTGCTGGAAATGAAAGGAAAATATGTAAATATAGAATTTTGTGACACTGTACCAGCTTGAAATTACATTTTTATGATATTCCTGTTACGCACATGTTTGCATAAATATAATCTTGTCGAAAGTATCGAATGCACTTGTTTCTGCATTGAGAGAGTATGCACATCTCAATCCCTTTTGAATGAAACTTAGTGCTTGTAATTGCGTCGCTGCATCTCTTAAGCCACATTTCCGTTATACGACATCTTTTCCAGTAATTTTAATCGACTTCAACGTAGCCAAAGAATTTACCATAATCTTTCAACGTTGCATGGATTGCTTTAACTCTGTATGCCCTCCGAGTCGTGGAAAATACCAGTATTCGCGAAAATGTTGCCATGATAAAGTGCAAATCAATTTGAAAACATTTAATTTACTGTGAAGCAATATTTTATTTTATCTTTAAGAAAACTACAGTTAATTTCAAGATTAATTTCCGAAAAAACTGCAATAATTAATTAAGGGGGGAATACATTTTATAAGATGAAAATTTTCGATGTTTTTTTTTTTTGAAATTGATTCCAGTATGTGTCTAAAATACATGTATAAAGTTACGGAGCAAAATTGTATGTATTTTGGGAGATACAGCTAGCCGAACAGGTAAGCGTCAGGTGCAAGTGGCGCAAAGCTGAAGCGAAAGGTGAATTAGATAATTTTAAACATCCTAGTCCACTTCACCCAGATGTCCTTAAACATTTAAAACCAATATATGAAGAACTTTCAAAGGAGGATTTATTAATCAGGTGTCTAGGTGGACACGCACAGAATTGCAATGAAAGTTTCAATTCAACGGTTTGGCGCCTAAATCCAAAGCATCTAAATTCCGGAGCAAAAATTATCGAAACCTCCGCCTTTATTGCGGCTGGCATTTTTAACGAGGGCTACTCAGCTATATTAGAAATAATGAATGTATTAAATATTAATATCGGGCAACAATGCAGATTCTTTGCCGATACGTATGACGCGCAGCGCATAACGAAACAGGAACGTCGCAGACAAAGCAGCACAAAAGAGGCACGAATCTCTCGTAGGTTGCACCAAATGGAGAAAATGAATTTTTTGAAACCACAGAAGGCTTACTATATGGCCCTGGTATAGCGGATTAGTTTCCTCCAGAAGTAAGTGTTCAATAACTACTACTTTAACAGTCGAAAAACTTTAAACGCGTTTTTCTCAATATCATATTTCTGAATCTTGTGTACACGATACAGAACAATCTATTGGACCAATTGAGCTCCTAAGGCGATTTTTCGATAGGTAATGATAAAATGTCGTCGATGAACTAAAAAAATTCCTAAACAGTTACATTTTTTCCTTTCAATTTACATTATAAAGTCGAAATTTTTAGCAAAAAATCGTAACTTTTTCAATAAAGTTCAAAATTTTTGCATTTTTGTACTTTTTGTTGGAATTTTTGTCACAAACTGACGATGCGCGTGGCGCGGAGCTGTGAAGATTTATAAATATTGCGAAAAAAAATACATTAATCATTAAAATAGAAAATTTGTTGTATTGTTTAAATATAGAACATAATATCATGAAAGTTTGAAAATGATTCGTTTTGTAGTTATTGAGAAAAAAATTCCTAAAAATCACTATTTTTTAGGCGCTCTAAAGTGTATTCCCCCCTTAAACGATAAGCCCAATTATTTGTTTTGTATCTATGTTATTTCTGTAAACAACAACATTTTAAATTTATTACTATATTGTACACACTGTACAAGGATTTCGACGCATAAAATGGTTTCGCTTTAAACAGAAATCGAAATGAGTGGAAGACATCTTTTTTCACATTGTAGAAATACGCGGGTGCCATAAATGCGCAAAGATTTCCGTACCGCTTGTTAGAATAATTCTCTTTTTGCATCCATCGATAGTTCCCTCGCGCAGTGAATAGAAGTGGTTCGGAAAATTGTTTCACCAAACCGCTCGAGCAGTTTTTCGTGTATCATCTCTTTTTTTCCGGCCATAGTTTGCACGTTGATCGTTTTAAGCAAGCTTCGTTGTTATCGAGGCTATCAGCAAATGGCTTTAAAGCTCTCCGAGGATTTTGTAAGGCAGGATCCTTGAGGGTTACCGTACACCAGCCACAGGTTGTCGTCCTCGTTCGCTTAAATCGACCTATTAACCCCCTTATTCGTAGCTTCTTAAGCAAAATCTCGGAATTTCGAACCGAGTTCACCGCGTAAAGGATCCGGTGTATTCGTTTGTTTTCCTGTTTACTGCCAACTTTTCACTGTTACGAGGACACCGATCTCTATATCGAATTCTCCTCCATTTCACTGTCCAAACAATTCTCGTCCTTTATCCTTGGTTCCTGACAAATTTCATTCTGGTGAATCCAATTTCGATCTTCACAAATTTTGCCTGCTTCTTCCAGATAAAATGGTAATCGTTGATTACAGTTTCCAAAGGATTCTCAATTTTTTATTTTAACTTTATAAATTTTCTGTGCTTCTAAATAAAATTCTGATGAATTTTAAGTATTCTGAATACTATATCCTCAGTTCTTAAACAATTTTGTTTTGAGGAATTCAATTTAGATCTTCACTAATTTTCCCTGCTTCTTCCAGATAAAATGGTATTCGTTGATCACAGTATCCAAAGGATAATAAAAATGGCTATCTTCGGTTATACTGTTCTAAGTATTATCCTCAGTTTTATAACAACAAATGTGCTGAAGTATTTAATTTCTAACTTTGTCCATTTTCTATGCTTCTTCTGGCCAAACAGTATTTTTACAAAATGTCAAATTTTCTGGCATGTTTAAACCATGTTCATAGCTGGCGATACATTCGCATGATCAGTTTTGTATAGCTAACAATTTTTATATGATCTACAAATATATTCTAGAACATATATAAAATACTGTCTAAAACAGTAAACACTAAACGAGAATTAAATATACATATCTTATGCCATTTATTTAATTTTACATCATAAAAGTATTACAATAAAATACATCATTTGAAGTAGACAATTTTGAGCATAGAATATTATTTGAAACATAATAAAAAATACTGGGTCTACAATTTTGAAACGTATTGATTGAAGAAACAGTCTATTTAAAGCACGTTAAAAATTATTCTATGAATTGGTTGAATTATTTGGACGATAAAGCGAAAATCCTAGAAAATTATGTTATGACTTTATGATTTTAGCTTTTACAATTTTCTGCAAGAGATTTCGCGGCATTCGACAGGTCTGATGTATAACTATCTGACGTCGCTTCTGAAACCAGTTTTGCGTTGAAAATGAAACGGGTAAAATGGGCTGGCGTGGAAAATAGCGAGGCGTTATCAGCGACAGGTCTTATCGAGACATCGTAAGACAGGCTCCATCGGTTCTGTTCGTCGGAATCAATATACAGCGCCCGTATAGCACAGTAGCATACCCGTAACACATCAGAATGATACTTTGAATAAATGCCTTATATCTAATTCTCCGATCGAGACACTTTATCCTAACAATTTCACAAATATTCAAATCTCATCAATCTACCTTATAAATTCTTTCCCAAAATTATCAAAACCATACGAAAATGTTATGCTTCATCTTCGCACAAATACTACACGAATGGATTAATTTATTAAAAAATTTGTCGTCTCTACAATTACAGAAATTGTATAATAAAAATTCAAACGTACAAATCGATCTATTCAAACTTCGAAATGTGAGATCCGCAAACTTTGGTATTAATATGAATTTTAGTAGAAAATAAAAATTATCCACCTCGATTGTAAGAAATAAGGCTGAAATTAAAATGTATTTTTTCTTTTAACCTTTTGCAATCGAAGCAACTTTAAATCTAAGAGATTTTTTTCAACCTCAACCATTTTTATTCTGTGCAATCCTTTTTTCAATGTACACCCGCTATTAAACATGTTTTCTCATAAAACATTTGAATTTTCAATGATTTATAATATACAGATGAATTTAATAATATGTTAACTGTTTTGAATGTGGTACGACAATTTTTACTGGTGCTTCATGGTCACCATTCAAGTGCAAAGAGTTAATACTTTAAACCTTGTACAAAATGTAAAAAGATTCTTAATGTCTTCTAATGACTTCATAGTTTAAAATTGTAACAAGACGTTCTGGCGTATTTAAGAGAAAAATAAATAGGTGTAATTCAAAACAGCAAAAAAGATTGATAGAAAAGTCACCCTTGAATTACCTTTTCTGAAGATTGTCTTGAGAAATTCATAAAACTGACGCTTATATGTAATCATGGAAGATTAACAAACTTGAAAATTGAGCAGGTTAATAATTGTACTTTCCTTTTTTCACTGTGCAGCCGCTATTAAACATGTTTCCTCACAAAACAGTTGAATTTTCAATGATTTATAGAATACAGACGAATTTAATAATATGATAACTGTTTTGAATATGGTATGACAATTTTTACTGGTGCTTCACAGTCACCATTCAAGTGCAAAGGGTTAATACTTTAAAAACTTGTACAAAATTTAAAAAGATTCTTAATGTCTTCTAATGACTTCATAGTTTAGAATTGTAGCAAGACGTTCTGGCGTATTTAAGAGAAAAATAAGTAGGTGTAATTCAAAACTGTAAAAAAATTAAAGGAGTGTAACCATGTCGATATATTATTTTTAATAATACTATAGATTGCATAGATCCACAGTCTATCAATATAATAAATAATATTGATAATAAGAGGTTGATAGAACATCAGAGACTAACTAACAGTAGAACGAGTCGATGATTATAGTTTTGGGCATTGGTTGAGTAAACGGCAAATGTACAAGGTGCTCCGTTATTAATAAGGACTCTTACATAAGTCCATCTCATATCTAAACATTATAGTAAAAGAAACAACATCAATTGTTTTCCCAATATTATTATTATTCATCGAGCAAAAAAGAAACAAAAGACTGACCGATAATAGAATCGTGGCGCGTTGTTACGTTCATTTGACGTGACGCAATTTTCATTTTCACTGTTTCGAATTGCCTGAAATCCCCGCACGAGAAAAGCTTTTTATAGGAATACAATTTTCCTCGGAGAAAGTCGATGGAAAAAGTGTTGTCTCTTTTATTTTGCCATTGTTTTGCCAGCCTTTTTCCCTTCATCTTTGTTCTCAAAGTGTTCTCCGTTCTCGAGGCAGCGGCTCTCGATTGAGTGGCACTCTATAGGACACCCCTTGAAAGTTCCACGCTATTGATTATCACTGGAATTCGATAGCCACGCTATGACTTTTCTGAACCAGCACCACGTGGTCCCAATGCTGAACGCTCTATATTCGATAATGAGTCTTCGGCTCGCACGGCCACACACTTCGAAAGCCAAACCGTTTCAGGATTCACCGAGTAACTTCCCCAGGAGTCGAGCGAGAAATTTCTCCGGTCGAGTAGACAAGAATTTTTTCTATTTCCCGAAGAATTTGCTGGCTGTGTTCTTTCAGCTTGCCACCATCGAACTTCAAGGCGAGCCTAAACGAGCAATGTTTCAAAACTATTTTTACGCGAGTGCATTCTGCCTTCGAGATTCTATTTCAAAATCCGTGGACATTACTATTATTTGCAAACACACGAGACTGATACTGTTGAAGACTTAAAAGGTTGATGTTTTGTATGTTCAGAGTAAAGCCACTCTCATAAATTGTTACCCTTAGAGATTTTATTTCAACAATTGTACAATTGGCAGTGATGTGCAATCACGCGAGATTAGCAAACTCGAATTACCTTTTCTGAAGATTCTCTTGAGAAATTTATAAAACTGACGCTTATATGTAATCATGGAAGATTGACAAACTTGAAAATTATACAGGTTAATAATTGTACTTTCGAGAGCAACTACCCCTTTTACCTAACATGAACAATTGC
>CM052097.1:9922464-9939547 GCA_028453745.1 Agapostemon virescens
CGCATAATGTAAAAATATTTTTTAATTTATTCAAATGCAATTCATTAAATACCTTGAAACAAGAAATATATGACTTAGACCACTTTCATAATCATGGGCACATATGTTCCCTTGTATCTACTTTTGATTCGAATGTTTTCAGCGACGAGCTACAAAGTAATTGTAAATATTTTTGTTTAACTGGTCGAATGTGCAGAAGATGAACACGTATTAGACATTTTCCAAAATGAATTTTTCCATGAAACCGCTGCCGATGCGATGTTTAACTCGTTTCAACCACCTTCCATGCACCTGGTTACCCTTATACTCGACCTACACGCCCCCACACAAGCTTCGTGGAACTATCGGATGAACCCTTACTATATTTGTCAATACCCGGGTACCCCGATATCTATTTTCAATTTGCCTTAGCAATTTCCCGAAATCTTTTTGTTGGCAAACAGTAAAATTGTTTTCTTCAATGATTGCAACGGTGAATTACTTTTACGTATTCCAATAAGTTTCACAAATTGCAACATAAACCTTTCTAGCAGACTTCCATTCGATTATAAATTCATTTGCTTCCGAGTACATGAAAGTAGATGTGCCGAAACTGTAAGGTTCGATGACTATTGGATATTGAAATGATGGTTAACCCCTTGCACTGTAGTTCTGAACAGAGTTTAGTAAATACGTAGGTTATTAATTATTTCAGAGATACAATTTAATTTTCTTACTGTTAATTTACAGCCATCGAAGAACGCGTAGGTTTGCAATAAATATTTCGTTCTTCTTTGAAGAGATTACGAACCACAAAGAAGTTGCAATCTGTGTAACCGTAAAATAAATCGTAAGACAGAGGGTTAAAAGAAAAGGTCGTTCCGTTTCAATAAAGATCTGATATTGACATACAACGTATATAAGTAACTCTAACACATTCTATAACCACTCCCCAGCGATTACACGCTTCGTTTCCCAATTTGGCACTTACAATCAGTCTCGCAAATCTATTGTCTGTGTCTGCCAACTTTCGAGTATTAACCCTTCGCACTCGAACGACGACGATGATCCATCGTAAAACTACTATCAGACGATAATTGAATTTCTGTATCGATCATAATATCTGTATCGAAGAAATTGTTAACAGTTTCAGAATTTTTAGAAAATACTGTAAACCTTTATCTTATAATAGAGTCCTTAGAAAGAGTCCTTTATCTTATAATATCCAGTCAAACTTAGGACGAATAGTCTATACTATAGTTTATACAGAATCTATTGAATATGTTTATAAAATTTCTATTAAACAGTGAAATAAAATTACATTTCTTTCTAACGAAATGAGAATAATTAAAATCCCAATTATAGCCAGCAGGTTAATCTTTCTTTAATGTTTGAAATGACGGGCTTCGAAACGATCATTCGATGATTGACGACTTCTCGTTTCACAATTATTGAAATTATAAGGATGCTTTACATTTTGTCTTGCATCCGATGAAAATGACTGACAATTTTCACGTTGCAGTTCACATTTATTTATGATATACTTCCGTTTATAATTTAGCTGCACTGCGAGCAAAAAGAGAACCGAATTACACACACGTCGCAATGCCGCGGAAAAATGTACGAACTGCAAAAAAATCTTGTAAAATATAAATATTACTGTAGCAACATCCATTTACGACCTTGCAAAATTGACTCGAGATAGAAAATTAAATCCAAACAAGCACTGGCGACAAGTGCAAAATACAGTAGCGAACTTGCGTGACGATTAAACTGCAGATCTTTATGGAAACATTTTCAATTTCGCAAGGATCATTTTATAAAAATTAATAGTTGAATTTAGCAGTTGAACATTGCTTTCTTAAAATTTGCAAAGACTATAAATCTTTTGAATATACATATCTTCGTATAATATACATTTAACAGAGCAGATAATTTTCTTACGTAAACGAAATCCATTTCTTGAAATTAAATTTGCACAAAGTGCGCAGGCTCGACAATTCAAAGATCTTAATAACGACGACATTGTTTGTATCCGTGAGATTTCGCGCAGATGCAAAATAAATTGACAGTAAATAACGAGGAAGAATTCGCAAAGGATATTCCGAATATCGAGAAATTGTCCAACTCTTTTGTAATAATTATTCAGTGAACCAAAATGGTTTCACAGTCTCGTATTAACTGTTCTAGCGAGGAGCAAGTCCACCGGTCTGGGATGAAAACCAGTGTAATTAGTAGTTGACACTTGACCCATTAAAAAAGGTGTCCATCCGCTGAATCCTCAAGCACCATTGTATCCCAGGGTCATTAAAATAATCAACTGCAATCGCTCGTATTCATCGTGCAAACTGAATTCGATTCATCAATAGTTCGGTTAATTTTAATTACCGTCGTTTTGACTTTCGACGAAAGCCTCCCTTCTCTCTCGACGAGTCTTACTTTTATCCTCCTATCCTCCATATTGTACGCCTCTGGTTTCCTCGCGAACTAGTTATGTTTGTTTCGCATATTTTCCGTATGTCGACGCTACACTGTTGCATTTAATTCCATCCAAAATAATAATATTATAACAATATAATAATTATGGATATCAATTTTTAGGGTGACATTAAAATGTTCAGGAAAACAAATAAAATTATCCAAATAAAATTTGCACAATTTAAATTTTATTACTTAGTAGAAATTAGTGAAGATCTTTTAGATGTAAGTAGATAGCAAATTCTTATACCATTTTAATAAACTAAAAATAATGCTATTAATTTCTTCTCATACTTTTACAGGTTTGTTCTTTACTGATTAACGTTTAATAAATGCATAAAATCGGTGATCTCATGTTAAGCTATACGAATGGAATTTGAATAAAAATAAAGCTTTATATTATTTTGAATTTAATGATCTCGAAGAGAATAGAAGTTTACTTATTCAATTGGGATAAAAATTGCTATAGAAGATTTAAAAGTTTAACAGAGACACAATTTTGCTATAGAATGCAAACAAACCAGTTTAATAATTTCCGACGATTAGTTGGATGTATTAATTGCATTTTAAAGGCCCGAGCAACTGCAAGGATTAATTAACGTTCTCAATCATTGAAACGTAAGCTGAATCCTGAAGAATGCGTCCCAGAAATCACGCAAAGCGACGACGAAACGTTTTCCCGGTTTCCTCGAGGAAGCTTGGCGAGCAGGAAAGTTTTTTCAAGCAAACACAAACCGCCGACCTCAACAAAATCCAAAAAAGAATTCGGTTTTTGTCCAAACGGTTAAGCTGCAGCACACTGGCAGTCTTATTGCAAGCCTTGAGCTACTTAAAGCGACGAGCATAGTTAGGCTGTTTCCACGACGCAGGAAAAATGGTGAAAGCTTTAAGTTCGTCCGCGAACACGAAAAAAATGTGCTTATCAAATACCCGGTAACCTTTTGAAAAATAAATCAAATCTTGCGCCATGCCAGTGCCATTCCAAAATGCAAAGCGCTGCAGTCTTCGTCCGAACACTTCAACAAAATAAAGTCTACAAAAAGAAGGTGAAAATGTTCCTCTCTGATTTTACTAATGACATTTAAAAAAGTATCATCTTCCTGTAAAGTGAATCTCGCAGTAGTATAAAAATAGATATATTAACGAAGCAAAATATTTGTCCAGTATTGCCTTTTGAAAAATAAATCGAATCTTGTGCAAGAACCAGTTGCACTTCCAATGCAAATCTTGCTGCACTCTTCGTCTCCATTTAGAAAGCGTATAAAGAATTATTGTAAAATAGAAAATAAATTTTTTAACAGTATGATAACCATTATATTAGGAAAGAAAAGTACATGTCAATTATACCGAGTCTTTTGGAAAATAAATCAAATCTTGAGCGAGATCGTGCACCAGTGGCATTTAAAATGCAAATCGTTGCAATTTTTCGTTCCTACCTAAAACATGTATAAGAGGACAGAAAATTTTCCTCTCTGATTTCATCAACGTAGTTTCGCTGAAAAATTATAATCTTTCCTGCGCGCTGTAAAGCAAATCATATAAGAGTATAATCTTTCGATCGATCTCGCTTAAATAGAAATTATTGCTCCTCCCAACACTACGTATCAACAAAAAATAAAATTCCCATGACATTCATATGTAAATTCCTTCGAATGCTACTATTTCCACTCGTCACAGAAATTCTTCACAATTTAGTATTTTAACTGAGAACTCAGCAAACTGAGAAATGCCATAAATATATAACAAAATATATAATAAAATATAATTTGCATTCTGCAGATTCTAATCGATGCACTGCATATCTTAAATCAACAATTTATTCTTAAACTTGAATAAATAATTCGTTCATTTGGATGTTAATTAACTATTCTGGTATTTTAATAATAAAACCACCGACCACTAAACACGATTAATTAAAATGCCTGTAATTATTTACAACGCCAACATAGAATTTATACAAATCTCCTAAGATTTTCATTACAATATATCTTCGAATATAAATAAATGTAAATGAATATAAAATATTTCTATAATTTCAATAACTGCGAAGGAAGAAATCAGGAACATTTTTTCTCGTTTGACGGTTCCGGTGTTAATTGATTCCATTAAATGGCAGCTCGTGTAAAAAGAAAAATACGTTCGGGGGTAAGATCAGCGTGCGAAGAAACTCTCAGTTAGGCGGGACTAAATTCGTCGGAAAATTGATGATTTATAATACCGATGTTCGAAGGTCACGTGTAGAATCCATGAGAGGAATAAGAGCCTGAAATTCAACGGGACGAATTTAGACTGTGGCCTTCGGCTCGGATTCATCTCAATGTACTGTAGAAGTTCGATTAGCTGAACGTTCGATTCTTCGAACCATTATTTTAATCGTATTTTCGGTCGTTCCGAACACGGGGAGTAGCGCGTGCCTGGCATTGACCACAATTATTCAACGGTTCATCCAAAAGTATCGCAACGAGGAAAGGGGGGGGGGGCAAAGTCTCATTAATAATCAAAATGAATCCACTAATAAAATAACTTTTAATATATTCCGATCGGAACGGGGATTTTACGCGTCAACCTTTTGAGAGTGTAAGTAATGTGTCTATAAATCCAGAGTAGAAGTCTGTATGATTGAACGCGACTACGATTTAAGCGTACATTTAATAAGCCTTCCTCAACATTTTAACAATTGAACTGCGAATTTCATGCATTTATTATAATAATGAACACATCGAATACAAAACTAAAAAGACAAAAAAATTTATAGATATTGTCGTACTGATCTGGACTGCTTCACGCCTTGCATTACGATTTAATTTCCGATTACGGTATCTAGAACTTCTTTAATGTCTACAATTAACTAGGAAAAGAAAAAAGAATTTATAATATAATATAAGGATTTACAATATAATACATTATAATATAAGAATTTATAATATAATATATTATAATATAAGAATTTATAATACTTAAAATGTAATAATTTATAATATTTTTCATATAAGAATTTATAATACTTAAAATGTAAGAATTTATAATATTTTCAATATAAGAATTTATAACATCTATAATATTAATGATATTAATTCAAGGAGAATTATCAATATACATAGATAGCAAATTAAGTTTGAAGACTTCATCTCGAGTCCAAATCGATATTACAGCGCACGGAGTTAAGATAATTAAGATATAACAAAAATAAACGAGTGATAAAACTATAAATATATTACAAGAATTTAAGTCCGTTATATTATATTACTGTTTCCTCATTAAAATGATTGAAAAAGGAAATACATTTGCGGCTAGTTTCTATTTCTAACGAACTATTCCGAAAGCTTTTATTTTCTATAGAAAATCGTGGTTTACAGCACTAACATAACACGAGGTAATAACAACGAAGTACTATCAACTAAGAGACCGACTATTCTTGTAGCAACATCGCACAAAAATAACAAGCCCGAGGAAATGTATGTTATTCGTATTTTGATGAAATTCTGATTAGAAAAATACCAAGAAACGTTCACTCTTTTGCTATGTCAATTTGTCACTTTCCGAAACGTTCAACACTTCACTGGCATGTCACTGGCGGGTGATGGGATTATTTCTTGAAACTCAAAAGCAAATTTACAGAGCGAAAAGTAGACTGTGCTAAATTTGAGGTTCGTCTAAAGACTGAGAAAATAATTAACCCTGTCGACCTTAACTTCGACGTTTTTATTTTCTTGATTCTGAAGTGCATCTTCAATGGGCATTTTAGAAATACGATGATTCGATGTTTATAGTAACGTAATCAGTAAACTGCAGATTTTATACACTTACAACAAGAACAGAAAGGAGAAACAGAAAACGATATAAACATTAGAAAAATTTATAAAAATATTGTTACACTATTTTCAATTTATTGAATGAGTTGAAGCAGATCATTTCTGCTTTAATCCATTTTGCTGTAATTGAAGTACAAAATTTGTATTCTGCATAAAGATCCACAGTCTAATAATGAGATAGAAAAACCTCATCTAGTTCCACAAACACATACGTGAAATAATTAAATAATGAAAGAGTTCACTTTAGGTGAAATTGCTTCGATTTAACTAAATGTTCGTAGTCATCAGGCTTTCAGGGACAGAAGAATGAAATTTTTGTGAGAAACGAAAATTTTGCAAATGAAACCCAGAAACCACACTAGCAGAAATGGTTGTTAGAACAGTTTA
This sequence comes from Agapostemon virescens, assembly GCA_028453745.1. Lineage (NCBI taxonomy): Eukaryota > Metazoa > Arthropoda > Insecta > Hymenoptera > Halictidae > Agapostemon > Agapostemon virescens. The sequence goes on from CM052097.1 coordinate 9,929,121, forward strand.
GTTGTTCATGCCGAAATAGGGAGATGATAGTAGACAGCGGAAGGGTGGAAGAAGAATAAAAGAAGAACTTAAGTTTTCGAGTAGGAGCCGAGCGCAGAACAGAATTGTCACCAAAAAAGTGCACAGAACAAACCAACGAATACATCCACAAATGGAGAGAAGGGCTGTGAGACGGGGGATGATGTCAGAGTCATTAGAAAAGTGCCTAGGGCCTGCGGGGAAGCACCATGATACAGTTTATTTTAGTTTGGATTCGGCAGAGACGAGTTAGATCTTTTTTGGAAATATTTTTAAACGAACAGACTTTAGAGCTCCGCGTCGACGAGCGGCAGCTGCCAGAGGATTACGGTAAATTATAGTAGAAAATATTAAGAGAGGAATAGCACATGTACCGTCCACGATAAGTTAAGAAAAACACAGCTGCACACTTGAAACGCGTTTCGCAGACAACTGATCTTTCAAAATATTTTTGCTGCTGTCCGAAGACGTTTTTATACTCTAAGCATAGTTATGTTGTTCCTAGTGAACGAGCTGCCATTTTTCTGGCCTATTAGCTTGGAACTCGAACCACTGAACGCAGTGTATCACAGTATACTTAAATCTTTTTCTTTTTTCTTTTGTGATACGTTTCGTTCCTATACTATTCTACACGCTGACTACAAGATCGCGATTCCAAAATTCTTCGACGAGATATAAAAATAGTTTAATTAACCTATATAGAATTGGAAAAATCGAAACAATATTGGTTACCGCTTCGAATACTCGTTTTTATAGCTTCTAAGGAAATAATTGAATCGTTCGAAAAAATAACACCGTGACAGTGATTGTTCGAAGTAAAATAATCGTTCAATAGACAAACTTATTAAAGGGTTATATTCAAACGTGTATATGCTATTATCTCTTGAGAAAAATGCTTTAATTTCACTTTCTTCAGTCATTCTTACAAACTCGTTAAATTTTCACTATTGTTTCGACACTTTATTAAGAATTACGACATAAGACTATACCTTGTCTTTTATATTATTTCTAACGAGGGACAGAGGCGTTTACATTATTATATATGTGCCCATAATTATGAAAGTAGTCTAAGTCATATATTTCTTGTTTCGAGATATTTAATGAATTGCATTTGAATAAATTAAAAAATATTTTTACATTATGCGACATTTTCATTTATAATTTTATTAGTCTTGATTAATGGAAATTTATTATGAATATGAAATTTTGTGTGAATTTCATACGAAAATGTTGTTTTTAAAGTTTGAACTGACTTAGACCATTTTCAAAATTAACTGAATGTCCTATAAATGACTTAAAGCAATAAAGAACTATAAGTTTTATTTGAAACAATACCTTTAATGAAATAATTCATGAACATTTATTAATTATTTTTAAAAAGTAATCCATTTTTATCATTTCGAGTTTTTAAGACTCTTAAAATGTTCCTGAAAAACTGGAGGGATGTATGGTAGTAAACATATATCTTTATGCTTTTCTTCCGTTACTGGTCTAGTGGTGGTGTATAATGGAAGTAATTTAATATTTCCGTATATTTTTGGTCTTCCTCTCTTAGGTGGAAGATTCAAAACGTGGAATTTAGAATCATCTAAACAAGTTTTATAGAACATTTTATAAGGTTCATTTTTCAAGAATCTCATTCATTGAATTTGCAGCCAAGAGACAGATTCGCCCGCGGTATTTTTTACTCATCTTGTTATTGACTCTTCTAGTGATTTCGTTGAAATAAAATCTGGCTGCGACATTCGTTTTATCGAAAATGTATTTCTTCTTCTACACTTTTCTATCAATTCATAATAATGCTCAGGGTTGTATAAGTAATTTGCTTTTTTTATTTTCATTTCTATCAACCCAAAATCACGGTCATTCGGTAGAAAGGAATGACTCGATATCAAAAATTTGTGGTCTACTGTTTCAATATTATTATTTGATGACTGAGCAATTTTCATTCATGTCAATGCTACTTTAATGTTACGATTTTGGCCTGAACAAGCATCACTGTAAGCTATTACGTGTTTTTGAGTAGTTATAGCCTCCATATACAGAGAGCCACACGCCATTTTCAAGTTATCTTTATATAATTTCTTTAAATTTTTAACTTAGACCACTTGCATAATTAACACTAAATGAATTCCATGTAATGTTGGAATTACAACTACTATCCGATGGTTCATTTTTGACGATATCGTAAAAATTATATTCAATAAATTTAGTTTAAAATAATGTGGTGTGAAATAACTGATAAACTCATTTTTTTTTAATTTTGACTTAGACCACTTTCATAATTATGGGTACATATTATGTCTTATAATATTGGGAATACAATACAAATTGTGACGAGACAGACAGTAAAGAACGACCGCATACAAAAAATAAAAAATATTGGGCAATTTCGGATGGCACTCCCATCGTGTGAATTTTATTCTTCTCAACGGTAACAAAAAATAACTATAGGAATAATTGTTATTCAGCTTGAACATTGCAAGTCCTGCTGCCGATAAAATTATACGGTCCACGGTCAAGTTCAACGAAGAAATAGGAATAACTTCCAGCAAAATTCAAGCATAGAATTGTTTCCTGAAAAAGATTGTTGTAATAGAAAGTATGTTCAATCTCCCTATACGAATTTTAGCCAGACACTGCGATACACGACCACTTTACCGCAGGAACATTAATATATGCATACCGAACTATGTAAAGGAGAGTATATTCTCGCGAGATCGGCGCGAAACGTGTTAACAATCGACTCGTTTATATTTAGCGATTCATCGAAGGAGCCAAATATACGGGAATGACGCCGCATAAAAACGTGTTCTCTTCAAGTATCCGTTCTTCTTTTCGCAATCTAGAAACACGATTTTAAACAGCCGCAATCTAATTGCGAAGATCCTTGCGAGCTCCTCGGATGAAAGTAACGTTTTCTTCGGTGCCGTTCGAGTATTTGCCTGAACCGAATATCGATAAAATATTTAGCTCTAATTCAAAGCTAACGAGCTCTTTCATCTTAGCAGACGTGAAAGAAAATTGAAAGAATATTCCCCGAGGGAAATAATCCCCGCGGCGAAAGGGTCGCTGGGAAAAAATGTGCAAGAGGATCCGAGGGAAACAGACAGAGATATACGAGAACTCAAAAAATTCAGGTTTTTACGGTGTTGGTACACTTCAAGCATTTTTTTCGAAATCTAGATGCATTCCCAAATATTTCGGGATTCTCGAAAATTTAAGGATTCTCGAATACTTTGGGACTCTTGAATATTTTTCTGGACTCCCGAATATTTTTCTGAACTCTCAAATATTCTGGAACTCTCGAAAATTTAAGGATTCTAAAATATTTCTTTGGACTCTCGAATACTTTTGGAATCTCAAAACTTTGGGGATTCTTGAATATTTCTCTGCACTCTCGAATACTTTGGAATTCTCGAATATTTCTGTGGACTTTCGAATACTTTTGCATTTTCAAAACTTTAGGGATTATTAAATATTTCTCTGCACTCTCGAATACATTGGGGTTCCCGAATATTTCTCTGCACTCTCGAATAGTTTGGGACTCTCGAATATATTGGAACTCTCGAATATTTCGGGATTTTCGAATATTTCTCTGAACTCTAGAATATTTTGGGACTCTCGAATATTTTCGGACTCTCGAATATATTGGAACTTTCGAATATTTTGGAACTCTCGAATATCTCGGGATTCTCGAATATATTGGAACTTTCGAATATTTTAGGACTCTTGAATTTTTATCTAAACTCCCCAATATTTTTTGTGACTCTCGAATATTTCGAGAATGTTGTATTTCTCGTTCTCAAATACATTTGAATGCTCGAATAGTATCGGCATTCTTAAAAATTTCTATTTCTCGAAATTAGAGTATCTGAATAATATCGAGATTCTTGAAGACTTCGGCTTTCTCAAGCCTATTGAGATTCCTAAGAATGATTACAAAAGTGTAAATCCCGACGCATTTGAGAATCTGTAAATTTTCCAGACCTCTATCCGTCTTAACCATCGGTTACCCGACATTTTCCGGTTCCCACACACCCCTAGAAACCAGCATCGTAGCTCGCGCGTATTCCAACAGCACGTTTCTGAAATTTCTTTAGTGGTCTGGCAAGTATCAAGGTCCCGAGCGTAAACAATTCGATCGGGTCAAGATTCACTTGGCCGATTTTATCGCTGCCAACGGAATGCATCCATTTATTACGGATCGGTCGTATTTCTGACAGAATCGGCGCATTTGGAACTATACTTTGACGCGATCCAAATTTTTCACACGACATGAAGTCTACAACACTTCCTCTTCTATCAGAACACAAATAAATTCTATTTTATTCTCCAACAATCGAATGGCGGGACTTGAATACATTTCAATTCGCAGTTACAAACGTCGTACCTGAATTCTAGTTTCCTAAAAGCCATTTCAAACTATTACCTATTTATACTCGAGCCAATAAAAAGATCAATAACGATCTCAAGGAATTTTAATTTTCCCGAAGGTTTACACCACACAGTTAGTCGAAAAATTTCCATAAAATCTCTAACACGTCTCTCGCTTAGCAACCATAAAAATTGAATAAATCTCATGCTAAACACTTAGTCGGTACGGAACGGAATTTTTAAATCTCGCAAAATAATGCCGTTATCCAAATTTGAATTTGTAAAGCAGGATAACTTGTTAAATATACGTTATAAATAACTTGAGCTTCCTTGTAACGTAAAAAACATTGAAAACGTATTTTTCCAATTTTTCTTCTAAACTCGGTTAAAGAAAAATTCTTTCCTCACATCGCGTAGTAAACTTTTAAGTACATGAAGAAACTAAAATCGTTTGGTTCGCTTAGTAAAAAGAGTGATTTTCTTTCAAAGTATCTAAAGAAGTCAGTGGAGACTTTTTTAATGCGCTATAAGTAACAAGAATTGACGTGAAGGAACTTGAACGAATCTAATGATGGCTGCCATAGTAAAAAGCATACGTCTCGCGAGTGTTAAGTTATGTCGCCGAAAGGATAATGCAATTTTTAAGCTTCGATGGTCAACGCATCCTGTAGCGTCAGCTGCTGTTACAATCAAAATATTTTCGATCTTATCGCTTAATTATGTAACAGCCTTACGAAACATCTCTTATACATATACTTTCATGCAAGAAAGCATCTAACCGTTATATTTAGCTCAACCAGCTATAACAACTTTTTTTATTAAACATCTGCAACCTCGCGGGAGATTCGTTTCGATATACAGTGGCGTGCACAGATGTTTCCGGTAAAATCAAATTTTTGTATGACATTTCGAAACCGGCGTTTTAAAGTATTTTAACTACCGCTCGGTGAAACTGTGTATTAAATTTCTCTCTCGATAAAAAAATCTTCTAAACATTGCTTTCGGAATATGAAATTCTGCAACTAAATCGAAGCAGATATTTTTACACCGTGTAACAAATTTTATACGTATCAAAAGTTTAGAATCGATAAAATGTGATAATACACAACGATTAACGTTTCTGTGTTTAATAGTAACAGAATTTGGAGGCACTGCGTTAACACGTTGAACGCTATGCCAGTCTCTGGGGACTGGCGGTATCACATTTATAAACTAATGCGTTATATATGATTTATATAATATTCAGAAATATTCACATTATTGTAATAGATTTGATTGAAACAGAAAAGCACAAACGGGGGTAAGCGAATCTTCAAAGCTAGGCAAAATAGCTCCGCGTTCAACGTGTTAATTCTTTAGGGCACGGTGGTATTAAAAGTGTCCCACCATTTTTAATGCATAATATGCACGGTGGAATATTTTTTGAATCACCTAAAAATTTTACAATTGCTTCGTGCAATTTTATTTTCTGAAATTCCGTGAAGTCAAAGAGTTAAGAAGACGCCACAAAACAATAATATTTTCATTTTGCTGTATAATTCGCATTTCGATGCATTTAAACAGCATTGGCTTGTGCACCGATTAATTATAATATCTGAATCCACGTGAAAGATTATTTCCATACCAATGCTCTGATCGTTCAATATAATAATTTTTTAAGCACGATAGATTGCACATTTCGTTGGCGATATTGAAGCAGAACAACATTTTACATTTGTGCTTACAATTGAGAACAATGAAATTAAATATTTCTCAATGTGCATCGTTCGAAGGGAAACACAATTTTGCAATTATTCAGCTTTTACATGTTCACATGTATTTCCTTCTACTTCTGAAAAACTAACGAAGATGAATCGACTCTTGCGACGCTATACGTAAAATAAATATAAAGGCAAGAAGTTAATCGTAATCTAGCTTTTAGTAACTCTAGTATACAGGGTGAGTCACCAAACCTTGTGCACCTCAAATATCTTTGTTGTTTCTAAAGATACGTAAAATATGGTACGGACAAAGTTGAATGGTACAATGGAGTTGACACGATGCTATAAAAAAAATTTTGTTTTTATGTCATTTTTTTTTAGAGATATCAAGGTCACCTTGACTTTTTTTAAATGGAACCACCATTTTTTAAACACCTACAATGATAGTCCCTTTCATTAGGAATTCAGTGACTATATTATTCCAAGGTCATTCAAGGTCAAGGACAGAAAAAACGTATAAGATTTAGACTTTGAAAGCAGAATACGTTTATCACGGTTGAAACTTGTAGTAAATAGTAAACATACTATGGTCGTAGTTAAAGTAAACATACTAAGGTCCTTCAATGTTACTGTTATTCACCATTCTTATTTACTATCAGTATGTTTCCAAACGCGATTCCGCTATGTCTTATTCGATGACTGAAAAGTGTGATATGATCACGATTTACTGTGAATGTAAACAAAATGCAGTGCAGGCTCGATTACTTTATGAAGAAAGGTACCCGGAGCGAAAGACTCCTTCTAGACAGACTTTCATTAATACGTACAGGTTGTTTCGAAGTACTGGAGGTGTACATGCAAAACAGTACAAACGGAAGAATCCCACGACCAATGAAGACAATGAAATTAATATTTTAGCAGTTACAGCTGTCACACCTCACGTGAGTACGAGAAAAATTTTCCCGGAAAGCAGGCATAAGTCAAAGTAGCGTAATACTAATTCTGGCCCGATATAAATTTCATCCGTCCACATATTGCTCCATCAAGGATTGCACGGGAATGATTGTCAAAATAGAATTAACTTTTGTCAGTGGGGATTGCTCCAAAATCATTCAAACAAACAAATACCACCTCGGATGTACTTATCAAAGTTCAAGGTTCCTTCAGAGCTCGTTTTCGTCAATGTATCGACGTAGACGGCCATCATTTCGAACATTTGTAAAATACAGGTATTCTGCTTCCATATTTTAGTTTTATATGTTTTTTCTGTCCTTGATCTTGAATGACCTTGGAATAACATAGTCACTGAATTCCTAATGAAAGGGACTATCATTGTAGGTGTTTAAAACATGGTGGTTCCATTTAAAAGCAAAGCAGAAAACCAAATTTGTTTATAGTATCACATCAGCCCCATTGTACCATTCAACTTTGTCCTTACCATATTTTACATATCTTTAGAAACAACAAAGATATTTGAGGTGCAAACGTTTGGTGACTCACCTTGTATATTTTCGTAGGATTGTCGCGAAGAAAGAAATTTTTCGGAAAAGTTCAACAGAAAGAATTTTTGTGGAGGACAAATGAAAGAAATACTTTACCTCTATCAATGGATGCAGAGGTCGGCATCGATGCGACGAGAGAGTGGATATCAGTGGCAGTGATATCGTAGACTCGAACGAGCCTCCTTGTTGACTTCTTCCTCTTCCTCCTCCTCTTCTTCTTCCTCTTCTTCCTCGTCCTCCTCGTCGTCGTCTTCAGGACGAGGCACGGATCTAGTGGTCATCTCCGTCTCACCCACGGCCACGAGTTCATCCTTATCATGCCCGATATCGCCTACCCTCTCAGACACAAGAACAGAACAACATTTTCAACTATTATTTACGAATAGTAATAGTCGTCGCACCGCCGCGCATCGGTGACTCAAATTGTTCAACGATTTCAAAGAACATGCAACAGCTCGTCGAATTATTAAAATATATATTTTTTATTCGGGTTGAACAATGGCGTCTACGGTGCAACTGAATGTGTATTTGTAAATGTCAAACAATAACGTTTCAAACTTTAACCCTTAACGCTCGAATGGTGACTCTGACGCACCACAATTGCCATTATTTTACATCAATTTTTACACCCAAAAAATTCGTAAAAATTTAATTGTTGCAAGAACGAGTAATATCAAAGAAACGTCATATGCATAAGATAAAATAAATCGTGTAGAATGATAACGTTCTAGGTCAGAACAAATTACTTGGTTTTCCAGTTAAAACAGCTACCAGGGCAAAGGGTCAATTTATAAGCTGATTCACTTTATCTGAGATTGTGAACATACACGGGAACATATTCAAATGTAAAAATCCGATTTTGATAAAACTTATGGGAGCTTATAATTCTTTGAAAAATATTTCACATGTTTTTTTTTTATCGGCAACCATCCACTTTGAAGGGGTGAAAACAGCCCTTAAAGGGGTATTTTTGGTGATCTCTCGGAAATCAGAGGTTGAAAAAATTCGAATTTCTTTTTAAATTGTGTGTTTTTCAATGGGAAAGTTTTTTGTTTAAACAATAAAGCTATAAGCACCCTTAAGTTTCATCAAAATCGGATTTTCGCATTTGAATATGTTTCCTTATTAGTGTATTAAAGGTTCGAAAGAGTAAGAAGTCATTAAATTTGTAATTTTATAGCTTTTGATTTATTGAATGCATAAATTACTTCAACTTTGCAGAATTTTCAACCCTTTTCAAGTGCTACGTTCAATCATTTCTCCAGATTTAACCCTTAGCACTCAAATGACGCCTCTAAGACACCACTCAAAATTGTGATATTATTATTTAAACAACTTTTACATCGCTACGTTTGCAGTTTAGAAATCGATGAAAATTTTAATGTTCGAAATACGAATAACAGTTATTAATTTCATACATACGAAAGGAAATAAACTATATACAATGGAGCTATTATAGATAAAAGTATTGTTTCGATTTTTGAACGAAATTGCTTCGAATGCAAAGGATTAAACACGAATTTGAGTACTAATATTCTTAGTATATCATTTAATGTACAGTTCAGTGCACTGTTCAATATATTGTATGTATGCAATGTTGTATGCACTATTTTATGTACAATTCAATGTTTACAGATAACTTTTCAATTTTGATTTCATTAAATAAATTACTTTATCTGTATGGGATTGTTGAGTTTGTTCAATCGACAGTTAAAATGTTAACGATTTATTTTTGGAAACTGTTTTTATCGATTAAAAGTTGTTACACTTTTAAGTGAAACAAAATAGTATAGAGTGAATCATTCGTTTCTCGCATTCATCAATTATTCGATACAAAGTATTACACGTAATACGTTTTTTTTACCTCGATGGATGCTTAAGGCTATTGGGTCGACATTCAACTGATTACAGAGACGAGGGACAAAATTGACGATGGTATTGTACAGTCGCGAACAACGGGAATTTAATAACGCGATAACTGTAAATTCTGTTTTTCCGTTTTCAGACGAAATAATAGTTTGATGGGAAAGCTCGACGAATTGGAATTCGTGGATATTCCGGAGGAGCTGCTTATAAATAGAGTTCCAGAAGCCCGGAAAACCAGCGTGAAAAACAAGAATTCGAAAAATTCCGTCCGACCACTGGACTGGAATTCGGAAGATTCGCGGGGAATTGTCACTGCCGCGATTTGTGAACGTTATCTTGAATTATTCAAGCCGAACGGACCATCGACGAAGCATGTTTCGAATATTTCAAGAGCCCTACGATTCGAAGGGATCGATTCTTTCGAATCGATGTCGACGCCAGATGAAACACTCGAACATCTTTCGAAATTGTTGCATTGTGTACTGGGAACCTGATTTCATCGACTCGTCCACGAATTCGCCGAGTTTCTTGAAACTTCTTTTCCAAATAATCATTGTTCAAATCTGAACCTTCCTCGTTACAATGATTTTCAATTTCGTTTTAATCAAACGTACTTCAAAAATCAATTTCTTTTACTAGTTACATTGGAAGTAGTTAAATGCATATGTATTTCTTATCTAAATAAAATGAACATTAATATTAGCGAATATAATATATAATAAATTGACAATTTGGAAATATTGCGTGTGACTCGACATAATAGAGAGTTAACTAACCCCTATTGCACTCGAAGCAATTTTAACTCCAAAACTGAGGCACTTTTTTGGACCTAGGATATTTTTATTCTACACGATTTATTCCATTTTGTCCATATTAGGTTCTTTGCCATAACTTGTCCTTACAACAGTTAACCCCTTGCTCTACAACAACGAGTCAGACTCGTGATCAAGATTTCAAACAGAAT
>CM052097.1:9949547-9994383 GCA_028453745.1 Agapostemon virescens
ACGCGAATAAAATTTATTTTGAATAAAAGAAACATTTAATCAAAAAATGACGAAAATCTGTGAATACTTTTCCGACTATCCAATATGTTTATTGCACGTCTTTGTAATTCTCCAATCATTGCATATATAGGGTGTCTCGTCAGATATTACTACATTGATTATCGTCGTTATTTTCAGCGAGGGATGCGTGAATGAAATAGTTTCGAAAGATGCACATACTGATACTATTCGTTTTGTCTTTGTAAGTGGGCGCATTAAGGTTTTCTGAAGATCAAGAACTTTCGGGATTCGCAATTTTGTAGAAGCAGAAAGAAGTTTACACCCAACAAATATACGTATATTAACTCTTAGCGCTCCGAGCAAGTTTAATTGCAAAATCGAAACACTTTTTTTATCTAAAATAGTTCCATTGCACGTGGCTCGCTTCCTTTCGTGAATATAAAGTTTATTGTTGTTACTCGTACACGTAACATTTCAATTTTTCACCGACTTCTTCGACTGTGAACCAAGTAAAAAAATTGATTTCTATTTTATTGCATTTTGTAGACATATAGAAGAAATAATACTTTCATAAAATATTATACCTGAATAAATATTGATGATTCTAGAAGAACCATGTTTCGACGAAGCAATGTCAGTACAAAAATTTTAACGCGTTCTTCTCGGAAAGTACTTTTTTCATCTGGCATAAATAAAATATCATAAACTAATTGGTCAATTGCTCCGAGATTTTAACAAGCTAGTCTACTGATCGGAAACTAAGAAATTAAACTGTTTTAACATGAAAAAAAAAATGACAATCTTGATTATGGAAGTATTTCCATAAATGCGATAAAAAATAAAAAGAATTAATAGATTTTAGAAGAATTCAGATTAATTAATATTAATAGATACGTGGTGAGGGTTTTCTAAAAATTTCAAGCTAATTTGTAAACTAAAACTTGACATATCGTAGCAACCGTTTTGCAATAGATAGTTACGAGAAAGACACGCTATTCAAACGTCTATTTCTACATTAATTTTGCAAATTCACACAAATCCTTTTGCATGAGAAATTCTACAAAACTCATGTTTAAAGAAATTCCAAAAATATCGATCTTTTTAAATGGGGAATCAGAATATCATCTTAATTGCACTTTGTACACCAAATCTAAATCATCAAAGGATGATTCGTTTAAATAATACATTTAAAATTCAGCTTTCTTTTAATGCTATACTAATTTTTTTAACTATATAAGCAATTGATACATCTTTCGCCACTTCACAGATCCAATAAAAAGATGTAATATTTAACAAGTAACACGTTTATCCGTATACAAAATCAAATCGAAGAGGTGGATTTAAACAGCAAAAAGATGCAAAATAGTTACGTAATTTTCTTGATTTTCGGATCGAGAACAATCCCTCGTTAATGTTAAAATACACATTCGTTTCGAGAACAATATATTCAGTTTAACGACTGCAGTTTTTCAAACCATCTTTACAACAGTGTTATATTTGAAAATTGTTCGTCTCTATTTTGGAATATTTCGCAGTATTGATTTTGTGTCCAGGAAGCAGTAGGCTAAATGATTAACATTTTAATCTTGCTTAAACTCAAATAAATTTATTCCTCGATCGATTCGAATAAATATAAAAATTCCATCGAATATTGCAGATTTATTTTAATTCGTAAGCGTAAATACAAGCTCCTTTGCATCGACCAGTTTTATCGCAAAAGTCTGTTAATTTGTTAAAATAGAGTTTCCCGCGAAATGATCGGCAACAATGATAAATCTCCTTCTCAATATTTCAAGATTCACTAGAGCTTTTTGTGCAAGATACGTGACATCGCTAGCGAGACATTCCCAAAGGGGTAGCAACCCTCTCGCATCTTGATCATAAAAATTCAATGTACAATTTTTTTCAAGTTCTTTTACCACAGTCATTTAAAAGACATTTCTTTAAATGAAAGAAAGATATTTCTTTAAAACGTGAACATAATTACATCCACGACATCCATTCGTCTCTGGAGCAATAATTATTCCTTTGATTAATGATACTTCGAACGTACGGTAATTTTAGTTTAATTAAACACGACGCTCGAATCAAATTTTAAATAGACAATTTTCGTTTCCGGTTATCCTAATTTTCCGATAACAAATGAATCCGCAAGAAATTAACAAAACTCGCTTATAGGTAAACATAACGATCATTGTATCGTAACAAATTAATAAATCATCGACATAACTCTTCTCTGATTCGCCGAACAAGAATTTAGCGAAACAAGAACGTATTAAAAATTCTTCATAAAATTTAATAAATTGATAAGTATTTTACTTTCTTCGAAAAAAGAAATACATTCACTCGAAATTATTCGTAACAAAATAAAAAATATGTTTTAACTGTAATTTAATTCTGCCAGAAAATCTTGTTCTATCGTTAAATAAATTAATGAAACTTTCTGAGTTACATTTTTGAGGTGTTCGCACTTACGGACGACTTTAATAGTCTATTAAACATTTCGAATCCTTTCCGCCGGGGAAAAAAGACTGCAGAATACAATTAGAGTAATAGCTACCTGGATGCTACTCAACGCGTCACATATTCCACCGTATATGTCATAAATTGCATTCCCGACCACGCGTGCTGCACCATCCATATTGCACGCGTTTGCACATAAATAAACGACAAGTCCTGGGTAGTATGGAAATTAATACATAATTGTAAAGGTAATACTGCCATCTTTTCACTTGTCCCGCCGAGCCCTGAATCATTTTCCACCGAGTAACGCGATATCCCTTCGAAACGAAACGAATCAGAAATTGTTTTTGTCGATGCAATTCCACACCAAACATTCAAGTTTCGCGCAACAAAATTATAACAATTACAACAAAAAGGTAAAGAAATTAGATATTTTTTCGTAACACGGATAACATGGTTTTCTTACGGATAAGTGGAAAATGTAATTGCAAAATTACCTTTTAACGGTAAAGGGGACTCCGAAGAAATTGATGTTCTCAATGACATTATTTCGAATGGTAAAAATATTTCTTTCACTGAAATAAACGAATACCGTTGCATCGAATCTTCTGAATTGATGTTTGCAAAATAAATAGGAAGAAAATCGTAAAATTTTTCGCAAAAAAGTAAACTTACTTGAATGTACAATGTAATTTCTGTGAAGCTGTTAAGTAGCCATTATCTTTTTGTCGTTTTATGGAAATTAATGATGAACAACCAATTACGATGAAACTTTAAAGTGTCTATCGTTGCTATTCTTTTTTTTGGCACAGTAATATTGTTTATTTGAAACTTTCATCGTTCATACGTTAAATCATTCTCGAATAGTGTGTTCCAGGAATGAAACAACTGTTGAAAACAAATACAAAATAGTTCAGCCAAAGGAATGAAAATTCGGAATACCTGTTGTGCACTGTATTTGACCAACCCCCGGTCGAAAAAAGAATACAAATCGTGCATATTAAACGAACATTACATATTTTCTTTAACTAAAATATTAAACGGAAATCCAAAATTGTTATAATAAAATTTTACGAGAGAAAAGAAAGAAAAGTAGAGAGCAAACGATTGATATCGATGTTTCTTTGATAATATGATTCCAGACGAAAAAAGAACATTTCATCGACAAACGTGAACGAAAATCGATCAAACTTTCTATCGAAAAAGTCGAAAGCAATTCCGATATTACAGAAACATGCGAAGACAATTTATTAGGAGAAATCATCGGGAGAATCTGTGACCGCGCGATGTATTTCGCACACATACGTTACTTGTTACGCGCGAATCGCGACGATAAATGGCCCATGGCAGAAGGTGGAAAAAATGAAAACCGTGTGTGATACTGATCAATCGTAAATTCCCAGATCCTACGACCTTGGCTGCATTCTCAATTTTGGCGGTTACATACTTCCAAAAACATCTTCACCGTGCCCACATACTACATACACGGATATCCGCGCATATGTTTCTCATACAACCCTCTTTCACACGCAACATCTACGCGAGCTCATATCACACTATCAGTATAAAAAAGAAAATATTTCCAAATCTCTGCTCGTACACCTAATTCCTCAACTCCGTTCAACCCCATATCGTATTCATTAATTCTTCAATATTCAATATGAAATATTAATATAATTTCTTTAATATTAAATATTAATATTATTTCTTTAATATTCAATATTAATATTAATTCTTTAATATTTAAGATTATTTAACTGATTAATATTAATTAACCGTTGATAATCCCCCATATTAACACTAGGCTTACAGGATCCATCAAAACGACGACTTTTAATATTTTTCATTTACAACCATTGAAACTATGAAGACGCATGGACCAAAAATTATTCAATTTTATATCTTCGATTATATACTACTTGAAAACAAAAAAAAATAGCTAACAATTTGGATAGAGTCGTTCCTGTTATTTCTATAAAATAACGTGAAATAACAAATTGTTAGCGTTCTGTAAACTTAGTGTTAAATCGATATTTCAATTTGTGCAGAGAGAGAGAGGCTAATTGAATTTCTGCAAGGTTCCACTGTAAGTTCGTTTCTTACGTCTCGATAAGAAAAAGAGACGCCTCGCGAAACGTTATCATTTTAATGCAGACACAACGGGTGATCGTAAGCCAGCGATACTAGATAAAACAAATCGAAGACGGTTCCCTTAGACTTGAATTTCGGATAGAAAAAGAAAAAAAAAGATATTTAACCTCTAGCTCTATCGGATTCGTGTTACGAGTGCTAATCGTTCCATTTGAAATTGGAGAGCCTTCGTTTACTAATTGCCACACGTCTGCACGGATACGTTTGACATTAAACGTACACATACGCGAGGTTGCGTGTGCACGTACACACGCATTTGTATTTTACATCAGCCATACGTACCTCCCGTGGTACTTTAACACCGTCGGCGTGCGGGTTCACTTGAAACGATACAGCGCACATTCACGAATCATAATCACACACAAGAATATATCGTCGCGAGAGAAAAACAGACCGGATGACATGGAAAAGAAAAGGGAGAGGGGAAAAAATCACTTTCCGATACAGATTCACGGTACGAGCTCGCGCGGCCTACTGAAACGTCAGAAGGCATGCGTTGCCCTGACGGCTGGCTTTCTCCTTTCCCCCTCCTCGTCGAATCCCCACTAAGGGTAGCTCACCCCCACTAGGGTTGTCAGGAAAGATGTATGTTCGAAGGACTAAAAATAGGCTCGAATAAACTGGTTCTGCGGGGATGAAAATCATTGTAGAATGATAAAATTGTAATAACAATGACGGTGCCGGCGACGATACAGCAGCGCCTTTGAACACGACGCAACGGAACTAATCGACACCATAAATAGTAGTGACGTCGACGATCATGATGAGAATTTACGAAAATCAAATACCATTAACAACCTTTGAATTCTTCAAATAGAACCCACTAATTCTCCGCAGATATTGCAAACGGATTTTTCATGGTTTAAATATTTCAAACATTATTTCGATATAATTCTCAATATTAATAATGCAAATAGTCAAAATAAATTGTCTTCGTGTCTATTCTATTTGTTTATACGTTTTTTTTTTTTTTTTTTTTTTTGGTTTAGTGTCGTAAGTCTGTTAATTTCTTTTATCAACAAAAAATGTTTCATAAAATTTAAAGTATATTTTAATTTTAAATTTAATATTCAATACATATCATTGATTGACATTTTTTAAATATCAGGTTATACCGTATTTGTTTAACTCGTTTCATTATATTTGTAAACACAATGTACGTAACTTTATTTGAGCTTGTATTTTTAAAAATATGCACTTAAAAAGAGATATTAAACTTACAAATTAAAAAATAAAACCTCTTGTATCACTAAGATTTACATATTTATAATTTTCATGGGTTCTCGTTCGCTCATGAAAAGAACACTGACCCTGTAAAGATTTCTATAGTGACTTCAACATTTCCCTAGACGTTTGCAGAACTGTTCTGCTTGAAACCATTGCAATTTTACGCATTAATTTAACAACTATAACAATTCTCTTTGACAGAATTGTCATAACAATAGCTATGACCGAGAATATATTTGAACGTATAAAAGCTAACTTAAAATCACAATTCTATGTAATGAATGATGAATGGTTAAATGATTGCATAGAATTCTATGTACAGCAACACCAAAATGTATATAATAATCTTTAATCTATTCATAACCTAGAAACATATAAGCAATTTTGCAATATAAGAGACGAATGTTATCGTCGATTAAAGTGCTTACATCTACTTCGTGTTATATTTAATTTTTCTAATAGGTTTCATGAATGGCTGAAAAATTTCTTTTTACTTGAAATTGTTTTTATTTTTAGTCAAGTAACCAAGAGATTTTACAATTTGTAAAAGTACAATGGCAACTCAGTGATTTGCGTGAAATTAATAATGAAAATGGAAGTTTACCACGTAATATTTTACAGCAAAAATCTACTATCTTGCCTGAAAATTATATTCTCCAGGTACATAAATGTTTATTTTATTCGTTGACCCAGGCTATCAATTTATTAAAACGCTATCTATTCCTTCTTATTTTAGGTGGAACAAATGTATGATATTGCAACATCCAAATATAAACAATTACAACAAATCAGAAATACTCATGTTTCAGAGATAGATCCAACTGAAACAGAAAAATTAGAAAGATGGGAACCTCCAAAAAAGAGAATGATCACGTTGAAATTAACAGATGGGATACAAGATGTAACTGGAATTGAATACAGTCCAATATCTCTATTAAATGTATGTTATCAATCAATGTAGTTACCGCATATTCTTCTCTTTGTGTAGTCTTGCTCTGATTTAAATTGAAGGCTTGTTTTCAAATGAACCAAGAGAGATATCAAAGTAAGAATGAAAGGCGAGAGATAGTGGTAAACCACCAAGGCTAAGGAGTGATATCTTTCCTTAGAAAAGGAAAGAATATATGCCCTCTTATTCTAGTGCTAAGAAATTTCAAATAAACAACTCCAAAAGAAAAAGAGGAGGCAACAATTTTTTTACTTTAAAACAAACACTGTCGTATAATATCAGAACAAGACTATACTACTAAATTCTTTCAATTTTAAATAAGTGATTTTCTTCTTTTCAAAGGAAATGTTATTACCAGGGTACAAAGTTATGATAATAGGACCAGTAAGATGTCGTAGAGGTGTTTTATTTTTAGAGAAAACAAAATTAAAAAAGATTGGTGGTGAAGTGGATCGTTTACTGATTCCCAATGCTTTAGAAAATATTCTAGCTCGAGCTTTGTATGTAATCTATAATGACTTAAATGTTTAAGCAAAAATTATAATTGTGTTTCCTAACAGTAAATGATGAACAGGACTGAAAACTGAAAACTGAAACAGGAAATGAATCATTTTTTTACAGAAATATTGAAGAAAATCCAGATCCTTATGGCGATGATGAGTCAAAATCAAATAATAATAAACAAAAAGAAGAACCAATAAATGAACTAGAAAATACCTTCTTTGAAGAAGAATTTGAAATAGACTTGGATGAAATTTCTAAAATTGAACATCTACACACAGGAGATCATCAACAGTCAAATATGAATGCATTACAAGTAGACATCATGGAAGAAAGTTCTTTTACCAATACTAATACTGAAAAAGAAAATAATTATAATTGCACAGTAAAAACGGAAAGAGAAAACTATCTTATTAACACCGTTCAGGAGGAAAGTGATTCTAGATGTACAGAAGAAAAGATCTTAGATGACGACGATTGTTTCTTAGAAATGGTTAAGAGTTTTTAATATAATTTTGACGATTTAACGAATTTTATTTTGAAATTACTGAATTTAATTTTAGGTCGACGAAGGTCAATTAATTGAATCACAACCAGAACAAAACATTCCAGCTCCATTCAGAGCTCTGCCAAATGAAGAAGACGACGACCTAATTATAATAAATGACGATGACATAAAGAAAGACACAAAGTATAAAAGTTTGAAAAAATGTGGAGCGAACAAAGAAACCACTTCTCATTTACGCTCACCATGGTTTGTAAATAGACCGAGCTCATCGATGAATCAATCTACTTCGAAATCGTGTAATAAACCATCAGAAATTTCACTGCCTTTAATTGGATCAAAGAGACCAGTATGTTACCAAATAATCAACTATAATCATTTTAATATTATATTTAAACATAGTTTGGCAATGTAATGGTTTTAGATTCCACTATCTCCATCTGATACAGTAACGAAGAAGAAAGGCAAAATTGACCGAAAAATTACCGAATTTACAAGACCTAGTTCTCCAAATGTAAAAATTTGTGATTTTATTAATGATATAAACAATGATATCATAACAGAATTGACTTTGAAAACAATTTGTGGGCGTGTAGAGGACCATGGGAAACTATCAAAGCAAAGCTTAGTTTGGAGTTTGGATGCTACTCTGGTGGATGATACTGGAAAAATGGAAGTGAATTTCTCAAATACGGCAAGTATTTGAAAATCATTAACATTTATATCTAACATGAAACATGCGTCTTTTTCTTCTTTATTGAGTACACCTTAAATGAATTTGTAAACGTTTCAGGTTCTTGAAAATTTATTAGGGTTCAGTGTACAACAATTTTCGTTGAAAAAGAAATTAATGAAAAATCCTGAAATCGAACATGAACTTAGAATGGTATTTATTGTTCAATATTGTTTTTAATATTAATTAAATTCGGTCGATAATTTACATATTATTTGAAATGTTTCAGAGTTTTCGTAGTGCAGAACAAAGAATAAAAAATTTAAATGACCTCCTCGAATTGGAGTTAGATGTAAATAAAAAGCCAACAGTGATCAAAATTACTAATGTAACTCAAGAACAAAGAGATGTAATTGACAAACAATTGCAATCCTTTTTAAGAAAAAAGAATATTTAAAATCAAATTTATATTTAATATTAGACAGAGTAACATAAGTGCAGTATTCTATTTTTTACTTTTTATTTATATAATAAAAATACAATTTTAATGAATAATTAGTCTAACTAATTACTAAACAGTATTTAAATATATTTACAAAATAAATACAAAATTGCATTATCTGAACGTGTTATAATTTAAATCCGGAATGAATAGATACAACTCCACAGGTTAAATTTTCGTAAGTAACATTTCGAAATCCTGCTTCTTCTATCATTTCCTAAAACAATGGTTAAGAGAAATTTACCATTTTTGCTATAAATATTATAGTGTAGGTTTATGAATTTTGCTGTATTCTTAAATTTATTTACCTTAAAACATTCTTGTTTTGGAAACTTTCTGATACTTTCAACAAGATACTGATAAGCATGCCATTCCCCTGCTATAAGAGTACCTAAGACAGGTATCACTTGAAACGAATATTGGTCATAAAACCTGTATAAAAGTATAATGCTTTAATGTATTCCCACAATTAGATGTGTACAAGACCTCGAAAATGTTGGGTCAAAATTGGTCAAAAACTTTATTTGAGACAAGTTCTTGAAAATTTTAGAACAACTCAAGGTAAAATACAAATAAATACATACCATCTTAAGGTATCATTATCTACATGGCTAAACTCTAAACACATAAAACGACCACCTGGTGTAAGTACTCGATACGCCTCAGAAAGCACCTAAAAGTATTACTATTTTATATTTATGATGGCTTCAATAAAGGATGTCCCATCTAATTTAATATAGCAAAATCTAAAACATTAGAATGCTATAATTTTAAAACATTATAAATTTTATTTACCTTGTCAATATGTGTAACATTTCTTATCCCAAAAGCAATTGTGTAGGCTGTGTACAAATCATCAGAAAAAGGAAGTTCTTCTGCATTACATTGTTTCCAATCAATTGTAACATTATCTTGGTTGAGCCAACCCTGTCTTTTTGCTCTAACTTTTCCTACTTCTAACATATTTTCATTTATGTCACTGACCATTACAGAACTTTTTAAACCTTGGTAATTAGGTGTATTTTTCAAGTACTGTAAGTATCTGAAAGTTATATCGCCTGTGCCTCCGGCTGAATCTAATAATTTACTTCCATGAGTCGGACCAAGTCTCTGAATGAATATGTCTTTCCAAACACGGTGAATTCCTAGACTCATAGCATCATTCATCCGATCATAGGAATTTGCCACTTTTTCAAACACTGTATATACTAAAGAAATAATTTTATAAATTATTTTAGTAAACTTTCAAATCTAAAGATTGTACTTAAATTATTTGTTTGTTATTATCAATTAAATGTATTAAACCTTTACCTTCTTTTACTTTCTCGCTTTCTTTAACGGTTTTAAATCCAAAATGTGTTGTCCTTTCATTGTTATTGTTTGCAGCAGCTTCCGAAAAATGATTTTCAAAGGAAAATATTATTCTTCTATTTTTAAGCAAACTTCGAAAACTCTTTCCTCCACCAATCATGTTAAAATATTTTAACAACGTAATGATCTCAACTTATAATCAAAACTTTGATTGTAACTGGTAAACAATGAAGAATTATTTGTTTTCCTTTTTGATAATTACAATTTTATAGGTTATCTTGAAATTTCAATTGTTTACTTCAGATGGCGGGTTTCACATTCCACTAAAAGTTAATTTGTAGAGTTCAAGTATGGTGATAGTAATTTAGAATTATTATAAGGAAAACATTTCATCATTGATTTTCATATTAAAAAAATATATATAAATTATTTCTGTTTTATAATTCAATAAAAATTAATTCTACTGTATAATTCAATAAAAATTAATTTTGTTGTATAATTCAATAAAATTTTTCTTTTATTACTACATTTAAGTAAAATATTTTATTTATTTTACATAATTCTTTAATTAAATTTCAATATGTACCTAAATAAAGTTACAGATATATATAATTCAGTTTTCCCATGAAAATTTATTTATAAGGTGTGCAACATTTTAACTTTGTTTGTTTTCCATATTTTTATTTTCTATAAAGTCTAAATACAATGAAATTGCAATTACTAATACTTACGTAAGTACATATACGGTACTATATCATTATGATCAGTTGCTGTGTTGATCTAAAGTGCGATACGTTTAAACATTCTATTGTACAGAACTGCGTAAAATCGATAATTTATTTTACGTCATTGGTGCTCTACGTGGTATTTACCTGTTGATATTTGCTTCAAATCTTCTCGTGGGAAATCTACAGGTAAATTGTCAAATTTTATATTTGATCTTTCATTAAACCAGACATTGTTAACCTTCTCTTTCGATTTAATTACACTCTACATATATCATTGTGTATAACGTTAATATTTCATGAAATCTAACCTACTTTCTAAGCGACATTAATGTGACTGACACTTGTTACAAGTGATCTAAGATATATAGTTCATACATCAGAGAATAGAACATATTGAATAAGACTTTGCGAGATATTAAAAAACTAAACATATTAAATTTTCGATTTCAAGAAAGAAAAGGTATTCGAAGATGTTACGAATTATAATTGTCATTACATTGTTATCTAATATTGTATTGTAGTACATAAAGATATTTATTTATATAGATATGTATATATGTATGTATGCTTACATTATGTTTAAGTATATTTAACAATTAAAAAATTAATAAATTTTTGTTATATGCAATAGGAATATTTTTTGTTTTTTAATCAAAATAACCATATGTGTTTAGTTACTCCATTGTTAGTGCGAATATTATTTAAAAAAGTAATTATTTTTACAAATGTATTTACTGCGAGAAAGGTTACGTATTATCTACAATTACATATTTATTAAAATCTAGATGCATATTTAAACATAATGTCCTTAATTAAAAATCTAATATATTATGTAATAAAGAGTTCATTACAAATAATAGGTGGATTATTCCAAGCAGTGTTGTATAAATAAAAAGCATTTAGAGTTTTGTTAAATAAAGAGTTCATTTCATTTAATTGTACAATGCCAACAGACTATCCATATGATTATCAAGTGTGTTTAGGTATGTTATTTAATTTTATTTTTCTAGACATTTTATACATTCTAAAAAGAAATTCATATCGTTTTTTAATTATATTTAGTTCAGTCCAATATTTTGTAACTTCAATGAAATAATTATTATATTAATTTTCAGACATGGAGCAAATCGGAGAACAAGTTGGGTCTTTAGAAGGTTTCAAACCTCTTACAATTATTATGGAAGTTCTTGGTGTGATATTGATAATATTTGTTACTGTTTGGTGTAACAATTACAGAGGTGGTTTTGCATGGAGATCTGATCCAACATTAGAATTTAATTGGCATCCTTTATTAATGGTCATTGGATTTGTTTTTCTCTACGCAAATGGTATTGTATTAAATTTTTACAAACTAAAATTTAACCTGTGTTCATTCCATGTTTTGCTTAATGTTTCTATTGCTTTTAGGGATGTTAATTTATAGAACTCAAAGAAATGCCCGGAAACGTCGCTTGAAGTTGATTCATGGCAGCATAATGTTATTTATAATTGTATTAGTAATCATTGCTCTAGTTGCTGTGTTTGATAGTCACAACTTAAGTAAAGAGCCAATTCCAAACATGTACAGTCTTCATAGTTGGGTAGGGCTTACTAGCGTAATTTTGTTTTGCTGCCAGGTATGGTAGAAATGATTTATATCATTTGAATAGCACCTTAATGCAATTCTATTCAAATTATAATTCTAATATCTTAAAACTATGTATAAAGAGTACAACAATGAATTATTACAATGTTTCAGTGGCTTGCTGGATTTGTGTCCTTTTTCTACCCTCAACTACAAGTTCCACTACGGGCATCCTATATGCCCATTCATGTATACTTCGGTGTTGCAGGCTTTGTTGGTGTAATTGCCTCTTGTCTTTTAGGACTTAATGAAAAGGCCATTTTCACGTTAAAGTAAGTAGTTTCTTAATCTTTACCGTCCATGTAAAATTTGCACTGTTTCATCATAATCGGTTTGTATTTTATTCAATGAAAAATTTTACATAATTTTTAGGAGCGATTACCCAAAGCTTGTTACTGAAGCTGTTGTGATTAATGTAATTGGACTTCTAATAATTCTTTTCGGCGGAGTGACTATTTATCTAGTTTCACAGGAACGATACAAGCGTTTTTCCACACCTGAAGACGAATCTCTAGTTAGAGGAAGAAGTCAGTAAATATTGATGATACCGTAAAACTTCGAAAACATTTATGAATTCTACAAAGGAAGTCTTCTATATATTCATATTTGGCACATACATATTAAACTTTTACATTTTCTGTTATTTACAAAATATTTTATTACATTACGTAAGCCAGTTTCAATTTAACATTTTTAAACTATGCGATTAAGCCAGTTTCAATTTAACATTTTTAAACTATGCGATTTACAGTTACAAATCTTTTAAAAAAACTGTATTCATAACGTACATTTTTAACTGAGTTACATATTAAGCTATACCTTATATTGCTGATATTCTTATACAAAGTTTTACTTGCATATATATGTATATATATATATAAATATATATACACTTATATTTTCGTACTTAATTTAAAGATCTGTTATAATAGTTTTATCATTTATACTTAACCATGGTGCTATTTTATATTCTATTTAATATGAAAGGAATATTACAACTAATTGAGAAACTAGTCTTAAGTTACTAATGTATAACATAATGTTCAAATTTCATTTACTTCCATGCTTATATAAGCGTTGGTGTATAAAAGCTGTGTGATTTTCCAAATATTGCATATTTATACTGTGATTATCTAAACAAATGTACTTATTGGCAAAAATATATAATCCATGCATATATGTATATAGATAGTTTTATGTCACTTCCTATTTTACAGTACTTGTAGCGGTAATGCCCCAACAATTCTAGCGGTTATACAAAAAATCCATCCAATTGTACTCTTGGCGAAAAATACCAATTCTCCCGCCTCTCACTGCACAATTTAAGTTAGTGGCGTTATCTGTGGCAGAGGGTATAAACTATAAGATACAATTGGATCTAAAATGAGAAGGGGGCGCAGCACTATACCAAAGTGTGAGACTTGTCTCTAACGGGGTTCAGTGCGCAGACTCAGAAAGAAGGAACTCCAGGTTGTTGCATGTACTCCGTTTATTATGTGCGGGTTGGTGGACGGAAGTCGAATGAGAGTGTTTTTTATTCTTCGTCCACCCACGTCGACAATGCTTGGTCTTAATACTAGGGTATAACTAATTTAACCTAAGGGCTTAAAACTAACTATACTAATGACTAGTTACATTTTAACTTAACCTAGTTACTCTAGATGGCGCGTCGAGCTTACCGCTACAAAAGACACAAAAATCTCAGATGTGAGCACTCTTTATGCCTGTTTGGTATATGTTTAGTATATAAATTATCGCATAGGGGTAGTAATAAAAGTGGTAAGGCACCCTCGAGGACTAGCGTCCTCAAGCGTCAATCACGACGAAATTGTGCATTCAATGGTTAACCAAATTCCTGTGCCTCAGGCCAAGTATGAATTGTTAACCGACGTCCGTCAGTAAGTTATATTTGTAACTTACTATCTAAATTATTGTGTATTATATACATGAACATGCATGTCATGCAAGCTTTAAATGCAATTCTACTTCCATATCCGCAGTTTGATTAATCATTGTACAATATGTTAGCATTTTTCTTTTATCTACTTTTTTAAAAGCGCATCATTATTCTTAAAAAAATATGAAATGAAGGTTCATTCGTGATAGATAATTATATTATTCAATAACGGTGTGATAAAATTTGTGGAATCAATAGTTATTTATGTTGTACTTTAGTTTATGAACTTCACTGAACATTCGTAAAATGTTATTTCCTTTTTAAATACAGCGATAATTTACATTCTGCGTCTTCTGAATTTTTTAATATATAAAAGTATTAAATATACTATTATTAATTAAATTTATTCAATGTACTATTATCAATTTCAAATATTAAATATACTATTATTAATTTTATAATTCTTGTTAATATTTTTAAACGCTTATAAAATATAACATTTTATTTATATATACATATACATATATACCTACAGCAATATGTATGTTTTCGAATCATATCATTTAAAAAAATTTATCAAATATTTTATCAATTTGATGTCAAAGCATTAATTATTGTTTTTGAACGAGGATATTTAAGAATAAGAGTTTCAATACTGTCTTAATCATTTGTAGTAAAATAATTCTTAATGTCGTATGTATAATTTATTTTAATGTTCACCAAGTTAATTTTATAACTACCTTAACAATTAATATATATCTTAAATTATTAATTGTTTCTTCATTTCTACCAAAAAAATATCTATGAAAACTATATATCATATATTGACAAAAATAATTGTTATTTTATATATAAAACAACAAATATTACCTGTATTAATTATCATCATAATAATATTAAAAAATTTGTTTTCTAAATTCTTGTGATTATTTTTTATCATTATTATTTTCATTGTTTCATGTATACTAATATAAAACTATTTATTTTGTAATCTATATTTCTTTTCCTCTGTCTGTTCTCATAGCCTTTGGTGTATGTGTGAACATATAGGTGTATATCAAAAGTTACAGGAGTGGCATATTGATTGTTCTATATTTACTATGGCACAAGAAGCTTTCTTAACTTGACACTGAACATAAGTGCATCTGAATTTAATTAGAACTTTATGTTTGACATAATTTATCAATTTAACAGTAATTAATATATATTTCTTGATTACATTGAAATTGCTTTCATTTCTTACAGTTCTATTAGATTACATCTGTAAAATATAAATAATTCTTATTAATTCTTTTACATAAAATTCGTTTAAATTAATAGCCAAGTATAAAAAAAATTTATTTAATTTTAATTTATTTTAATTTTGTTTTAGACCTCGTTGGAAGACGCAAGTGCTGTGCTTGGTGCTGATATCATTAATACTAGGAATCCTTTTTGTAACTCGTGCCTGGATAGGAATTCTTATTCTAAGTTCTCAAAAAGCTGAGACACTAGATACAGAAACATTAGTAGAAAATGCCAAGATTGCTACGTGGCTACGTCGGGCTTGGATGTACGCCGAGTCGACGAAGGAGAACCAGAATGCGGACAGGAACAACACCATCAGTACGTCACAGCAGTTCTACAACAACTCCACAAGGCAATATAATTGTAGCAATATTCTTGATAACTTCACCATGTGAAAAATAAATAATCCTAATGGTGCTATACAAACTTTATAGGCAGATCATTGTCTGTTATTACACCATATCGGACTACTTGAACACGTTCTGGGAGCTCCGTCCGTCGCACATTGACCCTAATCTTTGTACGCATATTATCGTGGGTTTTGCGAGCCTGGTGAATTGCAGCCTCGATTTGGGAACCAATACATCAATCTACAAAGACATTGTCGCCTTCAAGAAGGTGCAACCTGAATTAAGGGTCATGATAAGTGTTGGCGGTAGTAATGAGCTCCACTTCGGTTTTTCAGAAATGGTAAAGAATCACACTAATAGGAAAAGGTAATACGCATTAATACTTACTGTATTTATATATAGAACACTAGTGTCGAATGTAATCAATATTTATTACAGATTTATAAGGTCTGTTTTAAATGTGACAAAGTCATTTGGTTTTGATGGCTTAGATTTAGATTGGGAATTTCCAGCGTGGCTTGGAGCTGATGATCGTGAAAAGCTTCATTTCACGCAACTTTTAGAAGAATTAAGAAGAGAGTTTCAAAAAGCCAAAGAATCGTTACTTCTTTCTGTTGCCGTGGCTGCTCCTCAAGCCATTGTTGAACAAAGTTATAATGTTGAAGAGATGGCAAAGTAAATAATTTCTAAATTGTAATTGTTTATTTATATCATTTTAATGTCTTACTATAATAATTATTAATAATTTCAGGTACGTGGATTTTATAAACCTTATGTCTTACGATTATCATTTGTATGTTTGGTATTATCCAATCACTGGACTTAATGCACCATTATTAGCACGTTCTACAGAATCTGGATATCTTTCCACATTAAATGTTAATTTCTCAGCTCACTATTGGGTCTCCAAAGGTATGCCAAAAGAAAAATTAATAATTGGCATACCTACTTATGGTCACACTTATACATTGGATAATCCATTAAATCATGGTTTACTCGCTCCAACAAACGGCGTTGGAAAATTAGGTACCGCGGGTTTTGTTTGCTATTCTGAAGTTTGTCAGTTCCTTGAAAACGGTGCAAAGACCGTTTTCGATAAAGAAAGTAAAGTTCCATATGCTTATAAAGACAAAGAATGGATATCATATGATGACGCTGCAAGCGTACGTTGTAAGGTGTGTATATATTTTGTTAAAACTTTAGAAACTGCAGAAACGCTAAACGGCTTAAATTATTTTTTAGATGTTAGAAGAATTAATTTTTTTTAAAATAAATTCGTATTGATTTGAATTTAAAAAAAAAAAGTGAAAATCATGATTATTAACTGTCTTATTTGTGCCTATAATGAAAATTTAAAGTAGGCCTTTAGAAGATTTAAATAAGTTATATGAATGATCAGTTTTTTTTTGCAATCGGTTGACATATTAAAAAGTTGTAGGCAATGATAGGTGCAAAAATCTTTGAATTTTGATCCACAAAAAATGTATTTCAAATTTTCATTACAGACACAAATAAAAACGTCAAAAATCATGATCATAAAACGGTTTACTTTTTTCTTCGTAATTTCATCAATGGTAATTTTTAGTTCATTTTTTATAGTAGGTTTTTAAAAGTTATTACTTTACATAATTTTTAATTTTGAATAAGCGTTTCAGTCTTTAAAACTTGATGATATCAGATGTTTCGATACAGGTATCATGAGATACTTTAATTTTTAAGCTGGTCAAGTACTGAATTGATACAATGAATGATATACAAATAGTCTTTGTTAAAAATTATTGAAACATCTACGATCAGTTAGTTTAAAGCACACACGTAAACCTCTTGTAAAGCATGGTAAATCAACATTTTAGTTTTATTTTAACACATTTCTTGTTTTTTCAGGCCGAATGGATTCGTGCAAACAATTTTGGAGGTGCAATGATTTTCTCTTTGAACGTTGACGACTGGAACTTTTCGTGTAAAATGAACGAGTCTTTTCCTTTAACTCGTACCATTTCAAAGATTCTTAGTCATCAAGAGGACTAAATACATTTAGTAGTCAATTTTTCTTGATTATTATTTACATTCTAAACAGGAACATTCCATTTCTGGTAGAATAATCAAACTTTGATTGGAAATACCATTTCAAAATACATTTTACCAATAGTTTTGTTCTAAATTTACAGTAAAAACTCGTTAATTTCGTTTAACTAATGTATATATCACTTTTGTTTGATGTTATTTCCATTAATTTTCTTTAATTTGGAAATATTTTCACTAATATTATTTATATACGATTATAGATATACCTGAAAGTACAATCATGATTTTAAATCGATGCTCTTAAGATGAACATAATGTATTTTCTTCCTTGTTAGAAAAATATGATATGATTTTTCTTCATATTCATTAAATATGTATGTTCATAGTTTTTTTTATAATATATAATCACATCATATGAAATAGTGGGGAAGAATTTGCACGTTTCCACCTTACGAATGTTATATACAAATTTACTGTATAGGCGGTAAGCCTTTATATATTGCATTCAATTAATTTACTTAACTTTTATTACAGTTACGATTGTAATAAATTTTATTTTTAAACATATACTTTATTTTTTACTCTTAATTTTATTCCTTCGTTTAAAATATTACATTAATTAAGTTATTCAATTCAATTTTTCTACAATGTAGACCTATACTTAAAAAAACTTTTTATCTTTATAGTAGTAAGTCTTATGGTTCAATTGATTAATGAAAGAATACTAGAATTTTACAGTTCGATGTTATAATTATAAAATATATTCTCGTAAAATTATATTATGGAAATTGTTTTGCACTTTTCCAATTTTAAATTTTAAATATAAACAATGTTTTTAACAGTTTGCGAAAAAATATGAAATATTTTAATATAAACTTTTTTTAATTTCACTAAAAGTAAAAGTATAATTTAAGTAGTTTATTGTTCTAAAAGCCAAACAAACTCAAGATGTTTCTATTTTAAATAGTTGAAAATATTTCAACGTGCCATATTATTATAAAGTAAAGATAAATTTATTACAGTCATTTTGATGAATAGATTTTAAAACAGACTATAGCTTTACTGCAATTTTGTTAATATTATCGCAACACATATTGTTAGAAATAATTGCAATAAAACTAAGAAACAGGCTATTGTAATAAAAATAAATTTATTGTAATAGAAAGAAAGCAGATTTAACGATATGGTAAATTAATGTAATAAAACATATATACAATGTTATTACAAAGAAGTTGAACAAGTTTATTAACAAGTAAAATTTATTAGAAAAGGAAAGAGAAGATAAAACGATATTGTTAAACTTTATTATAATGAAGCAATGAGAGTCTTAGTTTTACTGTTGTATGTTAAGAAACTCAATGATGATAATACCGTTTAAATGCAAGAAACTTCGTCCACACTTGGAAGACACTTTTTAACTAAACTTTTTTTCAATTTTCACTATGCATCCCTTCTGTGAAAGATTGTATGTAACAAAATGCTTAATAAAGTATAATTAAATTACTTATGATCTCGTTGAATAATTATGCTTAATGTTTAGTAGGTAAGGATTTCCAAGAACTCCTAAGATAAAGTACATAATTCATTTATGTAATATTATTTAGACATTAGTAGATATCGCAAAAACCATACGCGCCGTATATGTAAATATAAAACTATAAGGAACCACCGTGTATACATAGTTCCTCGCACGAAGACGATTGTTTACGTATACGCAGGAAGTAGGTTTAGAAGGATAGATCCTTCGGCCACCGATTTTACTTCGGTTTTTGACGAACCCGTAAGTTCAGTTACTCCATGACGTTCACGTTTTAAAGATCGTTGTTTATAATTCCCTATCTGCATAGTGTCTTCTTGATTTCCGAATTTTCCCTTAACACAGTTTACAATAACTAGAATGTTTTATACATTGATACAGTAAACGCGTTAACTAGATTTGCTGAAAAGTTTTTTTGTTAATGCTGAGTATCTGACGCTATTGATACCTGTAATCGATCAGGGAGTACCAATAAATTCTGTCGCTCGTATTTGAAACGCACATAACACTTCGTGTTAAGAGCCTTTTACATCTGTCAGATGATACGCTAATCTTTACTATATATAATAGGGATTTTAAAGGAAAACATTTTAAAATCGCAACCTTAAACCAACAATGAGTAATTCATAAAATTAGGGGGTTCATTTTATGTATACAGTGAAAGAGTGAGAGTGAAAGAGAGAAAAAGGGGAGGGAGAGAGAGAGAGAGAGAGAGAAAAAGAGAATAAAGGATATAAAATCTGCAAAAATGTTAATAACCATCTGCGTGTATTTAGGCGACTAGAAAAGGGGATAGGGAATAATAAGAGTATGGAGTGAAAAGGTCGCTACATGAAATCGTCGTAATCATAAACGAAATCCTCGTATTCGGTCAAAAGAGTATTTTCACCCTCAATTTTCAGTTTCGCTTTTCCTTTGCCCTTGTTCTTTTTCGCCTTGTCCCCTTTTTCAATTTTTTGTTTTTCGATCAACAAATTATCAATCATTGTTTTCACTTTCTTCAAGTGTATTGAGGACACTGAAAATATCGCATTAATATAAATTAAAAGTAGATTAACGAATATTTGTAGAAATTTATAAAGAGTAATGACAAACCAAAGTGAAGATTGTTACGATTTTTTGTTATCAATTTACAAGTTAATGAAATCTACTTCGCAAAAAAATTATTTTAGATGGTTGCTATTTGCATTGAATGATAGTAGTATAAATGTAAAAAAATATATTATTATTATTAGATATTATTAGAATGAAAAATATTATCTTCATGTATATAAGTATATCATTATATAATTTAATAGTAAATATAGCATATTTAATTAAAATGTAAATGTACTTACAATTAAGAGCAACTGTTTTAACAAGTTCTTCCGCAAATGGAGGGAATTCAGCATGCTTGGCGAACTGATTAATTTTTTTTTCAAGTAAACTTCCATACTTCTCAAACTCTTTTTGTGTGTCAGGAACTGTATTGTCCAGGCTCAATACATTGTCATTTGATAGAAGTCCTTTGAACAAAAAAAATAATAATTATAATCATTTAAATGCTCATATACTTAAATTAGTATAACAGTTAATTTTTCTTTTGGGTTCTTCGATCACAATAATAATAGTTAACAATTTTATCTGTACATATGTGTATTTTCTAAAATATTACACTTCTTTATTGTAATAAAGAGTTTCTAATGAAAAATCCGTTGACAGAATTTTTAATGTTTATCATCATTGAAACAATATAGTCATCAGGAACGGTACGGGAGATATAATGTTGATAAATAAGACACGTCTGATTTGTTTTTTCATGACAGAGGAATGTTTATTTTTTTTTGCACAGTAACAATTTTATACTTTATTTGAAAACTGTATTACTTCGATTAAATACATTATGTCTCTAGTACAGTTCCTGGCATCAAATGAATTCTTTTTGAATGTATTTGAAATTTAGAAATACTGGAAGTTTTATAATGCTAAAGTAATTATTCTAACTGCAATAATGACTTCACTTTTAAAAATATAATATCAGAAAATTTAAACATTTTCCAAAAACTTGTCTTAATTCTTATAGTAATATAATATTTAAAAAGTATGCAGAATATTTGAGCGTATAAAGACTATTTATAAATTCATAGAATTCTTATAACTATATTTTAAATTTACATAAAAAAATATTTTATACGGTACTTTTGAAAGCAAAAAAAACTGTCATAAATTTAATGCTGTTTATAGTTACTTATTTCTTCGGTCAGTATGTATATATTTAAAACGTACAAAATAATTGTTACGATTCTTACACCAATAATACTCGATATTGATCGATATATCCTATATTAGTTTTTGAAAGACAAAGCGTAAAATTATTAAGCCATTGAGAACTCGTTTTCAGGCAATAAATATTGGATCAACCCTTTGCAGTCCAATGAGTCCATCAATAAATAGTTCCTTAAAGTGTATAAACATTTTGTTAACTCACGATTACAGATCAGAGATCATTGTATGTCCATAAAATTTTCAATGTTCATTAAATTAAATAAATCTTACGTTTTAGTAAATTGAAAGCAAGTTACAACTTAGTAATGTTTCACATTAAAAGATAGTACGAGATTGAATAGATTTCATGATTGCACTTCTTTTGAGAAGTAATTTAAATTTATGAAATACAATATTTAATATTAATATTTAAATATAAATTCAAATTAAAATTTAACAAACTCTGAGTAAAATAAATAACGATAAACCTATACTTAAGTTTATATTCTAGTTGTATTTTACAGATTGTATTATATCACTTTCCTTTGTTATAAATTCAGCAACTTGTTAATTTATGCAACCTTACAATATTAATTATTATTTCTGTAGAATCAGTCAAATAGATCAAATTTTAGACAGAAAAACAAATTAATACATATTACTGAAAGTTCCAAGGAGAAAAATAATGAATATGTAAATAGAAATAGTGGTACTCTTTTCATTTTTCACTTTCATATTTTGTAACTATAGATGTTTATATGAATTGAAAATTGATATTGATAGTATTACTTAAATAAAAGTAGGAGCGCAAAGAGTTAATACATAAACGTTTCTAACGCAGTCATTTTCTGTCGGTTCTGTGCGGCTTGCGATGAGAAAAATCAACAAGGTTGGACAAACCAAATGTCTCCATGGCAAGTCGTAGATCTTCTTCCTCTTGCAGCCTCTGACGTTTCAATTGTTCTGCTCGCTTCTCCTCTGGTGTTAACGCTTCTTCTTTTTCTTTCACTTTCCTTTCTGCTTCTTCTTTCGCCTTCTTCTATGATAAGAAACAAGAAAAATATCCCTTTAAATATTTTACTATACTTCTCTGTTAAAAATTATTTACTCTACTAAAAATATAAAGTTAATTCATCTACATAGATATAGAAATATAAATTATTTTATAAATACTATGTATAATTTTTTATATAAGTTATTAAGTAATTCTATAATACACAGACAAAAGCTTCAGTTAAATAAATAGTAAAGAAAACTAATATTATGTGATACAGTTATGTATATACAATATCAAAACAAATAAAAATTCTAGAGATTAGATTAAATACTCTCAATACCTCACGTTCTTCGATTCTTTCTGCCAAAGCTTTTTTAGGCTTTGGCTTGGCCTTAGGCACTTCTGCAGGTTTTTCTACATCTTTTTTCTCTTCTTCAACATCTTCCCAACTATCCTGTTGAATAAATTTATTTTATAAAATTAGTATGTACATGTAGAAAATTGTTAATCACCAAAATCTCTGAAATCCAGCATCATTTGGGAAAAATATTTTTGACATATGTATTGGACTTTTCTAGTTACATTTGAATTGATTAAACCAATGTTATTTAATTTTAAATATGAGATTCTGTACAATGTTCTATCACTTGTAATGTTAGTATTATTAAAATGAATTTTTTTAAATTTTAATTTGAATTTTCGATTTAACTCCATACACAGCAAACTTCAAGTCTGTTCGCCAGTAATTAACTATCGTACTAGTGGTCTTGTGTTAATCCACAGCATCTAAGGTTAACCATACGTATAAGCTAATTGGCTAACTAACGACATTTGAAAAACGAGTTATTGAAACTATAACAGAGAATTGTTAAAATAGAACCTTAACATCTTCCTCTTCATCTTCGCCCTCCCACTTGTTGGATCTGATAGCGAGGTCGAATTTTGCCTCAGTATTTTCGACATCTGCAAAGTTGAAGGTTAAAATCATTTCGTTACCTTGAATCGAAGTATGGTAATACACCGGGCAAGACGTTCGTATATCGATCATTTCATACCCCATTCGTCATCCATGGTGAATCTTCGATTATATACGGGCAATTTCGTTCGTAAAGGAAACAAAACCTCTTTGAGCTAACGTGGTCAAACAGATTACGACTGGAATCGAGCGGGCCATACTGCGCGAGAAAAGCGTGTGTCTTTCTTGCAAGATAGTGGTGGTGCAACTCAAATCACATGTTTTAAAGATTGGATACTCTATATATAAAAGCGGTACTGTAGACGGCAGTTGCGTAAAACGGACAATTGTTAGGTAGAAAATTGGCAAGATGAAAATAAATGGATGACGAAGACTCGACGATGAGTAAATTATACTTTTTATATAAACAATCTTTCTAATTTCAGAGAATGCAACTTTATAGAGTAAAGGCTCAAAGTTTGCTATTCAAGTTATTTGCACTTAATTTCTGATATTAAAAAATTGCGTATATACAACAAAATGTTATACACATATCAATTAAGTATTGAAATCAATAATTGACACGATGTTTTAAATATTATAATCTATATCTTTATATTTATATCATATCTTCCCACATATCCCAACACATTCATTGACTACATCATTCCTTTCGATCATATCTATTTAATCTATTATTATATAGTTATTTATTTGGACATCTAATAATTAGCTATCTTATTCTTTCAATACTTTTTCTGTAATCAATTTTCTTAGTCATTCCACCGCTCTATCACTTTCTTTTCACTAACTATACAAGGTATCACAAAAATGTTGTACTTCCTTGAAAGGGATGATTTCTAAAATCATTCAAAACAACTTTTTCCTTTACAAAATTGTTCTTCACAGCTTTGTTAAGAAGTTATTAACAAAAAACACGAGCCAATCAGAGAACAACTCTAACGGATAGATTGCGACTCGACCATCACTCTGATTAATCAGCTGTAATTTTATGGAAATTGTAACTGTAATATATATTTTATTTTATTTCTTGTTAATTTTCACTTATTATTTTAAATTCTGCTACCCATCCATTTTGATTTATTTTACAACGTAATTTGTGGATACTTTTCTCTGCTATCTTGGGTTGGCTTTACAGTGTATATATATAATATCCACCTACATATTAGCCATGCTAGAGACAACACTGCGAAAATCTGGCTATAATATATCTAACCCAACCTATCGTGACAGCCTTCCACTTCCCACGACCTCCTGGCTATACAGACTCCCTCTACCGGCTTTTCGCTTTTCCGCCTATTTTTCAAATGTTTATATTAATGTAGGTATAAATTATACTGTATTGTATTTTATTGTATTATATTTTTTTATATGAATTCTATAAATCTTTATTTTTATGTACTTTTCCGAAAGTCCACAAAATATATATCACATTTAAAGATTAGCATACTTTTTATCATTACTTCTACTTACTATAATTGTGCTATTTACGTATTACTTATACAAAGTTACTAAAGAATACTATATAATAGTATAATTTTATACAACACATGATGTCAACAATGCTTATACAACAATGCTGAGTACAAAGACCTACTTGTGAAAATAAGACAATGACAAGAGATTGTTAACCGATAAAATGTCAATTTCATGGAACACTTATGATAACACATTTATAGTTTTGTTTATTAACGTTACCATCACGAAGTCATTGCTTTGATGATCAGAAACTAATTTTATAATTGTAGGGGCTACGAGCGTTTCCGCACCTTACCGTAGCGCTAGCGTCGCCGGCACTAGCCGCGTGCGAGCAGCAAGAATGAGTCGCCCCTCTAGACTCTGCGTACTCGTAGAGTCACGGCAGATTTGCCGCCGTTGAACACTCTCGAGACTCTCTCCTGTATCAGCCTCCGTCGAGGCAAAACGTAATAAATTTCTCTGTACTATACACGTGCAGTTACTTCCTATCCAGTTTCTGGTTTTCTAGCGGTTGTAGGCCGCGGTCTTAGAACTCTCTAGACCACAACCCTATATAATTATATCATACGAGCCATCTATGTGTACTATGACAAACTACATGTTAAGATTGGTTTGCAGTAAATTCATACAAGTTCATGTAGTAACACAATTCGCCATAATGGCGCAGTTTTTGTCACATAAAACGCTTTGTGGTTTTTGACTTGATGGTTTTTTACTTCACTTTGTTGTGAAGTAAAGTGTAAAGGACGCATTGTGTAATTAGAAAATATTAAAACATTAATAATCAGTAAATATTATTGACTTATTCAATATTCATTTTGTGCATTATTTGGTTTAAGGATTACATGTAATATCATTGTAAATATTTACATTAGGAGGTAATAATCATTCTTGTAATATTATTTACAGTGACATACATATAAATATGTATACTATATATATTGTATATATACCGAAAAGTATTGAAATGATGATTTTCATTTAACATTTTATCATTTTCGTGTGACATATGGCTGCATTAAAATGTGTTGAAAATAATTATTCTGACTTATTTTTTTTTTTCAGCAAAATGAATTTTTTCGGATCGTACGTTCAGTGCCCTTTTGACCCATCTCATCGGATTATAACTGCTAAACTTCAAAAGCATCTATTCAAATGTCGCAGAAACTATCCAAAGGACATGAAAGTTGTATGTCCGTTTGATGCTACACATCTATTAAACCCAGAAGAGTTAGAGGTATGTTTACTGAAACTGCTATCATATGTATAATAAAAATTTTAATTTTTGGCATTACAATTTTATTGTTATAGCATCATTTATCAACATGTACTACAAGTGGCAATATAAAATGTTATCAGCAGTCGCTAGAATTAAAAAGAGAAATAGGATCAGTACCTATAGAAGAGGCATGCAATGTGGAAACCAATATATTGCAGGACGAAGATTGGTCTGGAGTAAGTAATTAAAACGTTCTTACAATTTTTCTCTGTTTCTATATAAGTATACTCAGAATTTGACTATTACTCATACTACAAAGTCCAATAAAAGAATTCATGAAACTCTATACCTTTTTTTTTAGAATAACCCTACATATAATCCAATAACCATCTCTGAAAATAAGAATGTGTTGCGGACTCAAGTAGGCTTGTCAAAGGCTCAAAAGAAGCAATTTAGGCACTTGGAAAGGGAAAGAATATCAAAAATTGTTAACAAACACGATGATACTGTTGACAATAAGAGCATCATACGACAACAACCAGTAAGTATACTTAAATATTTTACTCTTCTCATATTTTTAATTTATCTATTATTTTTTTCAAATACTTTATTAATACAATTTTTTGTAATACAATAGGAATTAGAAACACCATTACGAATACCTAAAAATGCTGCTAAAGCAATATCTTTGGATCAGACATCAAGTAATACAGATAACGATGTCAACATTGGAGATTTGCTTTCCAAATTGAAGAAGGTCGACTTGGAGAAGGATAGTACTTTACTTGAAAAAAATGTATCTGCAATAAATGGTACTTCATGGGAAAGGTCAAGTGAAAGTAGCGCAAACAATATTTCCAACGAGAAAAGTAATAGTTCCTCGCATAGTGGACAGGAAAGCATTAGTAAGAAAAAGATAAATATGACCAGAAATGATGTTAAAAGCTATGAAAAATCTAAAGAAACAGCCGCTAAAAACAATGGTACTTGTCAATATTTGAACAAAGAGAGAAATAAACATATAAACTCAAGGATAGCTTCTAACTTCGGGGAAGCAAAGAAAATTAGTACTGGAAGAGGATTTACCATTGCTTTTCAGAAAATACAATCTGAATTTTCTCTAGAACAAGAGGAAAGAACAAATGTGGATCATTACAATAGACTCTTTGGTTATGAAGAAGACAAAAATGACGATAATGATGTTGTTTCGCAAACAAAATAAATTTATTATAATTCGTTTTTTAAATGTAATGGTATATACGATTGAATTGATAGAAAACGTTATTACTAACACTGATTAAGTTAAGTTATTACACTTACAATACGACATACTATAATAATTAGAATAAATGATTAATAGATCGATTATGTAATAATTAGAGTAAATGACTGACAATTTTATAACTATTATTTTATGATTAATATATCATCTTTATCGCAATACTATTTTATTGGTAGTGCAATTCTTTAATTGTGATGCGATCAATCCTCCACTGTATCGGTGGTAGATTGTCTTCCTTTCGTTTCATCAATACGTTACAAAAAATGTTAGAATTTACTTTACATATAAAACATTTCTGCTTTTTTTGCATAGCTACAATAGTTTGTGGTTTATTACATGTTATTTTGAGATTGGTGTACAGCCTGTCTACTCATGCGTATTCCAATCTAATCTGTTGATAATGTCGTTGTGGTATGTTTACAAATTCAATGCTCTTGTGTGTTTAAAAATGTTATTAGTTCCTTAAATTTTGGCTGAGATTATTACTTTGACAAGATACTTGTAAATATACTTCAAATAATATGAAGAGAATACGAAAGCCTGTTTACAAGCATTAAAATCAATTATACAACACATTGTTCCAATGAAATTGAGATTTCTTTGTTTATCTTCCTTGAGCAAGTATTAAAATTAATGACAAACATATCATGATTTTCTCGTTGAACATCACAGGAAAATCAATATATTGCAAATCGTTGAATTTATATTTTTTAATGAGCTATAATTTAAAAATAAGCTATTGAAAATAAAATTCGTGTTTAAAAACAAATACTTGGTTTAATTATTATTCAGTATAGTAAACAAGAGTACGTGTTAGTTGCATATTTCGTGCTTTTGATAAACTATATTGTGATGGTTGCGGTTCCAGATGAGTTTTAATTGAGATGTATTCGATACAGTTGGGATGTATCGTGATTTTAATGGAGATCTATCGTGAATCTATTTGAGATTTATCGTGAATTTACTTCTTCTGGATCA
This sequence comes from Agapostemon virescens, assembly GCA_028453745.1. NCBI lineage: Eukaryota > Metazoa > Arthropoda > Insecta > Hymenoptera > Halictidae > Agapostemon > Agapostemon virescens. The sequence goes on from CM052097.1 coordinate 9,978,453, forward strand.
TATTACGTATTATGTCGGTTCGGATTTGTTGTTATTGGTCGACTCTAAAATGTATGGGATGAATAAATAATTTTTTATTTGTAGGTGGGTGGTGTATTATGGTCGTCGGAATAGAAGTATTTTTCGAGAACGTTTAAACAGTGATGATTCTAAATTCTAAAATAAGAAAAGAAATTCACATATACTTGATAAAACTTTGTTTCCGCATTATATGAACTCCTTTTATTCTACAATTGAATCAACCTTGATAGCCTACATATTTTGAAACACCCTATATATTAAGTTGTTCGGAAAGTTCGTGCCGATTAATTTTTATTTTTAATAAATATATACCAAAATTTAAATGAGTTGCATTTCAATCTTCATTATCTTCAATCTTCATATCTTCATATCTTCATATCTTGCATAAGTCGAAGAAATTTATGATCTATAAAATTGATCTCCTCTCAATTATCGATAAGAATGAAACATCGATATGTTAACAATCGATATTTTTCTAGTGCCATAAACAGTGTTGCGTGGCCAGTTGACCACGTGAACATAGTTAGATATATATATAGTATCGATTAATGGCGCGGAGAGGCAAATTTAAATATAAGACGTAATCGCGTATTTCATTTATAGGTATTTTATTTGGGCGCGACAGTTTAGAGTAGGTAAAGAAACACCGGGAGGATTCCACAAAGATCCCTGACGAAATTCGAGTCGGCGAGACTAATTGCGGAATCTGAAGAAAGTCAGGCAACTTCTTAGAGTAGCTTCTCCAATTCTGAATAAATTAAGGATAGTCGAAGTCCGGAATTAGTTACGGACAGGAGGTCATAAATCCTCAGTCGGGGACCTCTTGGAACTTCCTCGGACCTCTCTCTCGTTCGGTCCCACATGGCCCCACATCCTTCGCTTTGGCGGGCTTTCACCCTCGTGCGCATCCCTCCCTCGCGCTTGCGCTATTAAGATCCATCCACTACCAATCAACATCAAGCAGCAACCGGAAGACGAGTCTTCCAACGAATCAACGCCAAGCCGCAACCGGAAGACGAGGCATCCAACGAATCAACGCCTAGCCAGAAGATTCTAATTTTCCTATTGGCTAAAGAAGGGAGACGAGAAGGAAGAAGCTGGAGAACGGATTCGAAATTCCAAGACGAGTCAGAGCTCATTGTAGAACTGAGGGAGTTACATCTCTAAGAACTACAAATAAAGTCTTTTAACAGTTTTCGCCCTTAACTCTGTGTAACAAAGTTTATTTATTAACTTCCACGAGCAGAGCGCTTCAGCGCTCCACGGGCACCCGAACCCACAACCAAAGTCCCTATTCCACCACACTGCGACGCAACAACAGATATTGACAATCAGGGTTGCTAAAAAAATACCCTACCGTAGAGTGTATATGACGTCATGTAGATCTATATACACTAATGCAATTGTGTATACCATATAACGGATTGTGATACTCATTTCCTGACATCATCGCGCCGTATGGTGGATTAATACTAAACTACTGACCATATAATACTTTAAAAAATAGGAAAATTTACAAAATAAAATTTTTCTGCATTAATAACAAGATATTGAAGATATATAGACATATATTTATTAACTTCGTAATTCACAATTAAAAATTTATGGCGGCTAAAATACAAAACATGACTCGATAAAAATGGAAACAAATAAGCAAGTTGTTAGTGACTCGACAACTTCTATGATTTCTCATTATATCGTCTGTTCTTTCATGGTACACATCTGTATAACCTATAACGCTAGCACGTAACAATAATTATGTGCGAAAATCAAGAAGATATGACTAACGACAGTACTTTGAAGAAGGAAGAAATCATGGACGCAAATAGGAAAGTTGTTAAAACTCATTATCAAAGGGAAATTATATATAATAAATTGTTGCCCTATGTGGACGAGTTGGACTCAGATTCACAAGCCCTTTTCGCCGAGATTAAAGGAAATTTGGGTCGAGCTATTATGCTTCGTGAATTGCAACCTGCTTGTCTTTGGGTCGGCAGATTGTACGAGTAAGTATATATTCACATTTCATAGAAAATTTATTACTTTTACATGTAATATAAAGTGCACTCAGAACTATGATTGTTTAGATAAATTATAATAAATTCAAAGTCACTTAGTGTTGTAATGACACGTCAAAAATAAATCTATTCACAAAATTTAACAATATTAAGACGTGAAAGTATTATTATTTGTATTGGTTGCAGGTACATAAAGATATATGGCTTAAAATTCAGCAAAGAAGACCATATAATTCTGATAAAATTAATGTATGAATTAATTATAATTCCAGATCAACTACCCAATGTATTGGATGTTTCTTGCTTGGTATTAATATTATTATTAAAGTGAGTTGCTAAATATTAATAGTTGTACAATACTAATAAGGATTTTATATTTTCTTTTACCATTATTTTTATTTGAATACTGTTAGGAAAAAGAAATTGATATCTCCAGAAGAGTTACAATTACCATGGGAACCTTTTTACAAATTAGCTTGTCAAGTAGCTCGATCACGTATATCAACTTCATTGGGAATGTACCATTACTGTGATGACTTATCAGATGCATTAAATATACTTGCACATGCTGTAAAAATTTATTTTCCTGTAAGTGATTATTTTTTTCAAATAAGTTTGCAAAAGGATTGAGATTAATTCATTACGATAGTTGAGCACGACACAGGAGTTGTTAGATGAATTGAGACCAACACTCCACCCTTTTAATCATGCACTGATGTCTCGGAATATGGAACTATTAGAATGGTTCTTACCAGTACAATTACCTCCTAAATATCATTCAATTGGACATGAATTATGGTTCAATGAATTCATGTCTTTATGGGAAGTGTGCAATAATGCACAAAAATGGGAAAATGATATAATGAATTTGATGGCAAGATTAGCTTCCAATAACATTGGATATATAAACTGGGAACCACATATACCATTAATGTTTACTAGATTTTTGAGATGTTTGAGGTTACCAGTAACATATGACAAACGAGTACGCAACTGTACGAAACTAAATACACACTCTATGGCTATATGGATTGTATCAGTTTTGGTAGGATTGTATTATAAATTGAAAATAATAACCTTCAAAGTATTTAACTGCTAAATATTTGGATAAAATGTGAGTACAAGTCTTATTTAACAATTTCAGGGACCGGGTTCAAGTGCACAAACGTATTTTGAAAAATTCTTGAAAACTGTAGATACATACTTTCATCCAGCTAATACTGGTGAATGGCTGACACGATTAAAAGATCTTCTCAAGAAACTTTCAAATCAATTTATTAATCGTTTGCGCAAGTAACTATAGTCACATTCTTTATCATGTGTTCTAATATTTGTTTCTTTTAAAGTACAAAATATTTATATTCATACAGAGAACGCTATGCACTACCAACATGGGAAACACCTATACCAGACAAGTGCAAATTGACTGATAGCGATATTGATGCATTTGTGAAAAGCATGATGCCAGTAGCTATGACAGCTACATTCAGCCAAACAGGTTTTAACAATGTTTACGAAGTATTGTATAACCTTGCTAATGTGAGACCTAGTTTAGTTATTCCGGAAGTGTTAGAGATAGTGTCTCCTGTATTAAGTCCTCTTACAACAGAATCGTACAAATTGTACACTTCATTATGCTACATAGAAGCTATAAGTAGACCAATGATTGAAGGATCTAGGAATGTTAACAAAGGTATTAATAAAAAAAATAATCGTTTGTAATTCTTACGAGATTGGTTAAAGAGTTGTACGAGTACCCGAGAATGTCGGATATCCGATGATCGGGACAGATCAAGAATCCCGATGTATTCCATAGCTCGTTTTGACACTGAATAAAAGTTTCAACTCGACCAGACATTTTTAGGTTCTCGCACACCTCTACTTATTCATAATTTCGATTATATTTTTATTTTAGGATACACGTATCCTGAAGGACCAAGCCACGTTTTGCCATTATTATTTTTACTTTTACCTGGTATTGATCCAAGCGACACAGAAAAGTGTTTTATAATTTTTCGAGTAATTGCATTCTTTGTTGCCTATATGCCTATTACGGATGGTCCTAAACCATCCGAGACTATGGACAAAGAGGAAACAATTATTTATGAGACAACCTCCAAATTCGAAGATTTTGTTTTACAATTTCTGGATAGAGTATTCTATTTCATTGATTCTACCTCTTTGGAATTTGTTCGATTGGAGAGTAGTGTCGATAACAGCAAAAGTAAGGCAGAGAAAGTTTATGAAACTATACTCCAGGAAATTTGTTCAACTGTATTAACCCAGACTAATGATAAGATTTTCGAGCGCGCTCTGCATAAACTGCGTGCGTTCGTAACCGAACGAATTCTTGAGACTAAAGTCGCTGGGGAATTTGCTGCATTATTATGTAAAATATTTACTGGTGTTAATGGACAAGCAACTGTACGTTTGTTGCTACCCCTACTATCAGAAACTATTCTGGAGATCACGAATGAAAGTAAGGACATCGTTAAAGAAGAGAATTTGGATAATCACCTTTCGTACGCCATGCTGCTATTGTGTTCTATTGTGCAGACACGTGGGAAATACTTGCTGCCGTATATAGATCAATTGACTACTGTTCTTGATCGGGTGCTAGTTTTGAAGTCTACAGAAGGGTTTAACTTAGCTACTACATTGTTAGACACTATTTTGTATTCATTGTCTCAAGTTATACCAGATCGATTCAAGTGTAGTGAACCTATGCAATGGGGCCAGATATTAAGTATCAATTCTTTAAAAGTTGAATGGTATGCTCCTGGAAAAGAAGAAGTGACTGTATTAAAACAACTATTCTTCAAGTATTTATTGCCTGAACTAAGTAAAATACAGAAATATTGTGAAGACTGGAAGACATTATCAAGGTCATTGTCACTGTCAAAAATTATTTCATTATTCTGTATTAAATGCTACAAGAATTAATCATGATTTTAGGGATGAACTGTTTACTAGTTTGAAAATTGTGTGCAGTATTGTTCAAGGATGTGAATCTGTACTACCGTTATGGGAGGAAGAACCATTAGTTCTGATAAAATCTTCATTAAAGCCAGTACCTTTTAAGGTAACACTTGGCAAGCGTGAAGTAATAGAAATGCCAGATGGCAGCAATGTAAGACGTCATATCGCAAAACTTATGAATGATTTACAAAAAGTAATATTGAATCATATAGAAGATGATACGAAAAGTTTACAAGTTTTGATAAAGGTATGTACTTATATATAAGATCTTTCAGATTTGTTAGTGACTCGAATGAATGAAAATTCTTATTTCTAGATTTGGAATGAACTTTTATTAGGAGAGGTTCAAGGCACTGATGCCTGTGAAATAATACGTAGGAGTTTTGAGGTTTCAAACAAATTTTGCAAAAACAGATTAGTAGGAAACAAAGGATTGTTGAAACCATATGTGTTAGAATGCGCTGATATCCATCACGAGTTGCGTGTACGTTCGCAATGTTTCAACTTCACAGAAACTCATAAAGAGATTATACTTCAACTTTTTACATTATCTACCAGCAGATACGCTTCTGTGCGAATGGAAGCACAGAAATTTCTATTTCTCGCTTTGCGATGTTTTCGTCAATCTTATACGATTATCATACCGAAATTAATTGAGATATTACAGAACGATGTAAAGGAGCATCACGAATATAAGGTAACATTGAGAATTGTCAATTTTTTAAATTATACATAATTGAACAATTTTTAATTTATGGAGTACAGTACCCTCGCTCAATAGTTCACCTTTTCCTTCATTGCATTCACCTCCCCCCTCCCCCCTCCCTAAGCAAATGTATATGTAAAATACGCTAAGATGTTAATCTAAAATTTATGTCATCACTTTCTTTATTATTACTTTCTGTATCATCGATTTTTATGAAATTTTGTACATGTATATAATTTACTTAGATCTATAAAAAACGTTTTCTAAATTTTCATTACAGACACAGATAAAAATCTTAAAAATGTTGACCTTTACCTTTTTTTCCATAATTGCGATCAGTAGCAATTTACAAAAAAATATTACTTAGGCATTATCTAATAAATAAAATAATCCTTCTAACACAAAAAAAAATTCAAACTGGTTGGTCCAATTTTAAAAAGGTTATTCGCGGGAGTGGGTAAGGAGGCAACTATTTGTTTCGTTTTTCATGTATCGAGGACAGTTGGTATGGATACTTCATTTTATAGAAAAATATTACCCTAGATCCCTGTATATCGAACTATTGGAAAAAAGTACTGTAGCTCACGTAAAATCAATGCATTTCAATAGTTAAATAATTTTTGTTTACCTCTTACAAACAGGGTGTTTTGTACCTTTTAATCATGCCTTCACAAGATCCCATAATAACGAAATGCAATTGGCAATTACTCAGATCTTTATGGCCTGCTTTAGTGCTATCTAAAGTATCCGATAAACTGTCTGTGGTGCGATTGAATGAAACTTTAGTGCAAACTGTGTATAAAGGTTTCCCGACATGCGCTATTTCACTCGAAATACCGGAAACCTGTTTAACAATCGCATCCAAATTATGGACAACTGAACTGCAACCAAATCTTCCTCTGCCAACTGAAAATGAGATCGAAAAAGGTTTGGAAGCATTTAAAGAGGTCGAAAAGAATAATTTAATCTGTTACAATGGCTTAGTAGATGAACTGTTGAACGCTCTTCTGCAAAAGAATTTGCACTGGAGACATCGATTGATGGCGATGAAATTCATCGATAATTTAGTCCACCCTCAACAAAGTTTTCCACCAAAAGTCATTCGTTATTTTGTTGGAGCGTTGGTACACTATTCGTTGCAAGAAAGACAAATCGCTGTTCAAGTAGTCGCGTATATTTTGAAACAATTGAAACGGAAGCATCCAAAAGTAAAGTATTCATTGAACTTTGAAATAGTGTAAGAATATTTAATGAATTGTTTGATAAATTATATGCATGCTAAATAATAATTTTTTTAACCCAAAGGTACTTTTTGATCCTCCTACTTTGTCAGAGATAAGCGAAACGCAAGATCAGTCCAAGAAACTGGTTCCAGGACCAAGACCAGATAACGCTTGGCTACAGTATAATTATGAAACTCGTCCACTGACATCAGAACAATGGGATGAACCAAGATTTGTTCACAATACGTATGTCGGTTATTATACGTGGCCAAAGAAGATAGAAATATACGCACCATCATCTGAACAACCATGTTTAGATTCAAATATACGAAAGTTAACAGAATATGAGAAAGAAGTAGATAACTTTTTCAATGATCCACAGAATATAGAGAAACTAATAACATTCTTCAATGTCGAAGAAAAACGAGACAAATTTAACACTCGAAAATTTTTAGTTTTCAAAGGTGTCTTTCGTAACCATGGAATAGCGTATTTGAAACACTTTTTACCACATTTGTACAAGCTAATTGAAGACAAACAGAAAAGTAGTCACAAACTCGCATCTGAGATAATCGCTGGAATTATTCGAGGTGCCAAGCATTGGCCATTCGACATGGTTTGCGAAATGTGGGACAGTCTTATACCAGTTATAAGGCTCGCGATATCTAATTTAACGGTCGAGTCCCATATGGATTGGGGTCTGTGCATTGGATTTGCAATGCGACGCAGGGATCCCAATAGACACCATTGGTTACTGGAATGTTTAATAGAAGAACTGCATCTCGGTGATTCTGAAGCGTCTTTTGTCGAATGCGGACGTTTACTTATTTTGCAAGTAGCGCTCGAAGAACAATCGTGGCGAGTCTCAGAATTGTTGGAACGTTTACTAAAACGTACAGAAGACAGATTATTGGCAAGTCCATTCGAAAATGTGAGAGGAAGATTGGGTTCGGTTTTGGCAACTGTGTTCAGCATGAGCCTCAATTTTCCCAATTCCTCAAATAATCAACAGAAACCGAAAATAGAGGATTTAATAAATAAAATATTACCGAGATTGCAAACTCTTGTAACTGAAAATACCATAACATGCAATAAGGAAGAACGATCTTTACCTGCTCAAGTAGCAAACGTTAACTTCGAAGATTCTTCGACAGACTTGAATACACATGCGGAGCATTGTGAGATAACGATTCGATTGTTCAAGACAATTTGCAACTGGATCTCGAACACATTCTACCGTTCTCCGGCTGGTCTACAGCTGGAATTTTATAAAATATTTCCCATTATATGTCAACTAGTAAATTGCGACACAGATGAAGATCTGTCTAAATTGTGTACGAATACTTTAGCATTTCTTGCACAGGCACTCATACTGCCATGCAACATACCAACGGTCTTGGACGAAGTAGTGAAGATGTCGAAACACACGTCGTGGTGGACGAGGTCCACTTGCTTAAAATTCCTTCAAGTATTGGTATTTAATAATATGAGTATATTCTTAAGCAAATCTGAATGGGTTGATTGCGTTAAAGATATAGTTATATCTTTGTTGGAAGATGAACGCGTTGAAGTGAGAAAACGTGCTGGTCAATGTCTCAGTGGGTTATTACACTGTGCATTTATACCGAAACAAGAAAAATTACTGGTAAATACTCTCAAAATAATTGTATACAGTAAACCCTTCTATAACAAGATACTTTGGGAACATGATTTCGATATAACATAGACTGGATCCCTTTGATTTTGATTAGTCCTATGTTTCTTTTAACACGGTTTTGACTGTAACTGAACGGATTTATCGCGTTGTAGGAGAGTTGGCTGTATTAAAATGTCTATATGTAGAAATTCTATACGATGATGAATTTAATCGCAAATTTTCAGGAAATGTTTAAGAAAAAAGCGAAAATCAAATTGTACAAAAAGGATTATTCAAGTGATCACAAGAAAGCAGTAAAGAAGATATTAATAATTGATGCTCTAAGAATTCGTCATGCGGCTGTGCTAGGGTTATGCGCATTCATTCAAGCTCATCCGTACGATATTCCTGACTATGTTCCGTCAATTTTTGAATGTCTCAGTCCTTTTATGAGTGACCCGCAATCTATATCAGTGAGTATATAATCAGTTTATTAATATTTTTGAATTATCCAGTAATGCCTTTTTATTTGTTTATAGACGACGATTAGGAAGACAGTGGATGATTTCAAAAGGACGCATTATGATGGGTGGAGAGGTACAAATGGGTATGCGCAATATATGACGCAAGAACAGTTAACTATATTGCAAGATTATACGATAGCTCCGCTTTATTATTCTTAATAGACCTATTTCAATTCGGTCATACAGTGGCTAAAATACTGATATAATGAACTGTGTAAATTAACAGGTTCAATGCAATAGATATTTGAGATCATAAAAAACAGCAGGGGATCAATTAAATACTGAATTTTCATTGCCTTTACCATATTTTTTAAATTTTAAATAGAAAACAATTCAGTGAAACTGTGTTTATTTCACACATAAATTCTCAATCTTGTAATTGAAATTTGTTAACCACATCATTTTAACAAATTATGTGTTTCTGATAACACTATAAAGAATTATATATTCATAGATAAAATTCATTATTTTGGTCACTGTATGTTTCCTATGATTGTTAGATAAAATTTTTTATGTGAAAATCGCGCGCCGATCATGAAACATATTTTAATTGCGAGTGTCATAATCACAAGAACGATTATGATAAAATAAAAAAAACTTCGTTTCTAGTAATAAAAATGTAATAATTAAACGCAGAATATTTAGAACATAATCTAATTAATCGGTGTTGTGCTGTGAAGACATAATACATTTATTGTAATTTATTTATTTACATGGAAGAAAAAATACAAAATTAATTTACCAGTTTTTAATTAAAGCTACGAAAGACCAAGTACACATACTGTACCAGTGTTCAGAAGAATTTAAGGATGATGGTGTTTCTATGTACTATTTATTTTGAAAATTGTTACTTATGCTTACATTGCAATGTTGATTGCAAACTATTACAGTTTTCTTGGAAAGGCGGTCGCACGAACTCTTTTCTTTTTTTATATATATTAAACTAAATACTATGTACAATAGCAAATAAAGAAAATTAATATAATGTAATGATTAGGTAATAGTTAGCTCTTAGTGTACTGCATACAAGGTAAAGAAATTTAATAGCTTTTACGACTATTTTAATTTAATCATTTAATTTTGAATAATTTTACAATGAAAATCAGGAGAAAATTCTGAAAAAAATTAGGATTTCACTTCTTATTAACGAATAAAAATTAACAAAATGAATTTCGAAAAATATATTTGCAATTTTAATCACAAAATTAGTGAAAGAATCATTTTATTATGAATGTAGAGTAAACTTATTTATCTCTAACAGGCTTCTATGTTCACAATGATTTTCGATGTTTAAGTAACTATTTGGGATTTTTTATTATACATATAATAAATATACTGATTTATACGGTAGTATTTCTTTTTCCTTTTCTTGAAATAAAATTCAATAAATTCGACTTCCTTAAAATAGGTTATGCTATCTACGTTAGAAATAACCTCAACAGTTAATCTAGTGACTTCATTCTTCGATTATTATTCAATTACGCAATGTTGGGACAACGAAATTGTAAAAGCGAATAGGAAATCGTCTCGCTTGTAAATCCCCTTAAATTGTAATTTTGAATTCTACTTAAAGATGACATAGCACGTTTGATAAGTATCATTTTAACTCTGATAACGTCGCAATATCTATATATCAGATATCAACCGTGTCACCATGAATCGGATAGTAATATTTGGAAGTACTGGAAATACAGGATTATGTGCTTTAAACGATGCTGTAAAAAAGGGTGATGTATTTGTCAATTCGTTACTAATGTCTATAAATAAAGGGTTCTTCGAAATAATATAGAACTATAAGATGTATACTATGTTGTTAAAAAATATTTTAGTTTTTATTCAACAATATATTTCACAATTTAGGCTTAAAGGTAAGAGCATTCGTAAGAGATGAAAACAAAATTCCAACAACATTGAAAGACAAAGTAGAAACAATTGTTGGGGATGTTACTAATGCTGTACAAGTATCGAGTGCTATAGCTGACACAGATGGGGTGGTCGTTGTTCTTGGGACAAGAAATGACTTGAGTAAGTATTATCGGTATTAATTAATTCGAAATTTTTATTTGTTTGATTAAAAATAATTGGCCGTTACAAATCGTTGTAAACTTAATCGATTTATAACATGTACTAATTATAAATATCAATAATAGTTGTCAATTGGTAATTGAATATATTAAATTATTAAGGTTGACACTTTTATGTTCAATTGTTTTAGGTCCAACCACTGTGTTATCTCAGGGTTTGAAAAATATAATTGATGCTATGAAAACACACAATGTAAAAGCAATATCCGTTTGTTTGTCTGGTAATTACTTTCTTCAAAAACAATTTTTGTTCAAGTGTGAACTAACATATTTTAGAAGCACCTCAACAATGTTTTATTATTTTTAGCATTCTTATTCTATAAACCTGAAGCAGTGCCTGCTATATTCAAGTATTTAAATGCAGATCATCAACGCATGTTTGATTTAATTAAAGCAAGCGAATTAAACTGGATTGCCATATTACCACCACATATTGCTGGTATGTACAATATTAAATATATATTGAAGTTAATCGCATATTATTACATTATTTACTTTCAGATGCACCAAGTTCAGAGTATGTAGTCAAGTACAATGAATCCCCAGGTCGTGCTATTTCAAAATATGATTTAGGTGCATTTCTTGTTGAAAGTCTTCAGCAGCCAGAACATTATCAGAAAGTTTGTGGCATTGCAACTGCTTCATAATATAATTTGAAATATAATTGTATACAAATAAAAAGTATTCTATTTTTATCTTTGGATGATGTATTACATTAGGTATAGGAAATGACAAATGTTCCTATAATTATTTTTACCTTTTTACATAAATAAATAAAGAAAGTAAGAGCATAGGAAAATATTACAATCTTTATAGAGACTATTTCATTGATTCTAGAAACTGTACAATTTCCGAAAATATTTTTTGCAGTTTATTATTGGAATGGATTGTATGATTCGATTTCATTATTATAATGACAAACGAAAAATATTAGTATAGCATGAATGATTAAAAAAATAATTGACTATGTAAATAAATAATACGTGATCAGCAAATTTATATAATGGAATATGAAAAGATCTTAAATGTAGCAACTGGCTTCGTTACATTACTTTTATTGTAATGTTTTTACCATATGCGTTGTATGAGCAATTACATTAAAATCATAGAATTTTGGCATCCGAAAATTTGGCATTGGTGGAGGTGGTGGGCCAGAAAATTGCATAGATTTCTCTTTTAGTTTTGATTTTGCAAATGCTGCAGTAGAATATACAACATCATTAATTCCATAGGCTTTGAATGGATCGCAGGTTTTATAGCCATTTTTTACATAGAAAACTTCTTGCCCTTTGGTTGTTAAATATATATTTTTAAATCCTCTTTTTTTAACATATTCTTCTGCACCATGAAGTAATTTAGATCCAAGCCCTTGGGATCTGCATTGGTAGTCGATTATAACTAAAACGTGGAACAAAATGTTATTTCATTATTTTTCTTTCTTCAAATATTTTATCGAGTTTAACTTACCTGATTGTATGAAACAACTATGGCGTAATTTTGATATTAAGGATATTTTACAATGACCAAGGACTCTATTCTCTTTGTTAATAAGGATAAGACATGTGGGAAATTTGTCACATGATACAGTTAAAAATTCTAACCTGTTTTACATATAAAAAATGAATTAATTTTAGAAGCTATAAGCCTATTGCTAAATGGACTAATATAGTATACCGTGCAGTTTCACTTCGTGGCCATTCTGAGTTAAGTAGCTTGCAACAGTCTTTAGTTAATTCTGGTCGCCTATGAAGGGGTACTATAGAATATTCCTTATCATTTGTTGCCATAATCTTTCTGCAAATATACATCAGAAGGAAAAATAACATTTTATTTAAGACACATATGATTTTGGTATCCTAATAATTTCATTTGGAATAATAGTATTATATAAAATATAACTTCTGCAACAATTGCAAGATTGCAATTCATTATTAAATAATAATAATAATAATAATAACATTCATACTGATCATCATTCCTGACAGATTACAATATCTGAAGAAATTTGATCCGATAATGGAGAATCAAAAAGAAGTTCAAGATATATAAAATATTAGGCCTCGAGATTTATTCATGAAACCATGCATATTCTAGGAAAATAGATATCCGGGTCCAAAATAGAGATGGACGCACGACAACCTGCCATTGACAGGCATCGAAAAATAGAAAGTATTAACACACGTCAAGAAGTCATAAGAAATACTTTACAATAGATGTCCTTACCGTATTATTTTTTATTTGTAAACGACGAGAACTTGACACGAAAGATTAAAGGTCACTGTTGTTCTCCACCTGTACGTATCACGTGCGGAAATAGCTTTCAGATTAGTGTCATCTTGAGCTAGGAACGATATTTCTGTTGAACATATCCCCACCGTTATGTAAAATTTTCACCGCACCCAGCCGCATTGTTGGATATATCACTACAAGCGGCTGTATTTACGAATGTATTCATATACTGCTCAAATTATTTGGATTTCTTGCATTTTCTGGTTCAAAGAATATATAATTATTAACGTTAATAATGCAACATCGCGTATAATTTTATGAAAGAAGAACGTATGATTAAGTTCTCGAACGTAACCTTCTACCCTACTTTTTTCGTTTGCCAATTCATTTTTCAACATCTGGAAAATGGTTCCTGGGTCGATCTCGAGATCGACTGTTCTGAAGAAATAGCAAATAAAGCTATAAAATATATAAATAAGAATTTTAATGTCTTATCGTGCTACAATTTTTGTTGTTGAAAAATGTACAATTTTCATGGGTTAAAATTAAGTTGTTTTCGAATCATAAAATAAAGTTAATTGTCCACGCACTGAAATTGCGTTGTTTAAAGTTATATCGTAATATTTTGTGATATATCTCACGTATAACCATATTTTCCCATAATTTATTTAATTTAAAATAGTAGTATTAATTAATTGATGATCCCAATTTTTTGTTAAGTAATGGTACTTTATTTCTTTTATTTTTCATTTCCCTTTTGACCATCAAATACGTGTACAACTTTTGTAGAATTGTTTCTCGAGTATGATGCGTCCTTTTTCAACTTGTCCATGACCCATTCCCATTTGGACGCGACAACTTTTTTTTGCATTTGACCCATTTTTCTTAATAGCCTCTGTTCTATATGTGAACGGTGTTCTGCATTCTTTATTTCGGCAGTGCTTGTCAATGTCGTTTTAGATTAACGCATGTCGTTTTAGATTAACGATTGTCACAAGTTTATCGTCATTGTAAACGAAGACAATGTCAAACATTGATACTCGGTCTGAAGAAATATTATAACAAATGTTTACTAATAACTTTTATATTTAATGTTAAATAACTATTGCGAAAGTAAGTTAGCGAAAGAAATTAATGTATGATTGCTCAAATATTTTTCACTATAAATGATACTTAAATGTCTAATATTGTTTCAAAAGTGTTAGGTACAGAAAGAATATAATAAAAAGTTTCCCAAACTTCTCAAGTCACAAAAACTCGAAAGATAGATTACTTAATTTATACAATTACCATGAAATACGAAAAAACAAACAGCAATACATGTTTGTTATTTAATTATTATATTTGTTTAAATAAACAGATATAAAAATACTATGATTAATATTTGTTAATTCATTTATAGACTTTATAATTTGCGGTTTCTTCGACATTTCGATATACTATAGTTGCTTTGGTATTCTAATTACTTATTTATGTATAATCCATTATCGCAAGAAATAACATTGATATGTAAAATAAACAATGCATCCTTTAAAACATTGGGAGCCACTGACTGTTGTGGAAGGAATGGTTCATTTATATCGGTGATCACTCATTGATGTTAGATAAGAAGATGAGAGTGCCCACAATTCACAGTTTCGGTGTCCCCGGTACAGTACTGCTCCTAGCAGAATGGAAGCCAACTTATGCCTTTATAGAATGAACTAGAACCCACGTTAGCATAGATAACAACCCCTGTCAGCATGGACTAGAACCCATGTTAGCATGGACAAAAACTCTTGTTAGCGTGAACAACAATTAGTATTAACATGAACTAGAACACATGTTGATGTGGATGGAAACACTTACCTGGTCCTTTTCTCTTTACTACCTTCTAACTACCTTCATTTTCCGGAGGAGAGAGGCGGGGTTATGTCGGACCCGTATCGAGTAAACATCAAACTGGGACCATTCTAAACTAAGTGGAGGGGGGTCTGTACCAAAAACCACGGGTCTCCTCCGTCGTGCCGCATAATTGTTCACTGGGGGGGTTAAGTTCCCAATTTCTAAACTACAGTGACATCGTGCAGATCACCCTGTCCCGTGCGCCACTCGATTGCATCTCATGAGCCTGCATTTCGTGATATCTAGTGAATCGGCGGCGTCCAACATGCTCAGCAAGACGTTTCATCGGAGGCGTGTTTTGGTACGCTTTTCCCTACCATCGACTTCGAATAAGGACCAACTGACCACGCCTGGACAGGGCGGGACGGGAAATTACTCCGCCTCGGGGTGTATCTACTAAAGTTCCACCTCTAGCAGCGGTGGGTTTAAGAACGTCCACCGTCATCAGATTCCACCACCCTATTTGTTGCGAGAGAAAGGGAAGAGAGGGCAATCAACCCTCTGGCGATAAAGAATCCGATTCGCGCTCCCTCTTCATCGCTTCCTTTTGCAATATAATAATTTCGCGGGAGAAGGTTACAATCAGCAACGGAAAGTCCCATCACGAGGTGGTCCTTAGGATACAAC